>CM035350.1:9351419-9513776 GCA_020137815.1 Hormiphora californensis
CACCCCCAAAAAACCCTTTTCCCCCCCTCCTAACGAGGGGGGCCCCCCTTTTTTTTTAAAATTTAAAAACCCGGGTTTCAAAAACCCCCTTTCAAAAGGAGGGGGGGGGGAAAAAAAGAGGAGGTGGGGAAAAAAAAGGGGGGGGGGGAAAAAAAAATGGGAAAAAAAAAGGGGGGAAAAAAAGGGGGGGGGGAAAAAAGGGGGGAAAAGGGGGAAGGAAAAAGGGGGGGGGAAAAAGAAAAAAGGGAGGGAGAGAGAAAAGGATGGGAGGAGAGAGAGAGAGAGAGAGAGGAGAGAGAGAAGAGAGAGAAGAGAGGGAGAGAGAGAGAGAGAGAGGGGGGAAAGAGAGAGAGAAAAAAAGAGGAGGAGAGAGAGAAAATGGGGGTAAAAAAAGAAAGGTTTTGTGGCGGGGGGGTTAGAAAGGAAGTGGGGGAAAATAAAACAAAGAGGAAGTAAGGGGGAAGAAAGAGAGGGTAATTAAAATAGAGAGACTGATAGACTGTAAAATTTCCCCAGGTGTTGGCATTTTTTGAAGATACCGACCTCCCGGGTCGAAGTAGATTCATGGTTCCCCACCTTAATTGCAAGTGGCTCCAACGACAAAGACCCTCCTAAAAAAATCTCCCCCAAAGAGGATTTCCCGTTACTACAGGTCCCTATGGTAACATTAATGTAACAATTTTCACAGGGTAAACAGCGGGGATTAACCCAACAACCATCAGGGAGTTTTTGTTATCACTGGCGGACATGGAGGCCCTGGACACCTCCGGTAACAACAAAATTCACCTGCACGCTCGGAGGATTCTTCTGAGTGGTCCGAAACAGATAGGAAAAACTGGAGCAGTATTCCAGTTTCTCGGACTCGTTCAGCAGTTCCTCAAGCAACAGCAGGAAGTTCAGGTAAGAATTTTAAATTTAATAAGTTCATGTGTTGCCACTAACTTTGATAGAAGACAATCTCTTCGTCTAAAATTTTATCGGGTAGAAAATAAAATTTCCTGTATTTTTTTTTCCCCTCTTATTTGGGGGTTTTGGTTTTAATAAGGGTACCAACAAACATTTACAGGTTTTCGGGTTTTGGGATCCGCAATGTGAAAGCAAAACGGGGAAGGAATAAAGTTGGAAAAATCAAAAACCCCAAGATCATGACGACGGAAAGGAATTTTTGGGGGGTAACCGGGTGATATCGGAACGCATTCAAGTCAGACCACGCCCAAAAACTGTATCCCCCCCTTTGTGATTTGGGGTGGTGTAACGGGTACAGGGTGGGAAGCGGACAGAGGAATGCCTTCGTGTATAAGATCGACAATGAGGAACTGATGTTTCTAGTTCCGGATGTGCACCTCAAGAAATTTTACATCTCAAAAAGTGATTCGAGTATGCAGAGTCTCATTCTATCAGATGGAATTGGTGAGGGAGATGTCATACATTCTCCTATATTCTCACCAAGTCGAGGCAGACACGATATAGGTATGGCCCCGATTTAGTGATTTGGAAACTCATAATACCCATTTTCTTTATAAAATACAGTTCATTGAATTCCATATTCTGTTCCACTATTATGTTTACCTTATTTTTGCAGCGCTCCTGAACCTACACCATACGCTGGAAGGACTCCAACACACCCACATAGTGGTCGTTAGTCGGGCAGACATGGACCTGTACATCAACAAGTGGACTAACCACGTGATAATGGTGTTACCGGAGTCAGCCGATCACCATGGATACGGGGTAAGTGACGTCATAACATGGTCACCATGGATACGGGGTAAGTGACGTCACTACATACGGTTACTATGGATACGGGGTAAGTGACGTCATCACACATGGTTACCATGGATACGGGGTAAGTGACGTCATCACACATGGTTACCATTGATACGGGGTAAGTGACGTCATAACATGGTTACCATGGTTACGGGGTAAGTGACGTCATTACATACGGTTACCATGGATACGGGGTAAGTGACGTCATTACATACGGTTACCATGGATACGGGCCGGTAACACGATCACAATGGCATTGTAACACATCGCTTTGCTTTCATTATATTGGGCGAATTGACAGCGATGCCACAGAAATCTATAACCGTTAAAACGCTAAAATAAGATTCACATCGCTAATGTGATAATCGGACACAGCTGCACTAACTATCGGGGCCGAGCTTTGTTAGAGTTTTCTGCACTGCAGTGGTTGGGGCTTTCAGCCGCTCCACGATCACCCCCTGTATCCTTTGAGGAAGGCCGCGGTGGCGGCGGTGCTACAGCTCCAGAACACACACAGCAGACTAAGGACCTGGTAGTGGTGGCTCTCTCTCTCTCCCCTCGTTAACGTGCTAAGATTCAGATAATGAATTGGTTGGTCCTCCCCTCGGTCGACTAACGACCCTCAGCTCCCTCTATCTCACGTGGAAGGAGAGGAGAGAGAAGGGGGCGGTCTCGATCACTGATCAGAGAGAAAAAGATAGAATTTCTTCTGCCAAAGACAGACTCTATGACGACCTGGTGAGAAAAAAAATGGAATGGATAGAGGGATAGTGAGAAATGGATTGATAATGAGGGAAGACGAGCGTTAAATGGATCGAGATGAAAAATGATAGGACGAAAGAGGGAGTACATTAGAAGAGAAAAATGATAGACTGCGTTGATGAGGGTGGGGAATATAGCACCTCTATATGATGAATGATATAATGCTCTGTTTATCCTCAATCTATCATTCATGCCCCAAAACCTCCCTCGGGGGGCCACTAACTCACAAGTCAAAGTGTTGGCTCAACCACAGCGGCTCTCT
Organism: Hormiphora californensis; assembly: GCA_020137815.1. Lineage (NCBI taxonomy): Eukaryota > Metazoa > Ctenophora > Tentaculata > Cydippida > Pleurobrachiidae > Hormiphora > Hormiphora californensis. The sequence goes on from CM035350.1 coordinate 9,354,211, forward strand.
CCTACGCTGCTTTCTCGTTAGACTGTCGCACGCGACGTGATTCTAGGGTACACTAAACCCAAACCAAGCTTGTCCCCTACCCCATTTATCCTTTAATAATAATCAGGAACCGACCGAATCAGGAAATACTGGTCCCTGATTGGCTGATAACCAGTCACGTGACCTAAATAACGAGTTCTGATTGGTTGTTTACTTGTTTCGGTCGGTTCCTAATTTACCCTTGTTTACAGGTGTATCATTATTGGATAAAACGGTTCGCGGAGACAAACTACCGGAACGAGAGACAGCGAAGATCAGTATCATGTTGGCCCTTTGTCACCATTCTACAGGACAACTGCGCCACCTGGACAATGGCAACGGTTCCTGAGCCTCCTAGTACCGCAGTGAGGTGAGTCTAGTAGCTATGGCAACGGTTCCTGAGCCTCCTAGCACCGCAGTGAGGTGAGTCTAGTAACCATAGTAACGGTCCCTGAGCCTCCTAGTACCGCAGTGAGGTGAGTCTAATAGTTACCATGGCAACGGTTCCTGAGCCTCCCAGTACCGCAGTGAGGTGAGTCTAATAGTTACCATGGTAACGGGGTCCCTGAGCCTCCCAGTACCGCAGTGAGGTGAGTCTAATAGTTACCATGGCAACGGTTCCTGAGCCTCCCAGTACCGCAGTGAGGTGAGTCTAGTAACCATGGTAACGGGGTCCCTGAGCCTCCCAGTACCGCAGTAAGGTGAGTCTATAGTTACCATGGCAACGGTTCCTGAGCCTCCTAGTACCGCAGTGAGGTGAGTCTATAGTTACCATGGGAACTGGAGACAGACTACTATGGTAGCTTGCCCAGTCACGATTGAACTCCAAAGATAATCGCTACCTCTACGTCCCATGTTCACGCACTCGTTACCCTAACTATGACACAAAACCGTCAGATCGGAAAAGACGGTATCTCTTCGAACGGTGTTATGCCACATGGAGCGGACACCCGAGCTAACAAAGTTTGCCGCCATTTACACGTCCTACTGGCGAAACACCAGCAAACTGAGCGCCCCCTTTGACAGGTACGATATATCTTTTAGCTGTCCATATAACAGCCTGGCAGGATGCTAGAGCTAGGAGTATATCATGCATTTCTGATGTCATGCTAGACAAGGTGTCAATAGCTGCTGCAGGTGGCGTTGATATTATAGTAGTCGCTCGAGGTTTAGAATTAGACAGAGAATTAGGAATTAGTTGAGTCGCTCTGTCAGAGAATTAGGGGGTGCAGCAGTAGCTGGGGATGTTGTTGATGTGCAGATAGACTAGGACGTTCTAATGGACACCTGGTGAAGGAGTCATCTCTCTCTCTCTCTCTCTCTCTCTCTCTCTCTCCTCTCTCTCTCTCTCTCTCTCTCTCTCTCTCTCTCTCTCTCTCTCTCTCTCTCTCTCTCTCTCTCTCTCTCTCTCTCTCTCTCTCTCTCTCTCTCTCTCTTTCTTACCTTCTCTATCACTCTCTCTTCCTCTGGATATGTTTCTTCCATTCTCTCCTTTTCTCTATTCATTCGAAGCCCTAACAAGTCTAACCACAAATAGTGTCACCCCTCTCTCAATTGGTTTGATGTGTCTACCCCGTCAGCTAGTGTAAATAGTCCCAGTCTATCCGCCCTCCCCAGACACACGTCTATCTACCCCTCCCCTGTCCCCACCCACTAATAATACTCTTTGAAGAGTAGTCTCAACTCTCCAAAGACCCCTCGATCTTCGTACTATCCTTATCTGGCTCTGTACTGGCCTCAACTATGTGAGGGATATGTAACATCAAACATGCCAAATAAGACCCCTACCCCACAATTCCCTAACCATCCTTTCCCTCCAGAGGATTCACAGAGTGTGTCCAGCTAGTGAATGTGGACCTAGCTAAGGATGTTCAGTACAACCGTGAACGCCACATGAACGCTAGTCTAGAGTTTTATCGGCTACTAAACTACTCTGGCCTCGTCACCTGCCGCTTCAACCTCTTTAAAACACAGGTACACCAATGATGACCAACTCGATGCATACCAAACCCACTTGAACCTTCCCCATTGGCAGAGTGCTGAAAGAACCCTCTCCGTCTCTGACACCCCTTCCTACCCCCCCCCCCCCCGAAAAATTTACCTTTGAACATCTTCTAGTTCTACAGTCTTTCAGCTCGTTATACCCACCATTCTGACTCTCCTATCCCCTCTCGTACTTACCACTCTCACTCTCCTATCCACCCTCGAAACTAACAGCTATCCCAGCTCGAAACTAACCTGATCTATGTTGCAGTTACGGTACCTCAAATCTGGTGGTGACACCTCAACCTCTCCCGAGAAGGTCCTACCGGTTACAGTTTTCAATCCCAGCACAGAGTCCATCGCCGTGTCAAAACTGATAACACTTCCTGATAAGGCGGAAACGTTAGCTCTACCTGTACCGTCCCATTATCTTCTAGAGTAAGTTAGCTCTACCTGTACCGTCCCATTATCTTCTAGAGTAAGTGGAGATCATGGGAGTAAATTAGTAAATCCAACCCATGCACATGGCCGAACCTATCCCCAACTGCGTTTTCTGATCTCCAACGTCCCTCTCTCTATGTCCCTCTGTCTCTGATATTTATTCCCATCACCCTGTACTGAGTCTCGAGAGGGAAGAAACTTGAAGGCCGAAGGGAGTCCTAAACTCTCTATCACTCTCGAGAGTGATAGAGTTTAGGGCTCAAGTCCCTTCCCTTGTCCCTAGCATCTCACTGACAATCCCTGACACTCGGTTTTGATATTTATCCCCATATCCCATGTACTGACTCTCGAGAGTGATAGAGAGTTTAGGGCTCAAGTCTCTTCCCTTGTCCCATCACGCAATCCCTGACACTCGGTGATCGATCACTGTCCCTCCTCCTCCTCCTCATAGAACACAGGAATACTAACAATAAATTCCGCCCGGCCGTCTCTCCACCTGTAATTCTGCCCCAAACAACGGCCTACCCATCGCGGCACGTGGTGTGGGGGATAGAGGGAGAGAGGGGGGGAGGGCCAGGGGCAGGGAGGGAAAGTGAGAGAAGGAGAGAAAATGAGAGAGTGAGGCTGACAGCGAGAAAGAGAAGAATTACTAATAGATATACCTGTTACATGTCTTTGATATCCCCTCTCTCCAGGTGTTTCCTTCATCAAGGGGCGTATGAGGTTCTCTTTTCGACGGTACCCAAGTCTCATCCAATCCTGCAGTTGGAGTGTTATTTCAGCCTGGGAGAGGCCGTCAATACCATCTCAACTAGCCTACAGGTGAGAGAGAAGTGGGGGTTAATGATGGGATACGGGTATGTGATGGGAATAAACGGGACAGGTCAATGCTTGAATAAAAGGGATAGACAATGAGGGACTGAGGTAGGACTGAGGGAGGTGAAAGTGAAAACCCGAGATATTGACCTGTGAAAGCGTGTTCAAAAAGTAGCAAATAATAGACCTGATTCAAAACTGGCAAAAACAATGTTTAAAAACTCAAAACATTAACAATTAACAATTTCAGAACCTCCCATCTTTAACCAAGGAGTTTGGCGGTCTCATTCTCTACTTCTCCGCACAACGGCTTCGGTCTCTCCAACTACGGAATCTCAAGTTTATCAGCGGCGCTAAACTCTGTTTAATAGCAAGAGGTAATATAATGATCAAGTATCTACCGTCAGATACTCAAATACTCAGATATCTACCGCGTCAGATAGGGCTAATTTGCTGTCTCAATGTCAAATTCCCATACCCAAATTTATATATACTCTAACCCCTAATTACTGCCCCATTTATTATATTTAATCAAACAAACCCCCCCCCCCAGATCGAGAGGAGCTCCGAGAGGAGATTGTGCGGTTAGACCTTGAAGACAGCTGGAGGTTTAGATTTCGGGACGAGTTTAAAACCGCCTCCAAGGACAGTCCAATTTATTTTCTCACTGGTACCTACGTGTAATAATAATTCTTTAATATATTCATATATTCTGTAACTGTTTACTTTTATAGTTTATATTTGTACTCCTCTAGGAAACTATACTTCCTTTGTATTAGGCCACCATCCCATTTCTATATTCTCGTTTAAAAATCACTGTGTTTCAGTTCGTCAAAATATATCAGAATATCAAATATCCAATTAACCCAATTATGTAATTAAACGGTGTGACGAACTAAGCTCCCACCGATATAATATCATCTGTCAAATAATAAATTGAAAGTCACTGCTGCTAATTAGAATCACTGTCACTGGCCCTATAGTCCCTCCTATATCTCCGATAATCGACTCTCTTGTTACACTCCCGATGTATCTGATTCTCTCGTTTATTGTAATCCGTCCTTCGGTCATCCTCATCGTTAAAATTGGAGAACACCGATGTGGGCCCTGTTTCGTATGAGAACTGCCTCCTTCCTCCCTCTCGGGGGCTCTCCTGACCGCCTCCCCCAACCCCACCCCCAGGGCGGTCGTTGGCTCGGTAGTAGTAATTGCCTGGAGAGAGGAGGGTGTTAAAATTGGGTATGTAGCTAGCTGGAATTGCGAGATAGCTCAGATAGCAGATCACATATCACTTCCAAGCCCCATGATTACAGTTTTGCTGCACATGTTCAAATAGCCAAAGAAAGGGATCAAGACAGATTCAGATGGATATGCACGATTAGCTAATTGCCATGATTAAACCGCGAATTAAGTACTTTTATTTCAAAAAAGTGTGCTTCAATAGCCAAGCATTATTAGCAGATCACATCTCACATCACACTACTGATTCACGGGATCACATCACACTTTGTGCTTTAGCAAACTCCACACACGCACACACCTTTATGAAGGGCCCCTAGCATTATGAGTGTGCTCAGCGTGTCACTCGTCTCCCGGACGGGCCCTTGGGGCCTCAAACGGGGCGAGGGGGCCTCCCACGCCGTGGGGGTCTCGGGGGGAGCCTTGTCGTACTCAAACTCAGGAAGCTCGTCCAGGGCTGTATTAAGTTTCTCTATGTGACTGTCTACTGTTTCTACAGGGGGGAGATAAGGGGGGGTGTTACCTGAATAGTAGTTAATGTTTTGATGAAGGAGTAACTATTGTTGTTGCCCTGCAGGTGACAATGGCCCGGTGGACTCTGTGTTGGTGGGGGCCTTGTTATCAGATGTTATACCAGGTGATTTCTGCATAATTGAGATAGTTTGGTGAATGGTATCAACTAAGGAATCCTTCATTGCAGCCAGGAGGCTCTTCTCGTCTCGTGTAAAATCAGACAGGACGTAGTCTGTAACCTCCTCTTTGGACGCGGGCCGACCTGAGAAGATGGTAATTGAGAGAGTAATTGAGGAGAAGATGGTTTTATTCATAGGAAAAGTTATCAATTTCTGAGGATGGAGAAAAGATAATAACATAATGGGAGTCCCTTACCGATTCCTATCCTAAGCCGTTTGAATTCTGAGTATTTTAACCGCTCCTGTGTGTCAATGACACCGTTATGACCGTTAGCGGAGCCCCCATTCTTTATCTTGAACCGTCCCAGGGGCAGGTCTAGCTCATCGTGTAGAACTAGAACATTGGATGGTGGTAACTCCAACTGCCGGACTGCTTTCACCACACTGCGAGGAGGAGGAGTCTTGTGGTGGAAAATTTGAGAAGGTATAATCCTCCATGAAAACGAATGAGCTGTCTAGTGTCTACCTTTTTCCGTTGAGATTCATGAAGTATTTCGGTTTGAGGAGGTGTATCTCTGCACCGCCATGACTAAAACTCGCCATGTGTCCTTTACAGTTTTTCCTGAATGACAACTTTACATCGTGCTTCTCCGCTATACATTGTAGCAGGTATTGTCCTGAAAGAACGGGTCAATTAGCATACCAATTAGCATATCAGTTAACATTTGGGTGACAATGTTTACTGTAAACAGTTGTAGTACATGTTAATATCAATTAAAGTATCAATTAGCAGATTGATTAGAGGTTCGCTTACCCATATCAATTAGCATATCAATTAACAGATTGGCAGGTTCGCTTACCCACGCTGTGTCTGGATCGAGGTGCTGGATAATTTCCCAGTCCCACCACCAAGATCTTGTTTCCATTGTCAGGGACTAAGGTACTGGACTCGGTAGAGCTCAGGGAGAGGAGACGCTTGAAGGAGCGACGTAGGGTTCCCGTACTCATACAACGCTATATGCATGGGAAGTTTGGATATTAGGGACCAGGATACAACTCTGCGCTATATGTATGGGAAATATGGATATTAGAAGCTCAGGAGTCAGGGACCAGCTGATACAACTCTGCGCTATATATGCATGGGAAATATGGATATTATAGACTCTCTGCAGGGACCAGGGTGGTGGGTAATTGCCAATGCAACTGGTGCTCGAATAAGAGCTAAGTCAAGAAGATATAGAAGTTAGGAAACCTTGTTGAGTAGCAAGGGGTTACCCAACAAAAGAAAACAGCTAGATAGCAGTGGATATCCACTCAACAAAGTGGATCAGGAGTGGAGTTCAAAGCTGGATATATAACAAAGTGAAGACTCAGATTAAAGAAGACAGTACTGCAACACCAGATGTGTGAACTGTGTGTGTAAAGTCTTCTTAAATCTGTGTATAATAGGAGTAGAGCACAATACATACAAGATTAGGAGGCGTGTTATAGGGTAGATTGGATAGAACTAGAGTATGCACGTGTAGATTGGATAGAACTATAGAACAAGAGTGTAAATATAGCGTAGACAGGGTTAATCAGGGGGTAGTCATAAGAGAGATAGAGAGACGCAGAAGGATATATCAGTAGTAGTCAAGTCATTGGTATAATGGTATATGTTGATCACTCTCCAAACAGTTCTAGACTGTAGACAATTAGCCGGCCATAGAAATCTGTTAATTGGGTGAAACACAGTGACAGGGAGTCTGTTGCTGTCATGGTAACCGGGAACTCTTGAACCACATTTGAGTCAGCAGGGTGAATTGTACATAGGATCTCCCCTGAGGTGGTGTCCTTGAGGTCGCACTGCCGGGCTGAGAACCCACCCTGAAACTGTGTTAAATTGTGTTAGACAGCTGTGTTAGGAACTTGTGTTAGGAAACTGCGTTAGACAGCTGTGTTAGGTCTAGTAACTTGTGTTAGGAAACTGCGTTAGACAACTGTGTTAGGTCTAGTAACTTGAGTAAGGAAACTGCGTTAGACAGCTGTGTTAGGTCTAGGAAGTTGTGTTAGGAAACTGCGTTAAATTGTGTTAGGACTGTGGGATAGGAGTTTGTGCTAGAAAACTATAGGTGAATGTTAGAAAATAGAAATTAAACAACTGTGAATGTCTAAGAAGTGACAGGATATGTATTAAATTACAGCACGCTAAACCGACATACCGTTAGCATGCAGACAGACCCCAGACACTACTATATTCCATGCATGTTATGCAGATATCTGTTCATTATACCTGAATTTTGATCTTGGATATGTTGGTTTGTTGTTCAAGTTTCAGAGATACCTGCTGCTTCTCGCCCCCGTCTGAACTCCATGCTGTGTCAGGACACCCGTCAAACATGAACTTCCGGCCGTGCTCCTTATTGTTCCTTTGGAGGACAGAGCTCACTGAGCTGGATACTACCTTTACCGCTGCTGCCATGCTGGACTGATACTATCTACCAGCTGTCTAAATCGCTGTGCCGGTGTGTGTAACTGCTGCTGGATATGTTTGTGCATAGAATAACTCTGCTGCTGGATGTTTGTTGTTTTGCTAAAGGACCTTGTTGCTAAAGTAGGGAAGCGTTGTTGTTAGTTTTGGGGCGGGAGAATGGGACATATGGTGGAGGGTGGGGGTGGACGGTTGTTATTTGTTAAGGCTCATATTGTAGTCATGCAGGGGGAGAGAGAGAGAGAGAAAAACGCAGGTCAGGGGGAAGAAGTTTCTGGTCAGCTTAGCCGATGAAAGAAATGAAGGCTTGGGAAATTACAGATCTCTAGACAGGTTCTCTAAACAGAATCTCTTCTAAGGCTGTAACACGTGTAACGATCCAGTATGGCACGTACCTTGATCAGTACAACTACTACACATGTATGACAGCACTGAGTGTGTGTTTTTCAAACAGAACGTACAACAAGTGTAAAGGTGTTGTTTGGCACAATAAACTGCATCAGACAACATTTACAGCAGGCAACGGGCCGGGGGTAAATTAGAAAACAACACTGTTTGTTTGACATTACATATAGCGCTGAGTACTTTGAATATAGTTTTAGACGGGGGCGTTTACAGGAGACGTGTGCTGCTTGTTAAGTGTGCGTCAGATACTATCAAACACAGAGTGTTGCTCAGATCTCATTCAGAGTGTTGTCATAGGATATAATATAAACTATCTTTCTCTCTCTCTCCCCCTCTCTCTCTCTCTCTCTCTCTCTCTCTCTCTCTCTCTCTCTCTCTCTCTCTCTCTCTCCCCTCTCTCTCTCTCTCATTCTATATTTTCTCTATCAATTCATCTGATCAGCTGGGTGATTGAGATCACTAATTCACCAAGAGAGCGTGGTATTGCTAGTACAAAACAACAGACAGCTTAGTTACACAGGAAATCAGAAAATCATGTCCGGCACGTGCCTGTAATCATCTCTCTCTATATCACACACACACTCTCTCTTTCTCTCTTTTCTCTCTCTCTCTCTCTCTCTCTTTCTCTTTATCTCTCTCCCCAATGTTGGTTTTCTCTCCCATCCTCTGATTCTCTATCTTTTCTCTATTTCTTTCACATTTCTGTTTCTCTAGGTAGGAGAGAGAATCAGATTTTTATTTTCCCTCCTCTTTATAAACCCGGCCCAATCTCTCCCATCTCTCTCTCACACACACTCTCTCTCGCTCACTCACTCCATCTCTCTCAATATTATTCCATTGGCCAGGTAAAGATTAAACCAAATTATACACCAGCATTCCTCGGTTTCCGCTTCTTCCCGGAGGATGCTAGTAGATTTGAAGGGATGGTCTCCAGGTCCCGGACGGAGTGTAGTCGTTCTGCACGTGCAGCGGGGGTGCCACCACACTTCATGCCCATACTCGACAGGATCTCCTTCAAGCAGTCCGCTCCCAGTTCCTCGAGGAGGCTTTCAGGGGTCGGGAAATGGCGCCACTCTACATCTTTTATCGGGGTCTTCTCATGCGCTCTTCTCCGGGGGTTCAGAACTAATTTCAGTCTCGATTCCCTTGTTAGAAGTATCAACTGGCGTTTCGTTAACCTTAGATTCATGGATAGTCTCTGGTCTATCACAGGGGCAGCATCAGAGGTGTCATCTTTAGGAGCGTCTTCTGTTTCATCCGGGGTGTCATTACATTTAGCTGCCTCTATATCAGAGGGAGATGATGTCCTCCATCCCTGCCTCACCCGATACCTCCACTCCTGTCCTCTCCAGCAGACGACCCTTCTGGGGAACTAGCCTCCCCAGAGGCAGAGGGCGCCTCCTCCTCGTCACTCGATTCCCCATCATCATCGTCAAACCTAGAACACAACAGCAAATATAGAACGTCAGAGAGATAGCACAAGAATTATCTGGGCTAATCAAAGATTAAGAAAGACTAAATGGCAACTAAAAATAAATTACATACCATTTTTTGGTCTTTGGTAACTGTTGTGGCTTGACATGTTGGATTACTGCATCGTCTGTTATGGCACAAGCAATCGCAGACTCTACCGTCTCAGACATAGACCGCATCTGAGGGATAGCGAGAGATAGAGAGAGAGAGATAGAGAGAGAGAGAGAGAGAGAGAGAGAGAGAGAGAGAGAGAGAGAGAGAGGGAGAGAGATAGAGAGAGAGAGAGAGAGAGAGAGAGAGAGAGAAGAGAGAGAGAGAGAGATAGAGAGGAGAGAGAGAGAGAGAGAGAGAGAGGGAGAGAGATAGAGAGAGAGAGAGAGAGAGAGAGAGAGAAGGAGAGAGAGAGAGAGAGAGAGAGAGAGAGAGAGAGAGAGAGAGAGAGAGAAGGGAGTAAGAAGAGAGCACACAACGGACAGACTTATACATAGATAGAACACAATTATGCTCTGATTTGTGGTTAAGCGGTTTATTAAGCCCACCATTCTAGCCCTCCGATAGATAATCCTAGACCCATGACAAGCTAATACCATGCTATAACGTATAGCCATGGCATACATTGTCTCACAAAAGACTGCCCCTTCCGAACCGGGCACTTGAATCTCACATAACATAACATGTTACTCCCCGCTTTTGACAATGTGAGTGCGCGTGGGGCGCGAGCCGCGCGCAATACCCTTCAAAAAGCTGTTCGGCGGGGTGAGCGGCAGCGGCGGCAGTCCCCTTGTACTACAATTTGTACTGTGTAGAGAATTAACGAATTATCAGGACCCGATGGAGTCTATGTTTAGTTTTTGGAAGAAGCATAACTAATCAGAAATTACCTCGGAAATATATGTGTTGTCTTCTGCTTTAATTCGTGACGGTCCCTCAAGAATTCGTTCGATTCGCTGCCTCTTTCTCTCTTTTCTGTCGTCTTTCTCTTTTGATTTCTTGTCTGCCCATTCTTTTAACCTAAACAAAACATATGTCACTCACAATTCAAGAAACAGGAGGGGCAGATAAAAAGGGGTGGGGCACTTACAGTTTTTCACACTTAACATCCCGGAGCCGTTTCCCACTGAGATCCCTACATGCGTCGTTGTTGGTGGTGGCTTCTATCTGTGCTCCGATGGAACGAAGCATGGAACCAAATCCTGAAATAATGGAATCAGTGCAACAATCAAGGACATATTCCTACAATAATGGAATTATAGTTCACTACAACAGACAAGGAAATTCTCTAGTTTCGAAACAAAGAAAAAAAAGATAATTGTTCACTGATATTAATTTCAGTGAACTTACCTCCCTTTCCCCCGAGAAGACTTCCAGCGAGTAGGACGGAGTCAGTATCCGATAGGACGGCATCTGTCCCAGAACGACAATAACGGCCATTGAGCAGCAATTTCAGTGACACTGGAAAGTTCTGCAAACATTAACTAATATTAGAAAGTTAGCTATTTTCACAGGCATACGGAAGCATATTAGTGAGAGAGAGAGAGAGAGAGAGAGAGAGAGAGAGAGAGAGAGAGAGAGAGAGAGAGAGAAGAGAGAGAGAGAGAGAGAGAGAGAGAGAGAGAGAGAGAGGGGGAGAGAGAGAGAGAGAGAGAGAGAGAGAGAGAGGAGAGAGAGAGAGAGAGAGGAGAGAGAGAGAGAGAGAGAGAGAGAGAGAGAGAGAGAGAGAGGAGAGAGAGAGAGAAGAGAGAGAGGGAGAGAGAGAGAGAGAGAGAGAGAGAGAGAGAGAGAGAGAGAGAGAGAGAGAGAGAGAGAGAGAGAAAGATGGATATCAAACACTCACCTTTTCAGATCGTAGGTCCGTAAGTGAAGAACAGGGAGAATACTTTCTTAATCCATTTCCAAAATCAATGAAAACCATCGCTATATTCAATAAGACAGATATGTTAAATGTGGTTTACATTGCTTGACATGCTAAAGTGCGATTTTTTCCCTGCCCGGGTGAACGCTGAGTGCATTCACTCGAACTCAATCTTTTTAGCACGTGTGCTTAAAAGATTATACAGGGTTTAGAAATCTCGGATATGAAATAGCAACTCAAGCGTGGTCAAAATCGCGTAACGTCACGTCACCGCATAGTAACTGCTTCATCAAACCAATTAACTGGTTTGGTGAAATATGATGTAAAGTCGGATTTTTTGAAGTTATCACCCCCCTTTTCATGTGTGGCGTCGTATTTGCGTGTGACAGCCTCCATTTCCTCACTTCCTCTCATTTTTCGGCAAAAAGCCGCATATCATCGGAAAAAGCATAGTTTTGTGAGTCTGTAAAGTTTGTGTTTGACGAAATTGGTCAAGAAACAAAGGCGTGAGAGCCAAAATAAGTTTTTGGGACTTTCCGGCGTGCAAATAAAACATCGTGTGCCACCCAGGGGGGTGACAACTTCAAAAAATCCTACTTTAGCCATTTATAACCGAAATTGCGTGCCACCGTGAACGGCTTTTTAGGAACTTACTCCATGAACTTAATCAATAAAAACGTCTAGCGCCATCCTGCTATGTAACCCTTCAATACACAGTAAGAGCATTATGAAAGGTGCTTGTGAGATCACATAATAACGAGGCTAAATATAAGTCCATACACGTGCTGCTAAATATGGGAGACAAGGCAGGATTTAGTTGATATAGAACTGGGTCAAAAACAAGGGTAAGGAAAGAGCATAATTTATTTAGACAATAGGTAGGGTAAGGTTAATTACTGGGTAACTTTTCAATGCAAGGGGTATAGATAGGATTGGACACACATTTAGACAATCAAATAAAAACAATTTTATAATATTTGTTGCTGGGGTAGTCAGTAGGGCTTGAGAGGATAGGGGAGAGGGGTAGAGAGTCAATAGGTGGTGAGGTGATTCAATAGAGGGTGAACTGCGTAATGGAAAACGATCTCTATAGCAGGTTTGACCTCTCATTGGCAAAGATGGATCTGGAGAACTTACAAGAATCATCAAGACGTAATATTTGAGTAGGTACATTTCGATTAGAACAAGCGTTAAGCTTAGTGAGCACATTGCTAAGTTGTGTTGGGGGAGGAGGGGGGTGCAGCCCCAAAAAATTAAACTTTTTCCGGAACCAAGGGTATGGCTGAATTTTTTTGTAAGTTTTTGATTTTTTTGACGCATGTATTTGATTTTCGCAATTTCAAAAAATGTTAAAAAATTAAAGAAGTTCTTGATCAGATCTTGATTGTTTTAAAAAAACGTCAAAAAACTTACCTTTTTAGGAATTCAGGGTATACTCGGATTTTTTGAAACTGTCACCCCCCTAAAATAACAAAATTTGTCATATGTCCGGTTCCTGATAAGATAGAGACTTGAAATTTAGAGGTTCGGAAGAACTTAGCAAGATCTTCGTAACTTCCAAATTTCAAGTCTCTATCTCATCAGGAACCGGACTTATGGTCATTTAAAGAAATTTGAAAACTCTAGGGGGGTGACAGTTTCAAAAAATCCGACTTTATGGTTGACATTTTTTTGGCTGCACCCCCCTCCATTAATTACACCCCCTCCATTATATTACTCTTAGCCTCCTAGCTAGTATGCGATTTCAAATGAACATTAAGACTAGTAGACTGGGTAAATCCTTTACCGCATTCCTCACATTTATATGGCCGTTCTCCTGTATGGATCCTCATGTGAATCTTTAGATACCCAGCCACACTGAATGACTTCCCACACTCCTTACATTTGAAGGGCCGCTCTCCAGTATGGATCCTCGTATGACATTTAAGGTGACTGGAAGTAGTAAATCCTTTCCCACACTCCGTACATTTGAAGGGCCGTTCTCCAGTATGAATCCTCATGTGCGTTTTAAGGTTACTAGTCGAGGCAAATCCTTTACCGCATTCCTCACATAAATAAGGCCGCTCTCCAGTGTGAAACTTCATATGGATCTTTAAATACCCAGCCCCACTGAATGACTTCCCGCACTCCTTACATTTGAAAGGTCGCTCTCCAGTATGGATCCTCATATATGAATATTTAGGTTCCCAGCCACACTGAATGACTTCCCACACTCCTTACATTTGAAGGGCCGTTCTCCTGTATGAGTCCTCGTATGCGTTTTAAGTTGGCTAGCCTGAGTAAACCCTTTCCCACATTCCTTACATTTGAAAGGCAGTTCTTCTGTATGAGTCCTTACATGGTAATTTAGGTGATTTGATGTAGTAAAATCTCTATCACATAATTTACATTTGTAGGGCCGCTCTCCAGTATGAATCATCATGTGATTTGTCAGGGATTTCAATTGAGTAAACCCTTTACCACACTCCTTACATTTGTAAGGCCGCTCTCCTGTATGAGTCCTCATGTGATTCTTCAGAGAAAACAATTGGGTAAACCATTTCTCACATTCCTTACATTTGTAAGGCCGTTCTCCAGTATGAATCCTCATGTGTCTTTTTAGGTTGCCAGACTTGCTGAATGCCTTGTTACATTCTCTGCAATTGTAGGGCCTCTCATCAGTATGGGCCCTCATGTGCTCTTTGAGATTATTAGAAAAGCTAAAACCCTTTTCACACACATCGCACACATATGGACGTTGAGGGGTGACAATAATTTCGCTAGTGCCAGCTGTTATTTCTGTTTCACAATCTTCTGAAACGTTATCGTCCTTTTCTCCAGAGTCCGTCAAGATTTCTGCTGGTATTATTTCACCTGTGGGAGAAAATTGAAGGTTAAAATTGCAGATATATGAGGTATAAACTCTGGCCACTGGCACGTTATTTCAGATACCTTTCTTCCAGTGCGCCGCTGTGCGTAGCAGTAGTTTATCCGCCAGTGGCGGATAAACTGATTTAAATCACGACAACGATCCTGAGGCGTAGCTACTAGCCGAGGGAGAGGCGGAGGGTTTTAAACCAATAACGTGCCAGTGGTGAGAGTTTATAGGTTATATTATATACCCTGCTTTAGTTGTTTGTTTCAAGTATTACACACCCACAAGAGAGAGAACACTAATCAAAACACACAAAGTGGACTGAGAAACAGTCAAAAATACCTCAAAATTGAGTGTATAGTGTTTGGTAACGGTTACTAAGAAGCAAGAGAAAGAGGAAATAAACCGCCGCCCAGCTGTTTATTGAGAGTGCACCAGTGTCACATCTCGCCACTGGCGCATTATTTAAGCTAGCAGGGTATATAAAACTACAAGCCACCTAGTAATAAGTAAAACTGGACAACTCACCAATTTGTGGAAGTGATGAAGGAGGTTTGTCAAAATTATCAAGGAAGAAAGAAAACTCAACTGGCTCCGTTTTAACAGGTCCACAATCGGACAACGACTTGATATGAACCGATTCAACTGGTTCCGTTTTAACACTAAATAAAGTAGGATCCTCTTTACACGCAACTTCCTGTTCACATTTGATAAACCCAGAGTTATAAACTTCACACTTCACATCTTCATTGTCTGCTGGCTCTGCTTTCACTCGTAGTGGTTGTTGGTCATCAAGGATCTGCTCTGTTTTTAAGAAAGGTCGTGGAGAAAATACAATACCAGTCTGATCTCCCCACTGTATAGTATCGGCTGCAGGTGGAGTCCTGGTAGTGCCCATTCGGTCTGGTTGTATTCTCCGTTCCATATACGTAATGCTAAATATGGGAGACAAGGCAGGATTTAGTTGAAATAGAACTGGGTCAAAAACAAGGGTAAAGAAAAAGGTAGGGCAGGGTCAGCAGGGCAAGGGTGTGCCGACCCTCTTCTTAATTGCATTGAAAAGGTCTTAAAATTATCTTTCCAACGCTTTCGGGATCAAGTCTTAAGATTGTCAGGAACTGCCCAAATCAAATTAACTGTGTGCCACCGGGTCGCATTATTAAAAATCGCACATAACACTATGAAGTCCATTTAATTAATAACTGTTCACTCCCTGATGTTTCTTTCATATTGGTAATACAGTCGGACCCCGATTTAGTGACATCCTCGGGGGAAAAAACTAAATCGGGGTGTCCACTAAATCGGGGTCAAATACTGTTAATTTCCTATATCGGGGGACGATTATCCTGCCACTAAATCGGGGTGCCACTAAATTGGGGTCCGACTGGTCTCCAGTTCCTGATAGAGACTTCAGTTTGTATCTAACGCTGTATCTAACGCTGTATCTTATCACGAAGTGGAGATATCACTTGAATCATAAAAAAGGGTGAAAAAGAGAGAAAGTGTTTGTTGCCTAAACAGTTTTGTTTATCTCTGTTAAAAACATAACAATAACAGAGCTGTTTCTGCAACTAACAGACCTCGTTGGGATGGGTGATATCTCCATCCACTATACATGGGAACAAATGTAGAATAAGATGAGTATTATATTCGGTATACAGCTCACAAAATCATGCTCTTTCCGGTGAAATGCGAGTTTTTTGCCGTGGGGTTGCCACACGCAAATTAGACGCCACACGAAAATAGGGGGTGAACAGTTGAAAAATGGACTCTACGCCGTATATAACTGAAACCAGGTAATCACCCTTTTATAAAACACTTGTATAAAATATTGATATTGCACACTCTGGTACTGACATTGTTTTCCCCATCAGTGTGACATCATGTGGTTACTAAGGTGCCCCGATCGGCGATCGAACAAATGTTTTTCCACATTGCTCACACTCATATGGTCGTTCTCCGTTGTGAATTCTCTGATGTTCAGTAAGGTAATCCAGATTGAGTAAATGATTTTCAATATTCCTTACATTTGAAAGGCCGTTATCCAGTATGGATCTTCTGATGATTGTTGAGGTGACTAGCTCTGGTAAACGATTTTTCGCATTGTTCACATTCGTATCGACGTTCTCCGGTATGGATCCTCTGATGAACTGTAAGGGCACTGGATTGAGTAAATGCTCTTCCACATACGTTACATTTGAAAGGCCGCTCTCCAGTATGGATCCTCTGGTGATTGGTGAGGTGACTAGATGTGGTAAACGATTTTTCGCATTGTTCACATTCGTATCGACGTTCTCCGGTATGGATCCTCTGGTGAACTGCAAGTGCACCAGATTGAGTAAATGCTCTTCCACATACGTTACATTTGAAAGGCCGCTCTCCAGTATGGATCCTCTGGTGATTGGTGAGGTGACTAGCTCTGGTAAACGATTTTTCGCATTGTTCACATTCGTATCGACGTTCTCCGGTATGGATCCTCTGGTGAACTACAAGGACACTAGATTGAGTAAATGTTTTTCCACATTCCTCACATTTGAAAGGCCTTTCCCCTGTATGGGTCCTCTGATGAACTATAAGTTTACTAGCTCTGGTAAATGCTTTTCCACATTCCTTACATTTGAAAGGCCGTTCTCCGGTATGGATCACATAGTGGCGCCTGAGATTTCCAGATGTTGATAACTTTTTACCACATTCCTCACATTTGAAAGCACCTTCTCCAGAAGTCCTTATTGTAGATTTCCTTTTTTCTGAAACTTCTACGTTCGGTAGTGCAGTTAATCCGTTTTGGGATGCATTGGATGTATCAAAAGGATTGTTTTCCGGGGTGTGCAGATTCGTTAACAACCCAGCTGAAATGATAAAGGTTACAATTTGAAGAAATTATCAAAACAATACGATACCAGACAAAAAATGTTCCTGAATAACTCACCCTCTTGTGGTATTGTAGACAAGGGTGGAGGTGAGATATCGGAATTATCGCATACCGGAGAAACTGGTTCCATTTTCACTAGGCCAGGCTCTTTTTTACAATCTACCTCTCCCTTTTCCTGTTTACATTTGATGCATCCTGGGAACACTTTACAATCTTCTGGTTCAGTTTTTATCTGAGGAGGATCAACCGTAATTTGCTCTGTTTTCAGGAACAGTCGTGGAGTAAACAATCCCACTTCCTGATAGTCACACAGTACCGGCTCCTGGACTTCACCAATCATCCTGGTTTTAGATTTTCTGTCAGGCTGCTTTCTTAGTTTCATTCTGCTAAATAGGGAGACGGAGTTGTTTTAGTAGAAATGGAGAGAATATAGTGCGAATTAAAGGGTGAGGTAGGCGGTAGGAAGAGAAATTCAGAGAGCAGATGGGTTGTGACACTCAAAACATTATCCACGGTATTGTGAAGTGGCGGTTCACTGAACCGTTCAGGGCCCATGTCGTATTTCGGAGCATAGCATCCTAGTGTCTGACTGTAGTCTAGAAACCTGAAGCTGAAGCTGATCGGAGTTTTTCCGAATCAGCTTTTCGAGACGAAGGCAATGCAAACGGATTTAGCTTTCTATCTCATCGGGATGTTTGGGCCCCTTCATTTTTTCGTGTTTGAGCCAATCAGAGGCCATTATTTCGAAATCCAGGCTTCTAGGTTTCCAGACCACAAATAGACCACAGTCAGACACTATCTTGCATATTTAGAACGTCCTACGCACCAGTTACAGATTGATACCCTGATATCAGGGGACGTTCCCTGATGGTCAGGCATGCAGGAGGGTCTGTGGGAACCATGCTGCATTGCTGCACGTCAAGTAAATTGAATAGAAAGTAAAGCTGAAAACGCATGTCAGCAGTCAGCACTCACTTTATTCCCAGCCATGCATCCATTGATGCCTGGGAACGAATCTGTAACTGGTCCCAATGGGGTTGCTCGGCCCACAATTAACCCTGCCGCACACAATTGCAGGCTTAAATCATGAGAAACTTGCTTTTCCTGCTAGCTGAGTCCCTAAAACCACCAGTAACACGCAAAGTGGACCGCCACTTCTAAAGGAGACCGAGTATAGTCAGGAGTCGCTAGATTTAAAAGTTTAAAGTCATCAATAAAGTTCTTTTGTTCACACATTATTATTGTCGGATACATTTGGTGTAGTTACACAAAAACAGCTTCACAGATTTCACGCTTCATTTACTTTACTTTGTCGACACGGCACAGTCCTTTAAAATTTGCTACAACATACAAATCCAAACTATTTTCCTCAAGAAATACCTCAATCTTGTACAAGGGATCTTGGATCCTCGGAGAAATGTAGTTGATAAAGCCATTTCCATCCACAATCACCAAGGCAACGCTGCAGATATTCTCTATCTCCTTCACACTGGCGTCCTCTTTGAGACCCGTCTTGGTAAGGAACGTTTTGTAAGTCAATTTACCGGCTCCGTTCACTCGGTCTGTCCTCTGCAGATTGGAGATCTTGTTGTGTTGAGCTTTTCTCGACAATGTGACGTCACTAAGAATCTGTCGTCGTTTCTCCAAAACAGAGAGTCCTCGTAGAACACTTGCAGTCTTAAAGATTGATGTCATGCTCTTCTTCTCCATACTAGTAAAAATTGATATCTTCTCAGCATCGGGTTCCTCCGGGCGAAATAAATCACCACCGTAAAAATCCAAGAACTCTCGGCACAGAACTCCACAGAGAGGTAACAGCACTTTTCTCTTTACGCTTGATTGGATCTGGATCCGTTGGGAAACATGTTTTCCAGAGAGTTGATCTATAAATTTGGTCATTTGAGTATATCGGTCAGGCGAATCATTAGATGGTCCCTGTCCTCGAAACACTATATTGGAAGTACTAGCTGTGGTAAATGATTTTCCGCACTGTTCAAATTCGTATGAACGTTCTCCGGTGTGTATCCTCTGATGAACTGCAAGGGCACCAGATTGAGTAAATGCTTTTCCACATTCCTTACATTTGAAAGGCCGTTCTCCAGTATGGATCCTCTGATGATTGTTGAGGTGACTAGCTCTGATAAACGATTTTCCGCACTGCTTACATTGGTATGGTCGTTCTCCTGTATGTGTTCTTTTGTGTATTTTAAGATAACATAACTCAGTAAACCCTTTACCACAATCCTTACATTCATGAGGCCGATCTCCCGTATGTATCACACAGTGGCGCCTGAGACTTCTAGATGTTGATAACTTTTTACCGCATTCCTCACATTCGAAAGTACCTTCACCTGAGGTCCAAATTGTAGATTTCCTCTTCTCTGAAACTAGTTCATGTGGCAGTGTAGTTGATCCGTTTTGAGATTCATCTGATGTATCATTATAAGGATTGTTTTCCGGGGTGTGCAGATTCGTTAACAACCCAGCTGAAATGATAAGGGTTACATTTTGAAGCAAATATCAAAATAATAAGAGACCAGAAAAAAACATGTTTCTGGGCCTGAATAACTCACCCTCTTGTGGAATTGTAGACAAGGGTGGAGGTGATGTATGGGAATTATCGGATACCGGAGAAATTAATTCCGTTTTCACTAGGCCAGGCTCTTTTTTACAATCTACCTCTCCTTCTTCCTGTTTGACGCATCCTGGATCGGTACCAACTTTTGGGAACACTTTACAATCTTCTGGTTCAGTTTTTATCTGGGGAGGATCAACCATAATTTGCTCTGTTTTCAGGAACGGTCGTGGAGTAAACGATCCCACTTCCTGATAGTCACACAGTACCGGCTCCTGGACTTCACCAACCATCCTGGTTTTAGATTTTCTGTCCGGCTGCTTTCTTAGTTCCATTCTGCTGAATAAAGAGACGGAGTTGTTAAGACACAGACAGACAGAAAAACAGAAATAGGGAAAAAGGGTTGTTTTAGTAGAAATGGTAACAATAAGAAGAGAGAGAAAGAGAGAGAGAGAGAGAGAGAGAGAGAGAGAGAGAGAGAGAGAGAGAGAGAGAGAGAGAGAGAGAGAGAGAGAGAGAGAGACCAATACAAATGGATTGGGATCAGAGAATGAAAGAGGTTAGGTTAAAAAAGAAAAGAAAAAGAGAACTCAGTGAGCAGATGGAGTTGCGGTTCTAGAAACGGTAAGTGGGGATTTTAGGGGTCCTACTACATACAGGGTGGGCCAGAAATATGGAGCCACTTGGAGATAAAAATTGGAAAAATATCATCCTCTCTCCGTTGTACGGATCCACATTTCAACGTGTTACCCTGTCAGTTGACAGGCTGATAATTGTTAGGAAAGGGTGACTCTCTGTCGATCTCAATCCTTAGGGGACACTTTTTCTAGTCAATAGACCGTGAAAATTACACTGCACATCGGTGAGCGAACTGCATTGACACATCAGTTATCTAAAAGTGGCTGTTTCTGGCCCACCCTGTACAATGCATGTAGTTCAGAATGAATTTAATTATTCGGGGTGAGATAAGTACCGCCTGGGCCAAAAAAGTCATGGTACACCGAGCTTCATATCTCCCAAATCTTAACTTCCATCACTCTGATATTTTGACACAATATTTGTATGGGTACTCATTCGAGGAATCCAGAGTTTCAGCCCTCACGATTTGACAGGTTTATTACTTTTCATCTTAGGTCAAATTGAGGTGGGTTGGGCTGTGTTTTGGGGTATGCAGTGTAGTAGGGAAGGGGGGGCTTCAGGCTTGCTATTGCTTCTAAGCAGATAGTTGATTAAAAACACAATTTATAGCTGTAAAAATAATTGATAAAATAAAAATGTCCATACACAATTATACAGGCTAACAATACTATTTGCATTATGTTCCCTGCCGTGTGAAATGCCTGGATACCGTTCCTGGATATCGTTCCCAGGAACAGTATCTAGGCACGGCTCTTCTTCTTCTTGGAGGCCGTCTCTACTCTCTTAGGAAAGCTATATTTACACTACCATATGCGCCACACATTTCATGAAAACGTGTCAATGGAGTGGTTTATGAAGGAGCGGTTGGCATATGCAAGCCCCTCTCCGAGGGGCCTAGTAGGAAAACCGTACTAGAGGGGAATACAGAATCAAGCAAAGCTTGAATAGGCATCCTGGTGAATTCCTTCGGCATTCACCCATGCAGGGAAAAAGAAGAAGACTTATAAAGTAAAATAACAAAATTGTTTCCCATTCTAGAATCAGTTAATACCAGTGTCTCCTCTCCTATTCAAATTCATTAGATTCACTTTCATCACTTTCCCCAAAATGGCAATTAGGCTGATCAAAGTATTTACCCTTGTAAGGTCGATCAGTGGGAGTTAGACGAATATTAGGAACTAGCTCACGTTCATCCAAATCAGAACACTGTTGAGTGCAGAAATAACTGATAATGTTTACAAGGTAGTTCTCCTTGTCATTCAATGCGTGGACAAGATCAGTAATTGCGGAGATGAGGTCCTGAGATGGCAGGTTTAGGGTTTCAATAAGAAGGAATCTGTCAGAGATCAACATTAGCCACGTAGGATGTTTGCTCCTAATCGCAAACTCGACCATCCATTCATCGGACATCGTAGCATCTTTCTTCTCGCTCATCCCCGTTACAAGGTAATTGAACACTCCGTCTACCTGGTACATGGTTGCCCACAGCAACATCCACTCCCAGACTTCTTTCAGAGTCGCATGGTCATCAGCACCCTCCCCACCCTCACCCAGAATCAGCTTGAGGGCCTCCAAGACACGCTGAGGGGCTGAGGGAACGGTCATGGTTCGGGTTCGACCTTCCTCAAAACTTGAAGCAAGCATGCTTTTCAGAATGGGAGATGACAGATCTTTTTCGGTGACCTCCACACCTGGTACCCCTTCCTCCCCGACGATTTTCACCATCCCTCCCCCTTGTTCATTCCTGGGAGATTTAACCTCTCTCGGATCCTCAAATTTAGTCTTTACGCCCTGGAGATACCGGACTAGACAGAGGAAAAATCGGAGAAGTAGTTCCGGGGGATCAGATTCTCTGACCTCTAACTTTTCACAGACAAGAAGGGGAATCGCCTGCTCAGGGTTCCATCCCGCTACCAGTAGAATATCCGAGAGTTCTTCCAGATATTCCTTAGGAGAAGTTTCACGCAGCTTAGTCACCAATGAAGGTTCCCTGCTGCTCCTCGCAAGCGCAAAGTTCCAAAAAGTCTTGGCATCAGTACGAGATTTCCGTAGTTTGTGAATCTGGCGGAGACCAATACCGCTAAGCAGGTGATGAGTGTTGATGTACCAATGTAAAGATTGGCATGGGTTACATGAATATCGAAACAACATGGTGAACCGTGTACCGTATTTAGCAAACAGGTCCATGACAAGGGTGATGCGATCTTTAGTCAGAGAATCACGGAATACTGTGTCCTCAGCCAAGCCTATTACATCGTTTGTAACTGTGGCTGCAACTTCCATAACAGTTTCAGAGGAGGTGTATACACTGGTACAATCCAAGTCGCGAAGGACTTCTAGAAATGTTATGATGACTTCGTTAAGCCGTCTCTTTTGGGATTCCTCAGACACCCTTAGTTTCCCTCTCTCCAGAAAGATATAGAGGGCATCACGCGAAGCTTTCAACCAGGTCGTCCTACATTCACGGGGTTCCGATATTAAAGCAGATAGCGCCTGGTAAATCTCTTCAGAGATGGGTAGTCTCTTCCGATTAATCTTTCGAACTACCTCAATAACATCACTAACATCAAAGACCCGAGTTTTGAGATGGGTGGCGAAGGCTTTGTTCCTACTATCTTGAGCGGTTCTGTATAAAAACGTTTTGGTTTCACCATGAACATCTTTAAACAGATTAGCTAGGCCACCCGGGTTAAAAACAGATATATGCTCCACCAAATCACCAATAGTTTTCTTTAAATTTTCAACAAGACCACTTGTCAAGGGCGTATTTAGATGTAAGCTCAAAGATTTAAGAATCATATCAGCAATATCCAACACCATGCCCTCTTCCAAAGAATGGTGTTTTGCGTTCAACTCTGCAACGGAGTTAACCAGGGTCAAATAATCCTCTATTTCATTCTCACCTGCAAGCGAAAAGCGTTGGATCATCGTAGCAAGCTCATGAAAGAGCAGTTTATCATTTTTAGTCAGAGTCTTCTTACCCAATGATCGAGTTTCAAGATAAAGAAACACCTTCTGAACAGCAAAGAGTGGAATCTTGGCTTGATGACTATATGACGTGTTGTTCAGAAACTTTAGGGATTGGAGGAAGCAGCCGGGTATGAGCATGAAATTGTCGACGACGTAAGACCGATGATAGTGTATCCACTCAGTTACATATGTCAGCTGATTCAAAATTTTAAGAAGAATGTTAATAACATCCGGGGGAAGGTTCTTGCGAGAAATCAGGATGGGAATCGAGTATCTGAAGGTGGATACTTCAAGCTCCTCAACCTTTTTCCAAGCTCTGCAAATTCGAGAAATTCCATTGATAACTTTCTTTATCGCTTTGTAATCCCAGAAGTCTGGACTCTTTACAAGCAGAGCACGTAGATCCTCACAATAGTCTTCGATGCATCGAGCTCGGCGCTTGGCAGGTTGCTCAGTCATGAATTGACGTCCTAAAGAGAGAGTGAATGAGTGAAGTAGAAAGAGTTTAGGGAGTTTAGACATTTTAGGGAGTTTAGAGATTTTAGAGAGTAATAAGTAGGTGGTTGGTATACCATTGGTGATTGGACAGAAAATCTACAGTGTGGTGCAAAAAATCCCCCTTGAACGAGCACGGCTCTCGAAATCGTATGGGACAAATTAATAGGTCTACAAAAATGGATGTTTGTCTTTTAATCTCTCAAACGAATCGTTCTAGAAGTGAGCCAAATAGCTTTGGCTATCGAATTTCTTTTAAATGCGACCAATACACTATAAACCCAAAACGGAAATCCACAACAATGCACACAGTGGTCATATTTCTGACAGTGAATGAGGTCATGTGATTCGAATCGTGGATTAATCTGGATTGTTAAAATTGTGTCGGAGACGTATTGCAGCCACCAATAATGGATGAAGATGATGAGATCCAAATTATATCTTGACCAAAGTGCTCTCGAATCTCACGGCTCTTTTTCGGTACACATCCGGCCCTGATCCCTCATTAGCGACTGGTAAGCAACAATGCCACAATTGAATGACCAGTGACCACTGACCACTGCTCATTTCTCTTTGCGTTCTAAGTGTTCTAAGTGTCGTTTGGCATGCTTTAACTTCAATCCATAAATCGTGTTGAAATCCGTTTTGGTTTTGATTTTAGACATAAAAGTTGTTGTTCTTTAAAAAAAATTGCCTCTTTTTAATGATTTAAGCTAAAAAAGTTTATATGTATGTAGTATGTAGCATATAGTAGTGCATGGAAACACATACAGTCGTCATTTATAGACTCTAGGGGAACTGTATCAACCGTCAGATCCGACCAGCAGGGACCGGAAAAAATTCACAGCTATTTTTCGATGAAAAATTGCAGAAAATTTGAGACATAAAATATTCAAAGTTACCTAAACCCATCAAAATATGAACATATTTTAGATTTTGTAGACCCAATTCGATCTTAACAAATATATTAACATCAACTTGAATCGTGCTAAAATTTGGTCTTTTAGCTAATAAAATGTCTGAAATTGATGAAAAACGTCTGAAATTGATAAAATACAGGGTGTTCATATAATGGGATCTTTACAAGCGTTGGGCTTCACCCAGAAAAAAAATTAACAAAATTATCTTATGAAACTTCATTCTTGGACTATTCTATACCCTCATTCAAGGTTCCTAGTGTTTCCGGAGCTCTACTACCCCTGGAAGTGTGTTTTTGGCATCAAAACTACCAGAAGGAATTTTTTGCTGATGCTGAGACTTTACTAGAATGTTATTTGGGTATTTTCTATGTCAATTCCAAAGTTTCATGATGATTGGATGTGTGGTTCAGTCACCAAGTTCAAAATAAACTGGCTGGAAAGGCCCAAAAACAGCTCAAAAACGGCAAAAATTGATATTTTAGAGTCTTTCCAGGCACAAGAATAACTGCATTATGTTTCATAATGCTATGTTTCCCCGCCAACCTTTATTTTCATAACCATCTAATGTGAAGGAGGGACAGACATTTCCGATCATTTATGAATCACTCAAACCGTATAGAACAAATCTTTGTGTTTTAGTAGCACTAAATTGTGTGCCACATTGTGCGGCTCACATTTCCTGAAAACGTGCCATTGAAGTATTTGATGAAGGAGCAACACTGTTGTCCCTCGCAACTGAGCGTGTTACGTTACAAAAAAAGCGTGACACTTAACTAGTATGTAAAATTGTCGAATTCTAAACCCCTATGCCTTTTTACAAAAGGCATCCGGGGGCTAGGGGGTGTTTTTCCCGCTGTGAGTGTGACAGTTAGGGGCATTTAGGGGCATGTTGGTAACGAAGTTACGGCCTGAGTTAGTGTGAGGTGTCTTCGATACCAAGGGGCATGGATGTCTGATATAGTTAGGGTGACCCGCCCCCCCCCCCCCCCCCGACAGACAGACAGAAAAAACACAATAGACAAAAAGTTGTTGGTAACATGTCAATCATATAAAAACCCTTCTATAAAACACTTGTTTCAAAGATTGATCTTGCACACTCTGGTATGATATTGTTTTCCCCATCGTGAGTCCTCATGTGCTTACTAAGTTGACCAGATTGAGTAAATGCTTTTCCACATTGCCCACATTGATACGGTCGTTCTCTCGTGAACTCTCTGTCGTGAACTCTCTTATGAACAGAAAGTTTATTAGATGAACTAAACGCTTTTCCACATTCCTTACATTTGAAAGGCCGTTCTCCGGTATGGATCCTCCGATGAACCGTAAGGTTGCCAGATGAGCTAAACGCTTTTCCACAATCCTCACATTTGAAAGGCTTTTCTCCAGAATGAATTCTCTGATGAACTTTAAGGTGACCAGCTCCAGTAAATGATTTTTCACACTGCTTACATTGATACGGTCGTTCACCTGTATGTGTTCTCTGATGTAATTTTAGGTTGTAAGCCTCTGAAAACCGTTTACCACAATCCTTACATTCGTGAGGTCGTTCTCTCGTATGTGTTCTCATGTGAGTACAATAATTAGTAGAGCTATAAAATCTTTTTCCACACTGTTCACATTCGTATGGTCGTTCTCCCGTATGTGTTCTCTGGTGTGTTTTTAGATTACAAGACTCAGCAAACCTTTTACCACAATCCTTACATTCATGAGGCCGATCTCCCGTATGTATCTTAGAGTGGCGCCTGAGACTTCCAGGTGTTGATAACTTTTTACCACATTCCTCACATTCGAAAGTACCTTCTCCTGAGTTTCCAATTGTAGATTTCCTCTTTTCTGAAACGTGTTCATTTCGTAGTGCAGTTAATCCGTTTTGGGATGCATTGGATGTATCAAAAGGGTTGTTTTCCGGGGTGTGCAGATTCGTTAACAACCCAGCTGAAATGATAAAGGTTACAATTTGAAGAAATTATCAAAACAATACGAGACCAGACAAAACAATGTTCCTGAATAACTCACCCTCTTGTGGAATTGTAGACAAGGGTGGAGGTGATGTATTGGAATTATCGGATACCGGAGAAACTGGTTCCATCTTAACTAGACCAGACTCTTTTTTACAATCTACCTCTCCTTCTTCCTGTTTGATGCATCCTGGATCAGTACCAACTTTTGGGAACACTTTACAATCTTCTGGTTCAGTTTTTATCTGGGGAGGATCAACCATAATTTGCTCTGTTTTCAGGAACGGTCGTGGAGTAAACGATCCCACTTCCTGATAGTCACACAGTACCGGCTCCTGGACTTCACCAACCATCCTGGTTTTAGATTTTCTGTCCGGCTGCTTTCTTAGTTCCATTCTGCTAAATAGGGAGATGGAGTTGTTAAGACACAGACAGACAAACAGATGAGTAAGTAAAGAGACTGTGATTTTTGACTTGTGAGAGATAAAGGGAGAGGTAGGGAGAGAAAAGGAAAGTCAGGAAGCAGGTGGGGTAGGGTAACTCTAATCAGAGGGGAATGGGATTGGACAGGTAAAATAAAACTTAAAACAGGTTTTCCAGAGAGGTGGCAAGGTGACCAATTTAAATTGACAAATGCATTTTCTATTCCGCCCAATAACATTGTTTACTTGCTACCAATAATCAATTTGCTAGTTCAAGTTGGTTGCGGGTTGAAAAATATCATCTTAGGAACCTGGTTTCGAAATATCAATCGACAATCCTCGCAGTGATACTACTGATGTAACTCAAGGTGTATTTCGAGGTGATCGGAATGAGAGAACATTTTTCCACACTCCTTACATTCGAATGGGCGTTCTTCGTGTTGCAGTTTGTGTACCTTGAGGCTACTAGACCCAGTAAAACTTCTTCCGCACTCCTCGCATTGGTGAGGCCGCTCCCCTTTATCATTATTATGTGTCCTACGATGAGCACTAAGAGCATGAGAAATGATAAATGAGTCCCCACATATTTCACATGCGTATGGACGTTCTCCGGTATGTATCCTCATATGACATGTAAGATGATTAGATTTGATAAATGATTTCCCACATACCTTACATGGGTAAGGACGTTCGCCCGTATGGCTCCTCCTGTGTACTTTACGATCACTTGATGAACAAAATGTCTTTCCACATTCCTTACATTTGTAAGGTCGTTCTCCGGTATGGATCCTCCGATGGATATTAAAGTGACCAGCATGCATAAAAATTTTACCACAATCCTCACATTTATGTTGACGCTTTTTAGAGTTCCCTATAGTAGATTTCCTCTTTCCTGAAACTTGCTCATGTGGCAACACAGTCGGTCTGTTTTGAGATTCATCTGATGTATCACAAGGATTGTTTTCCGGGGTGTGCAGATTCGTTAACATCCCAGCTGAAATGATAAGGGTTAAATTTTGAAGCAAATATCAAAATAATAAGAGACCATAAAAACATGTTCCTGGGCGTGAATAACTCACCCTCTTGTGGAATTGTAGACAAGGTTGGAATTTGGATATCGGAATTATCGGATACCGGAGAAACTGGTTCCATCTTAACTAGACCAGGCTCTTTTTTACAATCTACCTCTCCTTCTTCCTGTTTGATGCATCCTGGATCGGTACCAACTTCTGGGAACACTTTACAATCTTCTGGTTCAGTTTTTATCTGGGGAGGATCAACCGTAATTTGCTCTGTTTTCAGGAACGGTCGTGGAGTAAACGATCCCATTTCCTGATACTATAAAGTATAAAGTTGAATTTTTATTTACTAGAGTACCCGTTTGCTGGGAACCCGTGACCTGGTAAATGGTAATTTATCCTCATATAACCGGTGACATTTGTGTTTGATTTTTAAAAGATAATTTGTTTGTTCCTTAGAGCAATGAGTCTCATAGTATAGTAGGAGCGGTTAGATCAGCACGTGCAGAAAGTCGCGCGCCAACCTAATCTCAGGTTACTCTCACGGCTTCATTTCGCATCCAATCCAAAAGTGACCTTCCCAAGGAGAAGCGAAAACTTGAGGGACATTTCTTGATTGGATGCCCGATGCGACCTCGAGGAGCTATGACAATGCGCAAAACGGGCGGCACGCGACTTTAACCACGTGGTGATCTAACCGCTCCAAACATCATACACATTGGGTTTTTGAAAAAACGGCCATTACAATTTTGGCGAGGCGGGTAAATCATTTACTGTAACGCGCGAATTTTCCCAAAAAAGTGCTGCTTTTTTACGCCGCGCGCGGAACCTAAAATTACGCGCGTAGTGTAAAATTTTAAAATTCATTGAAAATTTCCTCGCGTTTTATGTCGCCAAAAAAAGTCGACGAAAAATTCCAAATTCGTGAATTATAAGAACTCCGGTCAGTTCTCAATTCTCATCTTGCCAATCCGTTTTCCGGGAACCCCTGGCCAAAGGACATTAAAGTTCACATAACGACCAAGTTTCATAT
Source organism: Hormiphora californensis (assembly GCA_020137815.1). Lineage (NCBI taxonomy): Eukaryota > Metazoa > Ctenophora > Tentaculata > Cydippida > Pleurobrachiidae > Hormiphora > Hormiphora californensis. The sequence continues at coordinate 9,383,297 of CM035350.1, forward strand.
CGATTGGATAAGATTTTGGGTGGCTACGGTGAAAAATATCGTATTTTTGGCATTTTTAACTTTCCCGACGCGATTTACGACCCTTAAACATTGAGTTACGGGAAATCGCTATCATGTAAAATGAAGTTCAAACGATTCTCTTTCCCCACTATTGCGTTAGTTTTTTGATTTAGAGCCGTTTTCAGGGTCTTAGAAGCGTTTGAAAAATGTAAGTCTTTTTGTCGCAATGACGTCACCCCGTGACGTCACTGCTGTAAAGATCGGATCAAAAATCTGAGCCCGTACTTACATCCGCCTTGGTCCAAGGTACCAGTGTACAAATTTTCAGGGGTCTAGCTCAAAAACTGTAGGAGGAGTAGGGAGAAAACAATTATCGGACTAACATTTTGGAAATTATTATATGGACGGGACAGGGGGTCTTTTCGACCTTATTTGAAGCGTGCCTTGGTCTGGTTCCAGATGAGATCAAAACTTCTTCTGGGAATAAGTCTCAATCTTATCAAGAACACGAGATATATGCGTTTCAAATAAGGTCAAAAAAGACACGTAAATAAATAGTTTGACTTTTAAGAAGAGGACTTTAAAAAAACGAGCTGCTTAAAATAAATAAAATTGTTCAGTTCCAGTTTCGCCTCGCGCGCGGTCTGTTTATAAAGAACCGCGCGGCGGCTATTTGCAGCGCTAAAATGTAAAACAGGCAGATGTCGCCGTTTTCAGTTTTGATAGTGCTACGATCCGGATTGGGTCAGTGCCGGGAGACAATTAAATAGTTGTATTTACACAAATACAATGTTGTTACGTGTAAAAGTGAAAGTTTCAACACAACAATATAAATTTAATTATAATAAACCCTCCTAAAAATTCAAGAAGCGACTTTATATCATCGTATTATTTATTTAGGACAGTGTTCCAACTTCCAGTTCGACTAACTCCAGAATTCAGGCTGTCTCTCAAAACATGAAACAACAGTTTGGACAACGGACAGTATTATAGTACATACAACGCCGCGCTGATCAGTCAGATGCCTCAGCCAGGGTTCAAATTCACTAAATAATAATTAGTGAATAGCCGTCTGAGGCATGGTACAATAGTAATACTGTCCCTTGCGGCAGCCCCCCCCCCCTCGTGTTCAGGAAAGTCTCTAGAAGTAGAAGTAGAGTCAGTTTCCCAGTCTAGCTTGGCAAGCTTGTGCTACATCAAGTTAACTTCCTGGCGGTAATTGCATAGTTGACTGAGAGATCGGACGTTTTGCTCCACTGTCGCGTTAGGGGGTTGTATCGCATGCCAACAGTTTTCTCGACCTCAAAACCACCTGTGGAGAGTATAGAAGATTAAAGGAGGTTTCTGTTGCCAGGGCAACTTGGTAATGAAATTACCCCTCCGCAAAATAATAACAGGGGTGACTTCGTAACCAACTGGTCCACTGTCTGGTCGTTTAGAGATCAGCAAGATATCGGTGAAGGGTCGCGGTAACAACTTAGTAAACTTGTTCACCCTCCCTCATCTATCTTAAAGAATGGTATATATATCTACTCACAATCTCTTATTGCACCGGAGAGCTGCTGCGGAGGTACCAGTTTATGATACTCATGGGTACCGGGGGGCACAAACCCGACTATATTCTCCGCTGCAACGATAGCCAGCGCCCACGAGGCCATGGTTCGGTTGATTGTCGTGAACATGAGTCCACCGCCCGGCTGAAAGAGAGAGAGAGAGAGAGAGAGAGAGAGAGAGAGAGAGAGAGAGGAGAGAGAAGAGAGAGATAGAGGATAGAGAGAGAGAGAGAGCAGAGAGAGAGAGAGAGAGAGAGGAGAGAGAAGAGAGAAGAGAGAGACGAGAGGAGATAGAAAGAGAGAGAGAAGAGAGGGGGGTTGTTGCGGGGGAGTGAGGACGATAGCTACCAAATCTGTCAGGCCAATGCTCTGACCACGGTTCTCGTGTGCGTTTGAAATAAATGAGAATAGGGTCAGGCCAATGCTCTGACAGTTGTCAAAGAAGGAAATGTGTAATACCTTTACTCTTCTAGCACACTGTTCCACGAAAGAGGATACACATGGTACGTGTTCCTACGACCTCAGAACTAACTACAACGTCCCATTCCCCCTCCACGTCTTCAACCATGCCACATCTGTACTCCAAATCCAAGACTGGAGAAGGTAGAGTGTGTGGTAACATAGAGATGGGAAATAATGCATTATTACCCCATTATAATGGTCTAAAAAAGTTCAAAATTGATAGAAATCACTAATCAGAAACCCAAAACATGGGCACATTTACCTGTCGGTGACAGTGCGGCATGTGCCCGTGCAATCCTTATCATCTCCTTGCTAGGATCCACCCCGGTTACACTCAGATCACCCTCTCGTGCGAGGAACTCTGCCAGATACCCTCCTCCACACCCAACATCCAGGACAGTACCTCCCCCTCCACCTCCAACCAGGGACCTCACTAAAGGAACACGGAGTTGGTTCATGAGCAGCAAGGGGTCCTTGTCATCTCTCCACCACTCGGACGAGAGTTCCTCGAATTTTTCAACTTCTAGCTCATCCCTCCTGTTGGGGAGATGTTATTAATTGGGGCGGGGAGGTTAGCCAGAGTTGTTTTGATATTCAAAAACATTGGACCTTCCACTAGCTGGATACAGCTGGATATACTACCAGGAAGCTTCCAGAAGGATCACTGGTCGCACTGGAGTTTAATTCACGTGCGAGGGTTCTTTCTAGTAGGGTTCTGTATTTAAAGATCTATACTCACATGGGAGAGGAAGAGAGGAGGCGGGAGCAGGCCTTCAATCTTGGGATCCGTCTCAAACATAACATTTTCTAGAATGATCTAGGAGGAGTATCAGTTCAGAATATCTCACACAGACTCTGTCTGAACCTCTCTCAATCCCTCTCTTTCTGTCTATTGTGAACTTTAGTTCAATAGGTAGGGATGGAGAGGCAGGATTTAGGGAAAGGAGGTATCAGGAAGATCAAGGGGGGGTATGACACATTTATAAAACACGTTCTAGCAAAACTATACAAACCAATAAAATGTACGTATAAATTATTACGAGTCAAATAGTATTCTCTAAAATGATATATATGAAAAAAGAACCGTCATAGTAAAACTTGTGTATATAATAATAGAGTTTGTTAGATGTTTCAAACTTGAGTAGAGGACCCAGACTTGGCTGGTTTCAGACCAGGTTTAGCTCCCCTGGATGCTGGACCACTGAGTCTTGGTGCAGCGGCTGCCTTGTTACTCAACCTTCCAGAGCTACCACTGCTTGCTGTACTGATAATACTGGGAGGTAATGTTACCATGGTTACATAGTTGGGAGCAAGAAGTGACCCAATTTAGATCAAGTGAAATGGGATTGCAATGCTAATTGCTAGTGAGATATTCAAATCAAGTCTAACTAAGTGGGAAGGGTCCATAAAATATGTCCAGGGGAGGTTCTCACCTTGAGGAGGCGAGGGGTTTCCGGGATATCTCTTTAGGTTTCACTGCAGCTGGTTTACTAACAGGTTTACTAACAGGTGCGGTGATTGCCCCAGCACCAGGTGGTCTTCCCTCGTGTGGCGGGGGTGGGGGATGCTGCTCCCCCTCTGCACCCTCTCTCCCCTCCTCCATCATGAGGGTAGCCCGCTCCACGATATCAGGGTTCTGCTCCATCAGTTTAGCGTAGAACTCGTTGGGATCGAGACGGTTCAGTAGGTAGGAGAGGTGGTGTTCTGAGGCTGCACGGGATATCGTCTGGATCTGGGGGAGAGGGAGGTGTTAGTGAGTTACCTGAACTAACCAAACAGTAATAATAATTTTCAGATGCCATGGTAACCATGGTAATCACTAATCATGGTAACCATGGTAACAACTCACGTTGATCAGTAGCTGGACAGTTAGAAGGGTAAAGTTGCTATCAAAGGTCTTGATCATCTCCTCGAACCCGACCTCTTGGTGCATCCTCATGTTCTCCTCCGCTTGACTGGGTATAGAGACGGTAGCAGAGGGAATTAGCCTCATCATCGCATTACTAAAGGTAACACAGATAGCCTGGAGTTTAGCAAGGCACCTCAACAGTTCAGGGGTGGTCAGGAGGCAGTCCTTGAGACATGTTTCCAGGAAATCGTTGTGGATTTGGAGGACGTTATCAATCGTCTGGACACTTTTCATGCCCTCCAGGAAGAGGTGCCACTGCCGCTCAATAACCTCGAACATGGCATAGTAACTGTAGTTACTAATGAAACTTAGCATCCTCTGTCGGAGACAAAAAGCCGCCGCGTGCCACTTGGTGGTGTAGATGGGCTGCCATTTGGCTTGTTTGTGGGCTTGCCACACAGCACACAGCTGTCTCTCAACGTGCTTACAGTGGAACAAGTGCCGGAACAGGAGCTGGTATTTTGTAATGGCCTTCCGGGATACTACTAGCGATACCGGCCACTCCACCTGGAAGAATGGTGGTTGTGTGTGGGTAGAGGTGATGAGATCTAGGGGTATATAATAGGAATTAGGGGCTGAGGATGCAAAGTATGCATGTTACTGCAGCATACTGAGTATCTAAAAGCTCTGTTAATCTTACCCTGTAATCCAGTGTGAAGGCTTCAACCCCAGTGAGACCTGAGGCATGAGGCTCAAATGCAGGGTAAACCTGCTCGCTAGGACCCAGAAGATGTCCTCGCACGTTGATGATCCTAAACAACTGGGTAATCAGATCATACGGGACAATATCTACTTTCAGGTCCTCTTTAAAGGGGTCAGATGCAGCGACACTGGTCCTAACCGCCAGGTCCAGGAGAGATTCAATACGAGATAGGACAATGTCATCGTGTTTCTTTCGGAGTTCCTGGTCTGCCATATCCATAAAGTGGACAAACACGTCACCCTGTGGTGAAATGGGAGAGGGATTAGAAGGATATATCACCCTGGAGAGGAATGGGAGAGGGTTTAGAAGGATATATCACCCTGGAGAGGAATGGGAGGAGGTTTAGAAGGATTTATAAAGCCCCGTGAAAGCACATTTTGCCATGAAGTCGGTTGACAATAGTAGACAATATTATAATTATTGCTAGTGCATTAATTTACCTGTCCCATGAGGAAGAAGCTCTTGATGCTCGATAACCGGTCCATCAACCTGTGTTCCTCTAACAGCAAATCGAGCAACCTCCGAGCGGCAAAGGAGTATGCAGTCTCTATGCACTCTGTATACTTCCTTTCCACCAGTGTATACCTTATCTCGGTACTAGTCAGGACATTGGACGTTGTAGCCACACTGCCTGATTACGTTTAGGTACTTTCCCGTGTGGAGGACCTTGTCAGGAAAACTTCTTGAGGAACACCGGTACCTTTAGGAAGGGGAAAGTAATTAGTAACTATGTAGTTAGAAACTAATTGGTAGAAACTAATTCACGAGATGGCTGCAAAAAGAAGAAAAAAGGGCCAGAAGAATAATACCTGGTAATTGTTTAGACTGTATCTAAGGTACCTGGTGAATTGTTTAGACTGTATCTAAGGTACCTGGTGATTGTTTAGACTGTATCTAAGGTACCTGGTGATTGTTTAGACTGTATCTAAGGTACCTGGTGATTGTTTAGACTGTATCTAAGGTACCTGGTGATTGTTTAGACTGTATCTAAGGTACCTGGTGATTGTTTAGACTGTATCTAAGGTACCTGGTGATTGTTTAGACTGTATCTAAGGTACCTGGTGATTGTTTAGACTGTATCTAAGGTACCTGGTGATTGTTTAGACTGTATCTAAGGTACCTGGTGATTGTTTAGACTGTATCTAAGGTACCTGGTGATTGTTTAGACTGTATCTAAGGTACCTGGTGATTGTTTAGACTGTATCTAAGGTACCTGGTGATTGTTTAGACTGTATCTAAGGTACCTGGTGATTGTTTAGACTGTATCTAAGGTACCTGGTGATTGTTTAGACTGTATCTAAGGTACCTGGTGATTGTTTAGACTGTATCTAAGGTACCTGGTGATTGTTTAGACTGTATCTAAGGTACCTGGTGATTGTTTAGACTGTATCTAAGGTACCTGGTGATTGTTTAGACTGTATCTAAGGTACCTGGTGATTGTTTAGACTGTATCTAAGGTACCTGGTGATTGTTTAGACTGTATCTAAGGTACCTGGTGATTGTTTAGACTGTATCTAAGGTACCTGGTGATTGTTTAGACTGTATCTAAGGTACCTGGTGATTGTTTAGACTGTATCTAAGGTACCTGGTGATTGTTTAGACTGTATCTAAGGTACCTGGTGATTGTTTAGACTGTATCTAAGGTACCTGGTGATTGTTTAGACTGTATCTAAGGTACCTGGTGATTGTTTAGACTGTATCTAAGGTACCTGGTGATTGTTTAGACTGTATCTAAGGTACCTGGTGATTGTTTAGACTGTATCTAAGGTACCTGGTGATTGTTTAGACTGTATCTAAGGTACCTGGTGATTGTTTAGACTGTATCTAAGGTACCTGGTGATTGTTTAGACTGTATCTAAGGTACCTGGTGATTGTTTAGACTGTATCTAAGGTACCTGGTGATTGTTTAGACTGTATCTAAGGTACCTGGTGATTGTTTAGACTGTATCTAAGGTACCTGGTGATTGTTTAGACTGTATCTAAGGTACCTGGTGATTGTTTAGACTGTATCTAAGGTACCTGGTGATTGTTTAGACTGTATCTAAGGTACCTGGTGATTGTTTAGACTGTATCTAAGGTACCTGGTGATTGTTTAGACTGTATCTAAGGTACCTGGTGATTGTTTAGACTGTATCTAAGGTACCTGGTGATTGTTTAGACTGTATCTAAGGTACCTGGTGATTGTTTAGACTGTATCTAAGGTACCTGGTGATTGTTTAGACTGTATCTAAGGTACCTGGTGATTGTTTAGACTGTATCTAAGGTACCTGGTGATTGTTTAGACTGTATCTAAGGTACCTGGTGATTGTTTAGACTGTATCTAAGGTACCTGGTGATTGTTTAGACTGTATCTAAGGTACCTGGTGATTGTTTAGACTGTATCTAAGGTACCTGGTGATTGTTTAGACTGTATCTAAGGTACCTGGTGATTGTTTAGACTGTATCTAAGGTACCTGGTGATTGTTTAGACTGTATCTAAGGTACCTGGTGATTGTTTAGACTGTATCTAAGGTACCTGGTGATTGTTTAGACTGTATCTAAGGTACCTGGTGATTGTTTAGACTGTATCTAAGGTACCTGGTGATTGTTTAGACTGTATCTAAGGTACCTGGTGATTGTTTAGACTGTATCTAAGGTACCTGGTGATTGTTTAGACTGTATCTAAGGTACCTGGTGATTGTTTAGACTGTATCTAAGGTACCTGGTGATTGTTTAGACTGTATCTAAGGTACCTGGTGATTGTTTAGACTGTATCTAAGGTACCTGGTGATTGTTTAGACTGTATCTAAGGTACCTGGTGATTGTTTAGACTGTATCTAAGGTACCTGGTGATTGTTTAGACTGTATCTAAGGTACCTGGTGATTGTTTAGACTGTATCTAAGGTACCTGGTGATTGTTTAGACTGTATCTAAGGTACCTGGTGATTGTTTAGACTGTATCTAAGGTACCTGGTGATTGTTTAGACTGTATCTAAGGTACCTGGTGATTGTTTAGACTGTATCTAAGGTACCTGGTGATTGTTTAGACTGTATCTAAGGTACCTGGTGATTGTTTAGACTGTATCTAAGGTACCTGGTGATTGTTTAGACTGTATCTAAGGTACCTGGTGATTGTTTAGACTGTATCTAAGGTACCTGGTGATTGTTTAGACTGTATCTAAGGTACCTGGTGATTGTTTAGACTGTATCTAAGGTACCTGGTGATTGTTTAGACTGTATCTAAGGTACCTGGTGATTAGTTTAGACTGTATCTAAGGTACCTGGTGATTGTTTAGACTGTATCTAAGGTACCTGGTGATTGTTTAGACTGTATCTAAGGTACCTGGTGATTGTTTAGACTGTATCTAAGGTACCTGGTGATTGTTTAGACTGTATCTAAGGTACCTGGTGATTGTTTATACTGTATCTAAGGTACCTGATAATTGTTTAGACTGTATCTAAGGTACCTGGTGATTGTTTAGACTGTATCTAAGGTACCTGGTGATTGTTTAGACTGTATCTAAGGTACCTGGTGATTGTTTAGACTGTATCTAAGGTACCTGGTGATTATTTAGACTGTATCTAAGGTACCTGGTGATTGTTTAGACTGTATCTAAGGTACCTGGTGATTGTTTAGACTGTATCTAAGGTACCTGGTGATTGTTTAGACTGTATCTAAGGTACCTGGTGATTGTTTATACTGTATCTAAGGTACCTGGTGATTGTTTATACTGTATCTAAGGTACCTGGTGATTGTTTAGACTGTATCTAAGGTACCTGGTGATTGTTTAGACTGTATCTAATGTACCTGGTGATTGTTTAGACTGTATCTAAGGTACCTGGTGATTGTTTAGACTGTATCTAAGGTACCTGATAATTGTTTAGACTGTATCTAAGGTACCTGGTGATTGTTTAGACTGTATCTAATGTACCTGGTGATTGTTTAGACTGTATCTAAGGTACCTGGTGATTGTTTAGACTGTATCTAAGGTACCTGGTGATTGTTTAGACTGTATCTAAGGTACCTGGTGATTGTTTAGACTGTATCTAAGGTACCTGGTGATTGTTTAGACTGTATCTAAGGTACCTGGTGATTGTTTAGACTGTATCTAAGGTACCTGGTGATTATTTAGACTGTATCTCTTCTCCCAGTATGTATCGTATACCACCTCATACTTTCTCTGAACCTGCTCCAACACACTCCCGTCTGCAAATTCCTCCACAAAAAACTCCCCAGATGGGTCATCGATAATACCTGAAGAAGAAAGAGATTATCAATCCATTCTAAGATACAAATGAACAATAAAGCTACAAAAAAGAGAGAAATCAATACAAGTGGATCATGATAAACAATCAAAACACACAGCTGGAGAAAATCAATAAAAGTGACCACAATGGACATAGAAGATGTACCTTTGTAAAGCCATTTTTCCAACATCCCAAAGTATGGAACACACGCAGCCTGTGTGAGGTAGAGACACAGGTCCTGTGAGGAGGGCTCCCCCACGTGCGAGTAGGTCTTCTCGTGAAGGAGAGACAGTGTTGTTCCCCCTCGACAGTTACCGTTTATAACATCTCTACACACAGTCGCCAGCACCTGTCACAATGATAGGGGGTGTTTGACAAGTCACTCAAGTCTAGATCATACATAATTCTCGGAACACAGCGGCAGTAATCAATGCCGGGCAGTAAGCTGTAGGAAGTCAGTGTGCAATGGAAATCTTTAAAAGATAATCCCCGCTCAGAATCTTACGTAGAAGGTGTTGATACAAGGCTGGATAAATAGCCACATTTTCTGAAGGCTGAGCTGTCCAAATGAGTACTGCTCCTCAAGCTGCGCCACCAGAATGATATACTCCTTCACCTAGAGAAGGATGATGACAATATATTAAGATAAGATATATACCAAGCCGGGGATACCCTCCCCGTTCTTTCAACCCCCCGTGGCCCGCTTGTATATCGGTCTCTCCACATATCTCCCCTCCCTCCCTCCCTTTTTCAACCGTACCCCCATAGCCCCCCCCCCCCCTGGTATATCTCTATCTACGCTACCACTTACCAGAGTTTTAATGGCGGCACAAAGGGCCTGGTTGACCGTCCCTGATACGTATCTAGCGCTGTGGTCCAGGAACCTACTAACAATGGAGTAGCAGGAACACAGGGGCAGTATCTTGCTGACCAATCCCGCTAACCCTGCATCCAGGCCAGTCTGAGTGGGAGGGAGATAGTGGATTTAGTTGTACACAGGTTAGGAAGTTATTAGAATTAATGTTTTGTTAAACCGAGAAGAATTTTGGTTCTTTTTATGTTTTGTATGACGTCTGTACGCTGTGTAGGCAGAAGGGGTTTGGTCCATACGATGAGCTCTCTAATCCCATTAATGTGTTTTCAGTTGCGTAGATATCTCTCAGAGAAAGAGAGAGTTTCCGAACATGTGTTTTCAATTGCCAGAGTTTCTAGCGCGACTAATGCCCTCTGTTTCTATCTATATTGGATATAGAGACTAGAGAGAGAGTCTGTTCAACACCTTGCTCTCTCTCCATCATTTCCGGGTCATTTCCCTTTCTTGTTGTGTTTTATGGATCTCCCATTTCCATTCTAGCTCAGATAGAACGATTAGCGTTAACGGGGCGTTAACCGGTCTGACTATTAATAGTTTTATTCCCCCTTTCGAGTTGTTCTTCTTGTGTTCAGTTTTATTGGTCTCCAACTTTTCCTTTCTAGCCCAGATAGACCGATTAGCGTCTAACCAATATTTGTATTTCCCTGTTAGCAGTATTTCCCCTGTTAGCAGTATTTCCCCTGTTAGCAGTATTTCCCCTGTTAGCAGTTTGAAAAACATCCGCGAGTGATGGTTCCTAGATACCTTATTCTTGCCATTGTACTGACTTCAACATATGCAACATTGCCCCCGACAGGTGAGAGTAAACATAATTTCAAACAACCTCTGCTAACCAGAATCTTGATTCATCAGATATTGTTACAACACTGTGTATTTCAGAATGGGCGGACGTGGTGAGAAATGTGCCAATTGGGCCAATGTCAGATACCATCCCGATTGAAATTGAACAGGAAAACAATGAGAGGATGTCTGTTCGATTGTATCATGGGTATTTGGGTATAAAAGATAGCAATGAATATTCGATATATAAGTGTACTGGAAAAAATTATAACTTTGTGAAATTTCCAAATGTTGACGACATTCCCTCGAGCTCTGGCAAGCTTTGGAGATTTACCAAAAGTGCAGAAATGCTGGATATTCGTTGCAATGGTACCGTTGTGTTGGAGTTTAGGTTCGACGACAGTGGCCATAATCCCAATTGTACGGACCTATGGTCAGGTGACCACTCCAACAAATGGGGGGTGCGACATGTTAATTTTGTTAACTTTGTTAATATTAACATCGAGAAAACAGGTGATTTATTAACAAAATTAACAAAAAGTTAACAAACGTTAACAAATGCCATTTATGCCATCTCAATCCCCTTTAGCACGTGTTTTTGGTATTTAACACTTGTTCTGCAAGCAAAGTTGTTCCTTCTGCACGATTTGCATACCCCTACTACCCCCACTACGGCTTTTCTACCGTTTCTACAGCGATTTGTTCCATTGTGTAAATTTTGATAAAAACTAGCCAAACTAAACCGCAATTGAAGTCAAAAGACCCTAATCCACATTTTCAAACCCTAAAAACAAAATAAGACTTATGAATCTACCTTAACACGAAAAATATCCCAAAAATCAATTTTTCTAAAAAAACACAAGGATTTGTAGCGAAGCAAATTTTCAATCGTTGACCAAAAAATTGATTTTGGAAATATTGTATTTCTTTTTCCAACAGAAACGTTGTAAATCATCTTCCTAAGTCCAAAGAATCGATTACCAATTTAAAAATTACGTTAAAGTGAGATTTTATACGCTAAATTGAAATATTAGTAACTTTTGGATTTTTATCGATTTTGAGCCAAAAACCCTGTATGGCGGACTTTGGTTATCGGGGGAGGCCTTGCTTGGGTATAAATGTGTTAGAGAAGTCGTTAAACTATAAAATTAAACCAGTTAAAGTCGTATTATTAACCAATAAGAACAGTCTTTTAGCATTTGTTAATTTTGTTAATTTTGTTAATTAACGTTAATTAACAAAATCGAAAAAAAGAGGTGATTTATTAACAATTAACATGTCGCCCCCCCCCCAACAAATACATTACTTTTAACAATAACACTAAAGATTCATCGAAACGGTACCGAGGTGAGAAAAATTACAAATCCCCGTCCCCCACCCTCCCTCCCTCTGTTCTTAATTGGATATTAGTACTGCAAAATCGTTGTTTCTCGCCCCCCACCTTCCCGCCATGAACTAAACTGATACATTTTCATATATATCCATGTGTTTCAGTTGTAGCGTGTCCACCACCATCCATCTCTAACAACATGGTCCACACGGGAGGTACTACCATCTACCCAGTTGGAGGGACATTGCAGGTTGGCTATCAGCCAGGGTGGAGGAGTCTGAATGGGGTTCAGACGATCACCTGTACTGAGGGCAGACAGTGGTCCAAGGAGAGGCCACAGTGCTACAAAGGTACGACATTGAGATGACTAGGTTCATGAAATTTCATTTAAACAGTCTTGAATGCAGAATCAAATAACTAAGATATAATATATTCATTCAAAATGTGTGTGCAATAAAGGCTGCCGGCTGGTAGGTATTGAGTGTTCACTGCTCCGACTACTCTCTCAACATACATGTTAGAGATTTAAAGTTTGCTCAAGGTGGTATAACCCGAATATATTGTTGTTCTGTTTGTCTGTCAGTTAAAAACAGTTTAGTTATTAATAAAGGGGTTATAATTTACCAGTGGTTTGAAGCGGCGGTGAGCGAAGGGAGTATCCAGGGGTTCAACTTGTATAAACAATCCCTCAACGCCAACCAGAAGGTAGAGGAGGTCTTCAACCATTGCATTCTCTTGCTGTGGGAGGATTAGTTTGTAGTGAGGGAGAGAAAGAGAGAGATAGAGAGAGAAGGAGAGAAAATCTTTGTCTTTGAGTTGGGCGTGTCCCGGTAACAACAAGCTCTTGTGGCCTAGTTTGGCTGGAACCCGGGGTTGGAACACACAGAAAAGAGAGAGAGAGAGAGAGAGAGAGAGAGAGAGAGAGAGAGAGAGAGAGAGAGAGAGAGAGAGAGAAAGAGAGAGAGAGGGGGGGGATAGTAACATGTCCGACTACATAATGGTCAGTGGTCACTCCGTCATGAGAAAGAAAAATTTAAATCCTTCTCTCCCACACACACATAAAATAAAAATGTCAGCATTTCACTCTTAGAAACAAATCAACAAACAAAATTGTTTTTTGGATCGACGACAAAATTGTTTTTGAGATCGACTAACACTTTTCTTCGCGTGCAATGTGTGGGTAAGTAAGGAAGATCGCAAACAAACAAACAAACAAACAAACAGACAAACAAACAAACAAACAAAAACAAACAAACAAACAAAAACAAACAAACAAAAACAAAAAGACAGACAAACAAACGAACAAACAAACAAACAGACAAACAAACATACACACAAACAAACAAACAAACAAACAGACAAACAAACAAACATTAAACAAACAAACAAACAAACAAACAAACACACACAAACAGACACACACACACACACACACACAAACAAACAAACAGACAGACAGACAAACAAACAAACAAACATTAAACAAACAAACAAACAAACAAACAAACAAACAAACAAACAAACATTAAACACACACAAACAAACAAACATTACACACACACACACACAAACAAACAAACAAACATTAAACACACACACACACACAATTAAACAAATAAACCTGAAGGGCCGTCATGAGATGCAGTGGTTGAGTCTGGTATGATGATTCCTGTTCCGTGATAACAAAATCTCTGGACAGCATGGGCCGACTGACAATGGCTGGCAGTTTTCTGTTCTGATATTTCAGTTTCTGCTCCTCGCTTGCCCTCACCACTGCCAGCTGGGTTCTCACCTCCTCAACCTCTCTCTGAGAAAGTGCCCTGGGGGAATCAATGATCATGTGCTAGAGAGATCATGAGAGGGTTGGATTTGGATACGAAGGTCAAGTAGTCTTATAAAATGTAAACGACTCGTACTGGAAGGACAACTCAATGGTTAGGGAACTATGGTTACTATGGTTACCGTGGAATAGTTTCCAGTACGAGATCGGATGCTTTCAAGTCTGAAGCGGAGACACCTTCCCTTCCCAACATTTCCAGATAGTCCAGCGTTCTGGGGTCCTCGACACACTGCAAAATAAATGAACTTTTTAGTGTCATGATCATCGGTATTTAGACTACCTAACTTCGTAACAAGTTACCAATAGTTTACAATTCTGAGCTTACAAGTTGCTGCAATTTTTTGGCACGACAATTACCTTCCCAAGGAAGTATGCAAATGGATCCAGCTCATATAACTGTTTAGTTTTTAGAGAGGTGTAAGTTCTCCTGAACTCAGCGGGGTCACGTCCCTGTTCCTGGGCATGCTTGCACAGCTTATTCTTGGCCGTGTGGACTGACGCCTAGTGTTAGAACATGGTGTTAGAACATGGTGTTAGAACATGTTAGAACATGTTAGAACATGTTAGGGCCCTCCTCCTGGGCATGCTTACACAGCTTATTCTTGGCCGTGTGAACTGACGCCTAGAACAGGGATGGATGGTGTTAGGGATGGTGTTAGGGATGGTGTTAGGACATGGTGTTAGAACATGTTAGAACATGTTAGAACAGGGATGGATGGTGTTAGGCTTCTAACTCAGGTAACCAATTGGGCTAGTATTGAATCCAGTAAAGTGTAATAGAATAAATACATCTACCCCTTTTAGTCGTCCAGGTCTAGTAGAACAAGTACATGTCTACACTGTTACAAGTAGTTATACTCGAGGCGGGCACGAGCTGTCAGGCCAATGCTCTGACCACAGTTCTCGCGCGCTCCGAGAATGGGTCAGGCCAATGCTCTGACAGGGCACGAGAAAGTCTACTGTCTGTATTAAAACTCCAGGGGTTACCTGGGAAACGATGAAGTTGGAGGAGGATTGTCGAAAGAGGTCCTCTGCAAAACTCTCTGGAGGGAGGTCTGATCCGAGGGCTGAGAGGAGCTGCGAGGTCAAGTGGTGAACCTTGTACTCGCTTTGCATCCTAAATGTGGGGAGAGCGTTATAGATCCTAGTAACTAGAAGTATGGGGGAGATTTAGAGCAAGATTTGGGAGGTGAAACGACAAATGGTTCAGTAGGAAGGGGGACAGAGCAATCAAACGAAATGAAATTTACCATGATGGTCGCGTGAACGCAATACAAAACTCAGTACACACAATAATTTAACTTCACTCCGCTAAGAGTCCTTTCTCTTTTCCAATTCCCTTCTCTCTCCCGATACTAATTACATCACAACCTCATTATTTCTCTAGTGATGTTTGATGATGTTTGAGACATCAGTAAAGAACTCCCTCCCCAGGAACCGACCGGCACAAGTAAACAACCAATCAGAGCTCGTTATTTAGGTCACGTGACTGGTTATCAGCCAATCAGGGACCAGTATTTCCTGATTCGGTCGGTTCCTCATTATTTCTCTAGTGATGTTTGATGATGTTTGAGACATCAGTAAAGAACTCCCTAGCAGACTCCCCCCAAGTCTGCATCCGGGAGAATGGCTTGTCCTGGTACCATGTGAAGTCTCGTGCTATGTTCATCTTCTCCAGCATACACTGGTCAAATTCAACCTGGGTCTCTCTACAGTACTCAAACCTGGGGGAGGGGGTTATAGGGATATTTAGTGGAGAGGAATCAAGATCCCATCAAGATCCCATCAAGATTCATCAAATTTGATTGTTGATAAAATCCTCCCAAAATCCTATATCCCGATTGTTACAAATTAATTACTTTCTTCCAGAGAGATCGATACAAGTGGCATGCCGAGCGAGGGGCATCTTGCACTTCTCGTAAACCTGGTCCATGAACAGTTTAGTACAGTTGGTAACAACCTGACCCTCTCTGAGGCACTGTCTGGGGTCTCCACCGCTGTCAGTCCGGCACAACATGAACCTATCATTGGCATCCTTACAGGCCTGCAAATATACAGATTATTGGCATGGGTGGAAATGTTCATGGGGAAGATTTGAAGGGCCACCGTGATATTTGAGAAGGGATTTGTGGTTATTAAAAAAACGGAAAGGGAGGTTGTATAGGTGGGGGCTAACCTGTCCTAGGTGGTCGGCTGCCGCCATTATGGGTACAGTTGTTACATTATAATCCTTGTAGTTGTCTAGTTCCTCCCAAGGAATCTTCTCGCACGACATCGCTAGTTGGACGAGTGGTTGGGTTAAAGTGGTTGGACGAGTGGTTGGGTTAAAGTGGTTACTAGGGTGGTTGGGTTAAAGTGGTTACTAGGGTGGTTACTAGGGTGGTTGGTTACCGGAGAGTGGTTGGGATGTTACACCAGGGAGATTATAACAAGTTAATTTGGTTGCTATGGCAACTGCAATTGGTATAAACAAAAAGTAAGCGTTTAAAAGGTATCAATGCACTAAACACAAAATATCACACACAGTACACTTGAAATGGTAATGTAATTAACCCTTACAAAATCTATCCCGTATCTGATGATCCTTAGAATAATCTAACTTCTAACGTCCTAAACTTTTGTCGAAAAGACCAAGTCCATGAATTCCTCATATGTAATTGTAATGCGTCCTGTCCTTCCCGTATCTTTTCGTTGGAAGGCAGCTGACAATGTCTACGGAAAAAGATATTTACAGAAAATATTATATTATTCGGGGGAGAGAGTGTGAAATCAATAATACCTGTATTAGTACACAGCACTGGATGAAATCGTCAAAAGTAATAGTCTTGCTTCCAGTCCTATCAAACTTCCTCATCACCGTGTTATAGAACCTTGGAGAGAGGTTGAATCCTGAGAGAAGGGGGACAGTGAGTACTACTCATCTGAACAGGAACCCTGTTTAATCTTCTCTGGGGGAGGGGGCTGCTGCAGCAGGATCAACAGGTCCACGCCGGTCCGTGTGAGGCGGTTCGAGTGCAGCGGGGAAGAGCGCGCACCACTAATTGTTGGCGCGCGACACTTTCATCAGAGGAGCGTCACCGCGCGCCCCGTTTCTTTCTCTCTCCTCTCTCTCACTCTCTCTCCACTCTCTGCTCTCCTGCTGCTGCAGCTCAGCTCCTGGATTTACCGAAAGAAGCTACGGCCGTTTGTAA
Organism: Hormiphora californensis; assembly: GCA_020137815.1. Classification (NCBI taxonomy): domain Eukaryota; kingdom Metazoa; phylum Ctenophora; class Tentaculata; order Cydippida; family Pleurobrachiidae; genus Hormiphora; species Hormiphora californensis. The sequence goes on from CM035350.1 coordinate 9,400,166, forward strand.
CTCCGTTTGATCAATCGAGCCTGAGTTATCCCTATCATAGTATCTGCAGGGAGAGAGAGAGGATGAGTAAAATACGGAGAAATTTGGAGAAAGAAAGTTTGTAAATGTACATTTTAACAGTAACTACAAAGTAGTAAGTACAATGTACAAGTATACACGTACCTGAATGTACTTTGCCAATCGTTTATGTACTTCCACAGCTGGCCAAACTCTTCAAATGTAATCTGCCCATTTCCGTCTCTGTCAAACATGGCTGGGGGATCACGGTTTAGGGACAAAGAGGATAAGGGACATGGGGACTAGCGGGGATCAGCAAAAACGAAGGGGCAAGAAGTGTGTGACAGAAGGGGGAATAGAGGAGAGACGGGGGATGAGATATTTAAAACAGCCGGGGAGAGAATTGTGGAAGAAGACAGTGGGTGAAAAATGGTGCTGGATGTTTTCATACCGTCTTCTCTAGCGAACATAGCTAAAACATAAAAAGCGTAAAAAATCAGCGATTACAGACTTTACACAAACACGCGAAGTACAAGAAACACACAAAAACAGCATCCTGAACTAACAGACAGACAACCAGACAGACACAAAGATAATCAAGCAAGCAAACAAACAAACAGACAAACAAACAAACAAACAGACAGACTGAAAAAATTAAACAGACGAACTTACATATCATGAGGCGGACAGTTTCAGGGTTGAATGGTTGCCACGTTCCATTGGAGAGGGCTCGTTGTAGCTCACTAGCTGATATGTGTCCACTCCTATCCGTGTCAACACTAAATCGGGGGAATAGAGATCAGATAGAGATCAGATAGGTACAGGGTGTGTTTCAACCACACAGTAATACTCTTGGTAGATCTATAATTAAAAAAGGCAAGTGGTTGTTATCGGTACCTGTCGAATATTTGTCTAAGGTCGGGAGCTCCTGGGGGAGGTGGATGGCCGGGTGGAGGCGCATAGCCACCTCCGTAGCCGCCTGGGGGTCCGCCTGGCGGGGCAGTACCATAGCCGCCAGGGGGTCCGCCTGGCGGGGCAGTACCATAGCCGCCTGGGGGTCCGCCAGGAGGGGCACTGCCCCCTGGGGGTCCATATCCACCTGGGGCCCCGTAGCCTCCTGGAGGGGCACTACCTCCCCCATAGCCACCCCCTCCGGGTGGGCCATACCCTCCGTAGGACATGCTAGGATATACGATGAGAGGTGGTTACAGTTGTTAAACGGAGGGGGACTGCAGAGAAAGGAGAAAGAGAGAGAGCTGGAAAATTGGTAAACAATTAACGGGATTTAAAGAAATGCAAAAAGTAAGAAAAACGGAAAGAGACTCTATTAGAAGAAGAATAAACGAGTCAGGTTTTTCGGTAAAAGACGTTGTGGGTATTGTAGCGGGGACCTAAAATTATATATAACTTGTAATTATATATATAATATATATGCATATATATATATATATATATATATATATATTGATTATATAAGTTTAGGTGTTGTCACCCGATAAATCCCGTGTTTATAACCTTACAAAATAATACAAATAAGAAGCGCCATGTTTTAGAGATCATGGCCCACCACCAAACAACCACACTCACACACACTTAGAGGTACACTCACAGAGAGAGAAACGGACAATCACACACACAGACAATCACACTCACTCACACACAGACAAACACACACACAGACGCTCTCTCAGACTTGGTAAGAGACACACGTGTATCCTATGCACTAGAAAGATGTATCTAAGACTAGGTAGTTCTCAGTTTTTTGTTTCCCTAGACTCCCATTTTCTTTCTCACATACACGAACACGTCTTCCTTTTTTGTCGACCCGGGCTGCGCGTCTGAGAGTGCCTCAGGTCTATAACCGACTGAAAAAGAATGAAATTTAGGAATCTGTTACATTCGAAATGTGATAAATTAGTGTGTATTTTACTAATAGACAACAATAACTTACCTCTATAAGTTTAATAAATGCTTCTTTGATGTTATCGCCCTCTTTTGCAGACGTTTCGATGTACTTTACACCTATAATAATAGCCATGTGTTACACAATAGAGTAATGATGAATAATAAATGTAACACATTGTGTCACAATTTGTGTGTGTGTGTGTCACACTATGACACCCCTCTGCAATTACACTATTCATCACTTACTGATGTCCTCTGCGTAAGACGCGGCTGCATCGTAGGTCACTTTCCTAGTGACGCTCAGGTCTGATTTGTTTCCCACCAGGAGCAGACAACTCTGAAGAAGTTGGGTAATGTTACAGAGAAATTGAGTAACTGTTTGGAGAGAGAAATTCAGTTACTTTTTTTCTTTTTATGAGTAGCTTTTAAAACAAAATTTGTCGACTAAACTACCATGTTAGTGTACCTACCCTTGCTTGGATGTTTCGTTGAACTTGCGTGTGGAGATCTTTCACCATATCAAAGCTACCCTCGTCAGTAATGGAAAACACAATCATCACTCCGTCAGCTATAAAGGACGGATGTCGGATTCTCATTACTATCCATTGTCAAACTTAAACCTAACTTTCTAATACACCTAACTATCTAACATTGTCAAAACTCAAATGATACATCTATTAGCAATTTCTCTTACCCTCCTGTATCATTCTGTCCCTCATGCCCCAGTACTGAGCCAATCCCGCTGTATCCAATATCTCGATCTTACAGGTCCTGTCCTTTGCAACAATCTCCTTTTCTGTTTTGTTGTATTTCGTTAGGGATATACTCATCAGAAAACTGAAAAGCAGGGAAATGCGTGTAAAAGATTGTGACAAAAGAATATCCCCGGGGGCCCCTGCTAATAAACTTCATTCCTACCTCTCCTTTCGTCCATTTTCGGATGATACAAGTTTTTCCCACGCTTGCAGCTCCCACCAGTATTATCTGATAGTCATCGTCTGCCGACATAGCTAGCTGCAAGAGAAAACAAAGTTAACACCAAATCAATTGTGTTTTTAGATATGAATTAAATATGTTATATGAGTCATATATGAATGCCGAATGGGGGATAACCGATAAATAATGTCGCTACACCATTCGACCTATCGGCTATCAGATTTCGAATTTCCTGGGAGAGATGGGTAGTCCTATAACTCATTGAGAATACTCAGAATTGTTCAGGGAAAGTCACGTGTTGCACGTAGAGATTATTACTCACCCCTTGTTCAGGCACGGGGTGACCTGATATTATTACTCACAACATGTACCCGTTATTGAACATTTCCGAGTATGTTTTTTCTTCAACAAACCCATTGTTTTTTAATTTCCACAATTCATCAAAACTTGTAATTCTATTTTTTGTAATTTGATCGCCGTGTTCATGTTTTTATTGTTTTTACGTTAAAATTGCTGCTAATAATTAACTTGAAATGTTCGTCCTGATCTACCGGGTAGAAGTGGACTAACAAAACCCTCAAACCAGGCCGGAGAAACCCTTTGGGATCCAAGCCTTCATCTCAAAGCAAGAAGAGACAGCCTCCAAGAAGAAGAAGAAGCAGGATCTAAATTCTGGCGACCGATTTACGACACACGCCACGGTTTAAAATGTAAAAGTGTCATAGACTGGCAGTCTAAGACTGTCAATTCAAAGTTAGACTTATAAAGCTAGGTTTATAATGAAATCGATAGACAAGTTACAATAATTTACCACTCTTTCATACCGAAATGTAACAGTGCACTATTAACTGCACAGTTTTCAAAGCTGTGGCTGTTTCCATAGAGCCTACCAAGTCTGAGTTCGATGCAGAGCCGGGATTTAAGTTGTATTTGAATTATGAAACTTCATCATTTGTTTGATTTCCAGTCTTCCCAAGAAAATGCGCCTCGATTCTAGAAAAAATTCAATTTATTGAATCAGTTTGGCACAGCGCGGGATAAGGCAGCACTTTTCAATGAATCGGTCGTCCAGCCCTCTTCGCGGCATTAGCTTTAAAATGGTAAGTAAGCTTCGCTGTATGGTATGTTCCCCCTCCCACTCCTCAGACGCAGTGGCACGGATAAAGGACTTTTGAATTTCGATGGGTAAAGACAGCAAAGTTAACATTGGGTGCCTTAAATTGTCCACAATTCTTCGATTTTGGCGTTCGAGACGGGTTAAGGCTGCCCGTTAGGTTTGGTTCATCGGTTAGCACTATCAATGTTCTATCAAATACTGTTCAGTTTACTCAAATCGGCGATCTGGTTGGATGGCTAAAGCGGTATGGCAGCACAATTCAAGAGTGCCGCAAATTTTCAAAATTTAAAAAGTTAAGCTGTTTCAAATTTCAAATTTATTTATTTTGTTTTCGCGCTGCAAATAAATAAATTACCGTAACGCGCGGCATAATTTTGTTTTAATTGGATGCGCGGCGCGGCGCACGCAACTCGACAAATGCAAAGATCCAGATTTTAACGTTTTCTGTGGAAAACGTCGCCTCGGAATTTTGGGCGCCGTTACGATCTGGGTGTTTGGTGGCCTGTTTACAGGTGCGCGCTGCCAAAAAAGTTGATTCACTAAAACGGCTCTAACCGCCGAACCACTCAACCGTTTTGGCTAATTCAAAGTTTATCTGGTAGGGAATGTCAAGGCCTAACCCCAACCCAAACCCCAACCCTAACCCTAACCCTACTTTAGCCCTAACCCTAAAAAACCGTTTGTCAGCACTCACGAAACACCCAGATTTTAACGCTGGCCCGGAATTTTTGGCCAGCGTTAAAATCTGGGTGTTTTGGGAGTGCTGACAAACGGTTTTTTAGGGTTAGGGCTAAAGTAGGGTTAGGGTTAGGGTTGGGGTTTGGGTTGGGGTTAGGCATTGACATTCCTTACCAGATAAAATTTGAATCAGCCAAAACGGTTGAGTGGTTAGGACTTAGGCGGTTAGAGCCATTTTAGTGAATCAACTTTTTTGGCAGCGCGCACCTGTAAACAGGCCTCCAAACACCCAGATCGTAACGGCGCCCGGAATTTTTTCGGAATTTTTTTTAAGCGTTGAAAAGCGCTGCCTTATCAGTTATCCCCATCGGGGGCCATGGCCCCCGACAGGGATAAGGCCGGCCAGCGGCGTTTGCCAATTTTAAGCGTGTGTTCGGGTTCGTGAATTCGTGTTTTAAGCGTCAGCCCTCACGGTTATTCAGGGTTAGGGCTAAGGTAGGGTTAGGGTTATGGCTGGGATTGGGGTAAGGGCTGGAGATTTCTTATTAGATAAACTTTGGATCAGCCAAATCTCCCCTTCAATCAATCAATCACCACTGAGCGGTGTTGTGGTTTATGTTATGAATCATAACATCAACCACACCACCGCTCTGTGGCGGGGTGCCACTTTATTACTGGGAGAAAAATGAACAAATGAATATAAAGAAGATCTAAATATAGGTTTATACGAACACAAGATTTCGGTGTGGTGATGTGTGGTGATGTGATCCTGCTTTAGGAACAGTGCTGTCTGGTTCAGTGGTGGCGTTAAGGACTAAGGAGAGATGAGGCGCAAGAGACTAGAGAGAGATAAAATAGGGAGGGGAGAGAGAAACATTTTTTAGATGGAGAATGGGGTAGGAAAACACAGGTAGATACATGGAGAGCAAAAGGGATAGGGCCGTAGAATAAGACACAGTCCAGAAGAGACCCCTCCAAGGAGCTCCCCGCCTCCCCATCTTGTATTGGTTTCTTCTGGGTGTGGTGCGCTCGCCGTATCGTTCTCATTGTTCTTATTGTTCAATTTTCAATTTTCAAATCATATTCCAGTCTTAGTTTCTCCACAATACTCTCGACTCTCGTTACTCTTGTTATGTTCTAACCCTCCCTTTACATTTGTAAAGGGCGGGGCGCGTGAAACTTTTCCATAGCTATGTGTTTTACCCTTGTAAAGCCTTGTGATTAATATGGTTGATACTCGACCAACTGCTACCAACTTGGCCTAACAACCACTTTTCTCGTCTCTAGCCCAAGTCTCAGTTTGTTATTCGTGATTAGCTGCTTAGCTTGGAACGTTAACTACAAGTCTTCAACAGTGGGCCAGCTTTGAATGGGTTAGTGTTATTGATTAGTTCATAGTTGATGTAATGATCCCTCTCCCCAGAAGTTACCCCACTTAAATTTCACTTTTTATTCAGCAGGTGTGTGGATAGTGTTCTTTGCAGTGGTCGGATTATTGTCGGTGCATTGTGCTGCAGACGAACCGTCCACTGAACCAACAACTCAGTCTGTAGATGAGGTGGCTAAACTAACTTCTTTGGAAGCTGGAGCGGTTGAAAAGGGGAGTAGTGAAAAGACTGAAGGAGAATCAGAGAAACAGACAATCGAAGAAGGAAAAGGAGATGGTCAATCGGCTGTAAATGTGGATGATAAACCGGCTGTAAATGAAGATGATAAACCGGCTGCTGGCGCTGCTGCTAATGATACGTTGGAAACTGGTGATGATACGTTGGAAACTGGTGATGACACCAAAAAAAAGGAGGAGACAGCTCCTGATAATGTCGCTCCGTTAGCTGATGAAAGTAGCAAAGACAATAATGTGACAAACATTGAGAATGATAAATCAGCAGATGAACAGAAATCAATTGATGGTAATGACACATCTGATGATGTGATATCGGATGACAATGAATCAGAGCAGGTAAATGTTGTCGACACTGATGAAAACCAAGAGTCTGGAGAATCAGAAGAAATGGAGGACAAACCAGACACATCAGAACAGCAGAGTAAAGAAGGAAGTGGGCAAGAAACTGGGGACAATTTAGCAGATAAAACGGGAGATGAAGCAGACAAATCAGAGGACAAATCAGAAGACAAACCAGAAGATAAATCAGAAGATAAATTAGAAGGACAAATCAGAAGATAAATCAGAGGACAACCCAGAAGATAAACATGAGGTAAAAGAGGAAGATTATACAGACGAAATGCTCAGATTCAAAGACACTCCCGACATTCCTCAGGGACCTAACATTTCATTTCTCAACCTCTTTGTGATGGCATCAGCTGTATTCCTTCTATGTTATGTGGGGTACTTCTATAGACGGAAACTGGGGCGTATTTAGGAGGGGGTCGATCAGACATTCATTATATCCCTCTCAGAACTATGCAAGAGAAGGCCGCTTATAATTGATTCGAGTGTTTTTATTTTCTTACTGATTTGCCTGTTTGTGATCTGTGTGTTTTTTGATAAATATATTTAAATCAACTGTAGAATAAGCTGTGATGAAAGAATTCTTGGTTCAACCAAACTTTCGATTTTATTACACAACACTCTCATCTTACATCTTTTTATCAAGTTTGAAATTTCACGGCCTGAATCCCATCTGTACACAAGTTCTGAGTTCATTCGACACCATTAAATCATTCCTTGCTCGACCCTCTTTCCGTGCTGTGCCCCACATTTAAGGGAACACCCACGCACATGAGATCATACAGTAGGGCGCGGTGACACCCTTATAACAAAAGTGTCCCATCAAAGCGCGCCGCGCGCACATAAACTTCACACCGGCTTCTGGGATACCGGAATTGATGAAATGTGAGCTGCGATCCCGTAAACAGGTTGAATCATGTTTTATGGGTCAGCTACCAGCCATGGCAACCTCTTTAAATTGATCAATCAAGGCCCAGAGTCTCTGTGGCAATCAGGTACGTCTGTGGAAATTCCTTGGAGCGCATCTCCTGAGAATTCTTGCGCGGAAAACCCACTGAGTTTGGGTTTGCGCGTTCCGTACCATGAGGACTCTGGGCCGTGAGCCTGCAGAAATGAAACGAATGGAGTTGTGTTATAACACGTCATAAGATGTGAAAATAACATTATATGGGGGTATAAAGGGAGGTCCAAAGGACACTCAAATTCAATTTTCATTGGTACTAAATTATTACTATTTTGATGTAATCATTAAAGATTGTCTGGTTTCACGTGATGTCTCACAAGTCCTATGTATCTCTCTCTCTCCAGCCCGGGGCTAATAGAAAGCGTTAAAAACTATGCATACAAAAGTCTACCAATCTTCTAACGACAGCCAGAGGCCGGACATGGGGAGCAATAAATTAACCATAATAATAAAACGCATTAAAAAATTAAAAAGGAGACAGCCAGTAAGGGGAGAGAGACGTCCAGCCGCTTGGCTACTAAACCTATATGTGGGGGGACTATTGTGGTAGTTTTTCTATTAGTGTTGGCGTTGAATTGAGTGGAGTGCCGGGAACCTTTTCCTCTTCTTCTTCTTCTTCATTATCTGCCTCATCAGGACCGTCCCGGTGACTCATTACGTACTCTCGGACTGCTAATACTGCACGCTCAAACTCAACCTGAGAGGGAGAGATACATCGGTTAGACTGTGACGGAGGGAAATAGAGTACAAAATGGGGCTGTAAGTCTTTGCCCCGAGAGAGGAAAAAAGATGGGAAATGGTTGACACGTCGAACAGATGGTTCTAGAAAACACCCCTACATTTATCCTCCCTACACACAGTGTGCACACACAAATATAATTGTCCTCTTCGAAGCAACTCATTCGGTAACGCACTACAATGATAGACCCCTTAAGGGAACTATTATCGAGAGAGAGAGAGGGGGGGGGGTTGGACCACATTTCTAAAGATATTATATTCCTTTCATCAAATGATAGCTAATTATCTCTAGACCCATTCTCGGTGTGGGGACATTACATAGCTTATGTGATATGTATGTGTGTGAGTTAGTGTGTTGGAGTGTAATCTACTCAGGAAAGTAATAGGATTTATAGCCGGAGGAGCCCTACTCAAGTGAGATACCTTGAGAAAATGTAATGTAATGGACAAGAGGTGAGAGGGATAGAGGGATAGAGAGAGATGGAGAGAGAGATATGGAAAGAGGGAGAGGTAGAGAGAGATAGGAAGAGGAGTAGAGAGAGACGAGTGCGAGAGCGAGAGCGTGGAGACGCGCGATAGCGAGACGAGCGAGAGCGAGAGATCCTCTCTCGCCGGAGCCCGCTGCTCTCGATCGCTCTCTCGCGCGCGCTCGCTCGCGCGCGCGCGCTTTTCGCGCGCGCGCGCGCTCGCTCGCTCGCTCAGCCGCTCGCTCGCTCGCTTCCTCTCTTCTGCCTCTCGCGCTCTCTCGCTCTCGCTCCTCTCTCGTTCTCCTCGCTGCTCCTCTCGCGCAGAGGAGTTTTCTGGAACTGAGAGCGGTGTTATGAAATAATTACAATGTTCTTTAGTCGCATTATAGAGAAACAGATCTCAAGCGCTCACGTAGTAGCACCTCGCAGTCTGAGAATCGGTCTCTTAGTGTCACAAACACAAACAAACAAATGAAATTTACCATTTCGATGTCTACAAAGTTTTGCATGTGTTTGCACAGTTCATTTCTAAGTGTAATAAAGTTGGGGCCCAGACCAAAGACAGCATCGTAGAGACAAGCCGCGGCCAAAATTCGAAATGTGTATCGTAAAAAACTGTACTCTGTGGGGGGGGGGACGGGTTAGGGAAATGATAAAGTTGCAAAAATCACAATTGAAAAGAACTAATAATCAAACCTCCTTTACATTTGTAAACAGGGTCGAGCAAGGCAAAGATTTACAGGGGAAGATTTACAAACCTGAACAAATGATGTTGAAGAGCACTCTCGCGTGATCCCTAATCCGAACTCGCTGATCATCCGGGATGGGTAGCCGGGTGATAAAGTGGTCTAGTAGGTCGTGAGGCAGGACTACATAGGTGTCCCAATTGAGTGTGTTTAGTACCTCTATTTCCCATTTCTGAAGGGGGGGGGGTACAATCATTAGTCAGTGGGTACCATTGGTTGCTAGGGTGGCCAGATATGGTTGCTAGGGTGTGTTTTGTTTATATAAGAAGCATGGAAGTAGTTTTTAGATGGAGAGAGTGTGTAGTACTGCTGCAGTGACCACACAGTGTGTACACAAAATAAACATTGCCTATAGTTCAACTACTGTCTGCCCCCCACTCTCAGAAGCTGTACCACCACTACTATAACACACCCTCTTCTTCCAATAACCCCGTATCTAATTGGCTAAAAGTGCCGACTTCGTACATCCCTACTCCGTGTTGTTTCTACCCAGCTAAGGTTTGTTCATATTCCCATCCGTTTCTTTCTTTCTGCCCTTCCATCAGTCCCTTTAATCCCACTATTCCATTGAATCCCATTTTCCCTGTCCCACTGATTCTAGAGCGCTGTCCCCTCCCCCTCACAACACAATGATCGTGGGATGGTATGCGAGTGTAGAATGCGAGAGAGAGAGAGAGAGAGAGAGAGAGAGAGAGAGAGAGAGAGAGAGAGAGAGAGAGAGAGAGAGAGAGAGATAGAGAGAGAGAGAGAGAGAAAGAGAGAGATAGAGAGAGAGAGAGAGAGAGATGACATAGGGAAAATACGATTTGGGACTGCATGTGCCTGAGCAACGTTGCTATGACAATCCTATTTGCCACTAATATTTCGACTTTTTACAGCCCCCCTCCCTCTAGAGACACCTTCACATCATATCCCTCTCTCCTCTTTCTCTCTTTTTCTTCTCTCCCTATCTGAATTTCTTTCTAGTTTCTTCTTATTTCCCTCGACTGGTAACATGAACGCATATCACACAAATACACTTTACGCCCCCCCCCCCCCCCCCCACTTTGCATCCCCCTCTGTCCTTTCTACATTATTATACCACCCCCATTGCCAGAGATCCACTCAATGCAAGCGAATATCATCATCATCATGAGTTATATTCATCTCTCTGCCCCTCTCTCTCTCTCTCTCTCTGCCCCCTCATTCGATGGGGGGTCAGGAGGCCTCAGGGTAGGAAGAAGTGGATCTCGGAGGGGAGTAATATCATTACACCCGGAGAAATGAGACAGGCCCCTGAGGACTAAACTAATATATCTAAAGCCCTGGAATAAAGAGGCCAATTTACATATATATAATAATTAGGGGTGGTAAGAACCCAATTAGGCAGGATGATCGCTGATTGGCCAATCACAAATTAGCCATGGTGAAAGCCAATCAGTTTACGGAGAGCCAGGTCTTTAATAATGCTGTCAGGGGTGACTCCTAATTGGGTAAAGTATGATAGGACACAGTCATGACGGTAAAGCCTTCACATCATCCCTCTCAAACCCTGGGTGTTCCATAAATTACCCCCACCCCACCCTCCTTTTCATGGAATATATATTTTCCCAGCATGGGACGGGGGCACTGAAACGTTTTGAAGGGACCGGAAATCGTTAAAACTTACATGAGGCATCTTTGTAGAAAGCCGCATAGAGAGAGAGAGAGAGAGAGAGAGAGAGAGAGAGAGAGAGAGAGAGAGAGAGAGAGAGAGAGAGAGAGAGAGAGAGAGAGCTGAGAGAGAGAGGGAAGCAGAGAGAGAGAGCAGAGAGAGAGAGAGAGAGAGAGAAGCTGGACGAAAGAGGAAGGGATAAGATGGGGGAGAAAGAGCTGGTGGCGAGGGGGGGAGAGCGGTGCAGATCACGTGATAAGGAAGTAGCACACACACACTGTGTCTAGACAAGGTTGTCTGGACATGCGCTCTCAAGTGAGGGGGGCTTTCCTGGGGAGACGTGCCACGTGATAAACCCAGCTCTTTCTCTATTGCTATTGCCCTCTCTCTATCTTCTCTCTCTCTCTCTCTTTCTCTCTCTATCTCTCTCTATCTCTCTATCTTTCTCTCTCTCTCTCTCTCTCTCTCTCTCCTTCGTAGTGTAGTAAGCGCCGCGTTCCAGGGGGATTACAGGAAGTCACTCTCTCTCTCCGGGTCAGGGTGCAGTATGTGTGACACACGAAACAAAAATTGCAGCACCCCGACCCCCTCTTTTCTTCGCCCACCATATTTCTATTCAGTTTTCACTGCATCATTTTGATGATTCAACGATCAGGAGATCGATACAATCAACAATCAATTAGCCGAACCCTTCTATTCTTACTAAATCGAAATGAAATGGTTTGGTCTCCAATCTTAAATTATTTGAATCAAGTGTAGGTGTAGTGGACAATTGAAGAGTTCTGTTCATACAGAGGAAAATCAATATACATAGTACAACCCCGGTGTCAGTTTGCCCCCAATGCCCAACCCACCTTGCCAAACCCCCTCCCGCCCGGTGGTAGTATTCCGGTTTATCTGGACTACTACTACTGCTCCTGCAATAGCTGCTACTGCTGCAGCATACTACATAGTAGGTGAGGACAGGTAATATAATATACACGCACACACTTGCCGGCAAAGATATTATATATCTACTACTATATATTACACGCCCAACTCACCAATATGTTTCCAGGGGGATACTATCAAGATATTATCATCTAGAGGTAGCAAACACACAACAACTAAAGTGTGTTACTTACTCTAACATCTCTAATACTGTAGGCGAAGCTCCCCCACTCAACCAGGCAATCCACAGATATGGAGGCGGTTTCACGGAGCTTGCTAGCGATGAACAGGCAGGTGGCTCCCAGCACTTGGAGCTCTTCGACGGGACACTCAACCTAGTACCGGGAAATGAGGGGGTAGAGAGGGGTTTAGGGAGGGTTAGAGACGGGACACTCAACCTAGTAGCGGGAAATGAGGGGGTTAGTGGGGTAGAGAGGTGGTTAGGAAGGGTTAGAGACGGGGCACTCAACCTAGTAGTGGGAAATGAGGGGGTTAGTGGGGTAGAGAGGGGTTTAGGGAGGGTTAGAGACGGGACACTCAACCTAGTAGCGGGAAATGAGGGGGTAGAGAGGGGTTTAGGGAGGGTTAGAGAGGGGACACTCAACCTAGTAGCGGGAAATGAGGGCGTTAGTGGGGTAGAGAGGGGTTTAGGGAGGGTTAGAGACGGGACACTCCACCTAGTAGCGGGAAATGAGGGGGTTAGTGGGGTAGAGAGGGGTTTAGGGAGGGTTAGAGACGGGACACTCCACCTAGTAGTGGGAAATGAGGGGGTTAGTGCGGTAGAGAGGGGTTTAGGGAGGGCTAGAGACGGGACACTCAACCTAGTAGCGGGAAATGAGGGGGTTAGTGCGGTAGAGAGGGGTTTAGGGAGGGCTAGAGACGGGACACTCAACCTAGTAGCGGGAAATGAGGGGGTTAGTGCGGTAGAGAGGGGTTTAGGGAGGGCTAGAGACGGGACACTCAACCTAGTAGCGGGAAATGAGGGGGTTAGTGCGGTAGAGAGGGGTTTAGGGAGGGCTAGAGACGGGACACTCAACCTAGTAGCGGGAAATGAGGGGGTTAGTGGGGTTGGAGGGATGGTAGACCCGGGTAAAGAGGGGGTTAGCCAACGTTAGGGGGGTTTGATGGAGGATCAGGTATAAGATAGATGGTTGGGGAAAGAGAAGAGTAGTAATGATCATCCTTTCGGAATCACCACCAGATCGTCTTCTGTCTGTCGGGAGTAATATTGGTCAATGGATTATGAAATTGAGTCGGTAGGATTGTAACTGAATATTAGGGAGGATTGAGAGGGGATTGAGAGAAGGATCTTGCCCCTGAAGAATGGGGAAATAGACAGTGAAATGAGGTAAAAAGACAGTATTAGCATACGTTGGACGTCAGTAGACAAAATATATCTGTAATCTCTCGTGTTTCAAAATGCCAATTGTTCTTCCCGAGAAGGGAGAGGGAGAGAGAAGGAGGGAGGGAGAGAGAGTGTGTGATTGCCTAGATAAATGATGAAAAGGATTGCCCTCTAATCATTTGATAACATGGCCCACCAACCTGGATTAAACACTACAGCTTCACACACTCGCACACCCTGAGACACACACACACGCTACAGGGATAGAAATAGAACACGAGACATGAGGAAGAGATGGGGGAGGAGGAGGTAGCAAATTTAGGGAGAGAGAAAGAAGAGAAAATTTAGGGAGAGAAGAAAGAGGGAGGTAGAAAATTTAGGGAGAGACGTGTACTTCAGAGTCGCGGAGAGAGGGAGAAAAGGATATTAGTTTACGGCAGTGGGTCGAGTGAATTAACTTACATACCTTATTTCTGGTCTATCACTCTTCCCTCTCGGCTCTTCTCTCGCAGCTAACTCTCTCTTTCTCCCTCTATTTCTGCTCTCCCTATCTATCTCTCAGGTATCTCTATTTCTCGTGAAGGATCCCTCATTTATCAAGACGCACCAACCACACAAGGAAATATCTGGCACCTGTCGTATACTGACTTTTGGAGGTCCTACACACCGGCTCACCAGCCCAGAACGATAGAGAGAGAGAGAGGGAGAGAGAGGGAGAGAGAGAGAGAGAAGAGAGAGAGAGAGAGAGAGAGAGAGAGAGAGAGAGAGAGAGAGAGAGGGAGAGAGAAGAGAGAGAGAGAGAGAGAGAGAGAGAGAGAGAGAGAGAGAGAGAGAGAGAGAGAGAGAGAGAGAGAGAGAGAGAGAATGATGCGAAGGTGTCTCTAAGGGACGGTGGGTGTGTAGAAAGCCGAATTATTAGTTGCAAATAGGATTGTCTAAGATTTACCATTTTCGTAGAGCAGTATCTATCAAACAGATTTACTGCATGTGGTAGGACTCCTTCTTCGCATTTGCAATGGTTGAAAATCTGTAGGAATAATCGGATTAGAAGATATTAGATACTGTGTGTTCAATTTGGGGATCTAGATCTGGCCCCTGGGTTCATATCAGGTGGGATAGGAGGGGAAGTTATAACATTAGAACCGGGGCGCTAGGATATTAAGAAGGGGAGGGTCAGTATCTCTCTCTCTCTCTCTTTAGGCAGGATAATATCTCGTGGACCCGTGTGTGTGGACAGATTAAAGAAAGGGCGACGGCTGTTTGGTGGGAAAATTAAAGTGGCTGCGGAAGAGGGGCAGGGGGGTGATACAAGGAGATTCATTAGCTCTCTCCTCAGCTCTAGAGCTGATTGCTTGGTGGAATGTGGCCACCCCCGCGCCTCCCAGCTACACCACGCTGCTCGTCACACAGGGGGAGAGACTTCAGGAGACACCCCCCTCCCCTGGAGACACCCATCCCATACAGCCCCCACCATGTTGTCCCTAGAAATCAGAGAGAGATACTCTTCTCTCTCACAGTCATCCCCAATTGACAGAGCTATAGATAGCGAGGGAGAGAGAGAGAGAGAGAGAGAGAGAGAGAGAGAGAGAGAGAGAGAGAGAGAGAGAGAGAGAGAGAGAGAGAGAGAGAGAGAGAGAGAGAGAGAGAGATAAGTTATACTCTTCTCTCATGCCCTAAAATAAGACGGACCCCCTAGACCTGCACCCGGCCCACCACCCAGAGATAAGAAGATCTGTCACTCAGCACACAAATCATCACACTCCTATCAGGCTCATGGGAAAACAATGCCCCGATAGTCGATACCCTCCCTCTCTCTCTCTCTCTCTCTCTCTCTCTCTCTCTCTCTCTTTTCTCTTCACCCTTCCTCTATTTATCCTTCTCTCCCTCTCTTTCTCGCTCTCTCCCCTCATGTACACTCACAGTTCGCACAAAGTGTGACATTCTCTTTATCTCGGTACCAACAATATACCACCCTCCACTTCACCCCCCCCCCCCCCTAACTAAATCATGTCCTCTGATCGATGATGTGATGTGTCTGGGAAATGGATTTGATTGACTGATATGGTTCGATACAAATATTTAGACCGCTTCATTGATCCCTTGATCTAGGAGGGGATCTATATGGATCTAGGAGGGGATCAGCAACTCTTCATTCGACTGAAGATCGTAATACTCGACTAATGATTCCCGACTCAAATACTCACTGTACACACTGTACACACACACATAGAAGGTCACACCTGGTGCCACCCCCTCCCTCAATACATTACTAGAATCAATCAATGATATAACGGGTGTTTGGGATATATGTGTAACAGAAAGAGGGATAAAATGTAATAGAGTGAGAGATAGTACGTAAGAGAGACTAAGATTAAAACCCTGTAGAAGGGAGGGAGGAAGAGTAACGGAAAGGAACAGAATTGCTGGAAAAACTAGAAATGCAAACATTAAACTGGTAAAATATTACACATAAATACTTACACCATGCATCCAATGGGTAACTTTCTGTCGCCAGAGACAGGGGAAACCATTTTTTTGTATTGTTTCGATATAATCCGGGGTGGGTTGATAGAACTCGCTCACCCGGAGCAGGTTCGATAGTGTTTTATCGTCATTCAGATTGACACCATCGGGAGATGCGTGACGTGGTTCATACGACCCGCTTGTCTCATAACAAAACATCGGGTGAAAACAGGTGTACAGAGAAACAACGATCAAGCCAGAACAGCATCTGCCAAACCCTGTCACGCGTTGCGCCCCCTTTTTATACATAACAACCGCACTCGATTTTGCCCATCTTTAAGGTCTCAGATGGCACGACGCGGCAACAAAAACTGACAACTTTTCGCGCGCTACGTTTAATGTGGCGCTTTGGCGCGCGATAAATGTTTTATTTTATTTATTTTCTGTTGCTTTCCCTGTCCTTGTTTTCTTTTTACTTTCAACTTTCACGCTCAGAGATTTGTTTTGTCTTGTTTGTTCACCTTCCTCCCCTTTTCTGAGAGTCCTGACATGAAATCTTTGGTCTAGCAATGCAGATAGAAGATGACAGCGACTGAGGAACCGGAGATTGCCGAAAATGGGCATGTCATCGCAGAAACCTTGGAAAAGGTCGAGCAGCAGGATAGCGAAGGAGAGGATAGCACCGTTGGGACGGTAGGGGACAGTGAAATGGGAGAGAGTATTGGGGAAACAACAAAGAGCACTGATGCAGAGGATTCTTTGAAAGGGGACGAGATCGATCTTGAGTTGGGAGAAAACAAAATCGAGTCAATTGAAGACACGAATAAAACGAATGAAGTGAGGTTAAAACCTCGTATCCATGCACCTGCTGAGAAACCAATGTGTGATGTTTGCAGTTTGGGAGAGGTTCTCAGTACGGATTGTGAAGATTGTTTTGCTAAAATATCAGACCCCACTACCTCGATAGCTCAGATATTTGCGGCCATGAGAGAATGGTTGCCAGGAAGTCAGAGAAGGATCGATCTGCTGGTAGAGGCTGCCCTTGAGCGGGGTGCTCATGTAGATGATGTGGATGGGTTGGAGGGTAACACTATGTTACATTACGCCTGCAAGTCAGCCTCAGAAGGAGTGGGGTCTGTGGCAGTAGCGAGAAAAGTTGTTCAGTTGCTTCTTAGCAAGGGGGCTAATTTCAAGCTTCGGTCTCGGTGGACGGACATGTTACCCCTTCACCACGCCGCCTACTTCAATTGTGTCGAGATTTTGGAGCTCCTCTTGGATGCTTCCAAGAACACAGGTCAGTGGAATCCACTGAGTGGATAGCACTTAACATGCAGTTCTTCTTTTTTCTCATTCTCTCCCTCACTCAATCATTTGCCCTCTCGCTCTCTCTCTCTACATTATTCTCTTCCTCTGTGTGTAACTCGCAAGTAGGTGATGTGAAAAGTTGATTGCTGCTCTGAGATGCTGCAGAACAGTGATATATATTCTCAACTTTCCCCGACTTCAATCCAATTTCCAATTGTATTATCCAATGTCAACATACCCACTACCACCTTTCTCTCTTCTGATCATTTCTCTTTTCATTTGTGACAAATGATCATATCTTTCTATCCCGTTCGGAATTCAGATATTTTTCTTTTTAGATTTTTCTATAAAATCACAAATTCAATTCCTCTCATTATTCCCAGTCCCCATCTCCCCCTCCATATATACCTAGATACGAGACGTATTCCTCTCAGTCCCCATCTCCCCCTCCAGATACAAGGTGTATTCACCACTCTCTACCCTCCAGATATAGATGCGAGATGCAGGGAGTACGACCAGGGGACACCCCTCCACCTGGCAGCCTATGGGTTGTGTTACAAGGCAGCACAGTTTCTAGTAGATAGGGGAGCAGATCCTACACTAATCAACACCAAGGTAATATAACAGAGATCCAGGCCTTGATATTGTGTTCCTTTATACCAGCATTTAATAACCTGGAATTTAGACCAATAAGAATTGATCAAAACTTATATTTTTCATGTCTTCAATATATCAGTGATGGAAACAGAGATATGGCATATAATGAACTCTCTTTGTACACCGAGTGTAGTGGAAAGATAATGAGCTTCCCTTTTTTATCGGCCCTTACTTTCTCACTCATTTACTTTCTCTCACTCTATCACTCATTTACTTTCTCTCAGTCTATCCCTTTCTCTCTATCACTTTCTTTCTCAATCTAGGTTTATCCCTCACTCTCTCTCACTCTCTCACTATCAAGCGGCATCTGTTGCACCCTCTTCTTCGTGAGGTGTAAGCTAAGGAACAGCCCACCACACCCCCACACGACACTATATCCTGGGAGATCAGAGGCAACCTGCACGCGACCTCCTCCCCCCATACCCCCACCCCATCCCCATCCCACATGAGGGAGGCAACCTGCACGCTATAGTGAGGGGTAGCTACCACCAAACTTTAAAAATGGTGCTCGATTGCACGATATTCAAATTGAGTTTGACATATTTATAGTAGTAACACACTGTCGTCCCAAAACTGCTCAAGACAACGTTATAGCACTTCATGTCTATTTGTAGAACTCACTATTATGATTATTAGCATGTACCTTTTGAGTTTGGTGACGCAGTCACCCCTCCACTACCAGCCACGCACAACGGCAAACAAAGCCCGCAAAGCATAGTCAATGTGATGGCATCACCAACCTTTTAGTCCTCTACACACCCGGCTGGCTCCATGTTGTTCACGTATTTAAAGACCTAATCGCACAGTAAACATCACAATCCTCCAGACAGTTAAATTATACTGTCACACACAGTTGCTAATTCCCAAATGAAATATGTATAATATGTTCTCTCGCCCACTCAGTGCCAGACGCCCTTTGATTGTATTGCTGAGGGGACAAGGCAGAATCTGAGGCAGGACCCCAAACTGGTGAGCCAACTGAAGGCCCTGCTCTCCTCAACTCCGTCACCTGTGTCTGGGGAAGCGCTCAATGAGTTAGGAATAAAGTTAGGTAAGTCTCCTTAGGCAGTAACATATTATTGTAACTTTGGTTAGCCTCTCACAATGTTGTTCCCTCGCCTAGTTAATATAGTCAGCCGTCGTGGCCTTCAGACCCTTCTTTCTGAGAGAAATGAATAAGGTTTGGGTAGCCAAGAAGTGAAACTGAGTGCCATTTTCTAACAGAGCAGTGTTATAGAGTATAGCACACATCTCCCAGCACCCCACCATCTCGTACTGCGGAATGATGAAACACATCGAAACCAGCTAATTTCATTTTCAATATCGATGGCACAACTCGGAAACCAGTTAATATAATAATAATTTCATTTTCAATATAATGATTTAGTAGAATTCCGTTTCCGCAGTGCTCGATGTGATGATTTAGCCCACTATTTTTTCAATATTTTTCCACGAGACACGTCCTCCGCACCTGGCTCCCACATTTCCAAAAGACGGCATCTTAGAATTTTCCAATATAAATATGCTGCCCTGTCACTGTTTCTTTAACGATGAAGATTCTCTGCCTTCTAGTATTGGTGGTGGTTGAGGCCGCGGACCCCATGGACTTCAACCCTGTATGGCAGCTGGCCATGAACCTGAACCCTGCGGATGGCCATGTTATGGGCTATGCAACTGGGTGGGCTCAAGGGAATGCTATTGGTAGCGATGATACCGCCCTCACTATGGACTACCTGAGCCACTGGGTATGGAAGGAGCCAGCAGACTACATCGCTATTGTGAGGCACCACCACGGTGAGGTCGAAGCAGTCAAGGTGTTCGAGTTCACAAATTGGGGAATCAGCCTACTGGAGAGGTTCCAAGATATGAACCCAGGAAGATGGGTTGTTACCAGTGGGGGACCCATCCAAGAAGAGGTAGCGGATGACGCCAAAAATCTTGGAGATGATCCTATATTTGGTGTTGGTGGAGACTTGGCATTCAACTGGGGGTACACCGATAATGGACACAGGATCGTCCTAACTGGAGGGCTCTTGTCAGCAGAGAACGTTAACGATGATAACACTCACGGGCTGGGAAATGACTTCTGGTGTGATCCAAAGAATGGGGGTAGTAATGGTAACGGATTCTGGGCACACGAGGTATCTACCATTCAGGATTGCCCTTATCCAGCCTGCAACCATGTCAAAGTACAGGGTACCGATCATGGGGCTGGACCTCACTTGAAGAGTGGTCCAGTTTTCGGGAATTACGCCATCTACGTCTCAAAAGATGCCTACCATTTCCCCGGACCTGGATCTGAACTGGACCTGGAAATCAGCTCTTACTAAGAAGAAAGTGGAAAGAAGAGAATGATATGTAGTATTTTTAAAAGAAAAGAATGAATATGGTATAGTATTTTTAAAACTTCGAATTTGGAGAGAAATGTGTCGTTGTTGTCCCAAAACAATTATCACCCTTCATGTAAAAGGATCTATGTACTATAAACTATAGCGGGTGGAGTTCATACATTTGCAGAACCCGGAACCCCCTCACCATTGTATTCCCTTTTCTAAAAAGGGATGTCACCTTATCCTCAGCCTCGCCATTCTCAAATTATAGGGCGGCATTACCTAACCTAGCAGCTTATATTAGGGATTCATTCCCTAACCTGGCAGCTTATATTAGGGATTCATTACCTAACCTAGCAGCTTCATATATCCTCACACTATTCTCTCTTTCCCTGCAGGTGATGGCGTGATGGTGGGAGGCGAGAAATCGGGTATACTCCGGTTCTGCGGGAGGACTGACTTTGCCAGTGGTGTGTGGTGTGGGGTTGAGCTCCACGAGAAGTGTGGGAAGAGTGATGGAAGTGTCGCGGGGGTCACCTACTTCAAGTGTCTCCCCGGATTCGGTATGACTTCCTAGTTTTTATGTCAAAACACATGTTTTGTAGATACTCCAGAGAATCTAAGTTATCTGTAGAGTTCTCTCTGAGGATTGACTCCCCAAACCAACACAGTTATAGTTTTTATGACAAAAAACTAGATTATTTACTCAAAATCTTACAAAGACATAACAGTGTGAACTGTGGATGTGTGAATTATTTGTTTGTGTGTGTCCTCGTGTAACACTAATTATTTTACTGTCTAATTACTAATTATTTGACTGTCACAGGAATGTTTGTCACGCCCAGCAAACTATCCATCCTGGATAATAAAAACAGGCGCCCTTCAGTCAGCAGCAACAAGGGAGCTAGCCCCGCAAAGATGCCCCTCCAGGTAAGGCAGGGAGAGAGAGAGAGAGAGAGAGAGAGAGAGAGAGAGAGAGAGAGAGAGAGAGAGAGAGAGAGAGAGAGAGAGAGAGAGAGAGAGAAAGAGAGAGAGGAAGATAGAGAGAGAAAGTAAATGCATGATAGTTGATGTGCAGGCAACTATCTGGCAGCTGTACACATTAATCGACTTTCTATCTTTTTCCTCCCTCTGAGATTGTATCATTCTCTCTTCTTTTTCTTCGTCTGTGAGCCTGTCTCCTCTATCTCTCCCTCTCCCTCTCCCTTCAGTCTACTCTTCTATCCCTCTAAATGTTACACAAATACATTGCAACCCCCTGCTTACCGCTAAATTTACAACCCCTCTGCTCAACACTAAATCTCCCTCAGATTGGAGACAGAGTCTCTGCTGTTGGATACAAGCTGGGATATCTCCGATTTCTTGGAAAGGTCAAGTTTGCAGGAGGGTAAGTGTCCCCATAGCAACCCGTGTAGCTAATGGGTATGGGTTACCATAGCAACTCTGCTCCCTACCGCTAATGGGCCGTGGTATATGGTACTATTGTATAATCCCCGATGAGTGCAAAGTTTTAAGGTTCTGTGGTATCTCTAGGTTTTTTAATCCCTCAAAGCCATGATTTATCCGCAAAAACACCACTCCCTCGGCCCTCCCCAACTGTATGGCGGGGCCAGACCCCGTTTTGATTCTCGGCAGTGCGCTCAGATCGAGTCAGCACGGCCAGACAGCTTCCTGATTAATACCCTTCACGCAGGGAATGGGCAGGAGTGGATTTAGATAAACCGTATGGGAAGTGTGATGGAACAATGAATGGAGTGAGGTATTTCACGGCTAAACCCCAACATGGTGTCCTTCTTCCATCCAGTAAAGTTACTAGGTATGTCATGACCCTCTCTCACGACCCTCTGGTTAGAACACAACAAGTTACAAGTTTAGTGTTACTACGTCATGCTCTCGATAACTCTCCTAAATTCGTCATGTCACCCATCACGATCATAGTCCAAAATTAACTAACCCACCCTCCCCCTTCTCTCTTCCACAGGACGGACAGACCTTCGCCCATGTCACCTAAACCCAACCATCGAGCAATGCCTCTATCGCCCAAGATGATGCCCCTCTCGCCCCAACTCACGGCCCGAATTCGAAACACCCCTCCCCGGGGTCCAACCAGAGTGGGTCCATTGGACTCCAACAGGTCCCCCGTGTGCCCCAGTCCGGTGAGAGGTGTTGTGCGGAGTGGTAGTGGGGGTAGTGGTAATGGTGCTGCAGCAGCGGCTACTACTGGCGGAGGTAGCCCCTACAAAAAACAGACTAAACTTCAACCGGTAATTGGATTCTGACTTGTTAAATATCCTTACTATCTATCAATGTACAGTACACTGTACAGTATATACGATACATTTCTCTTTCTTTCTCTCTCTCTCTCTCTCTCTCTCTCTCTCTCTCTCTCTCTCTCTCTCTCTCTCTCTCTCTTTCTCTATCCTTCTCCCCTCTCTCCCTATCCTCCTACTCCTCCTCTTCACGTGTTGACATGGTTGTATCCCCAGGGAATGAACGCGTTTGTTAACGGCGAGCTTGGAACGGTGAAATTCGTTGGCCGAGTTGATTTCACCGAGGGAATATGGATTGGAATTCACCTAAAGAGTCCAAGTAAATTAATTTCAGACACTTACTTGATTTCACATTTACTGAGAGACAAATTAGGACAGAGATAGAAAATGATAGCTTGGGAAGATAGATAGAGAGAATGAGAAAGATAGATAGAATGAGAAAGCACACTACCGCTAGCAGCAGGCTGAGAAGTGAAAGATTGGAATCAAGAGAACCAGGAAATAGACAGACAAAAGAATGACATCTACTAGTGTCTCACAAAGCAATAGTATGCCTGTGTGTGTGTGTAAGTGTCACATATATAATTTATTATCCTACATACTGAGTGTGGAGCGTAAAATATATTTCTAATACTTGTTATCCCTCTTTCTTGACACGTACCGTAAGTTGGGGTAACTTTGTACCACTTTTTAGCATTCTCCTAAAATAACTCCTTGCCAGAACCACACTCGAAAATTTTTGAACCAAATAATCCCGTTCCAGACCTAGTACACCAGATATAACTAGTGAAATTTTTGGTCCCCTCTCATTTAATTACATTAATTAACGTGTATTTTAGTGTAAGTGGGGTTTTAGGGCATGGGGTAACTTTGGAAGTAGGGTGGGGTAACTTTGGACACCCGTCCAAAGTTACCCCACGATAGTAATATTGGAACAAACATAAATCCGAACATTTTGCAACGATAAATAAATGAACCTAAAATGTTTAAATGGGGTTTAAATGGGTCAATAAATTAAAAAAGAACAATAGGGTTAGCCAAACCCCATGATTTAAAATTTTTTTGTTGATGTCGACTCTACTTTTTTGGGCGTGAGGAATGATAAAACTAGCCACCAAATAAAATTTCAGCTCAATCGGACTTGATTTAGAGGTTGCCACATCCGGCCTGAAACCCATCAAACTTCAGTAATCTGGGGTCCCTCATCCACCCAGTAGTTTGTTAGATGGTATTGGATCTCTAGGCGAGTGTGTTAGTTATTTTCGCTGAAATTTGATAGACAGGAAGTGGTATACTTATGGGTACTGGCTAAATAGAACACTCGCCTAGAGATCCAATACCATCTAACAAGCTACAGGATGGATGAGGAACCCCAAATTATTGAAGTTTGATGGGTTTCAGGCCGGATTTCTGTGATTTAGCTCCATAAAATAGTCCAACTCCTAGTTTTTCACTAACCTATCGAATAGATGGATGGAAATGGGCGTGGAGTGGGCTGAATCTTGGTTTTATGGCCCTAAACAATTCAGAGAGGGTCTAAGGTAACTCTACAGACACCAAAAGTTCAAAACCTGTAGTGTGGGGTAACTTTGGCACCCCGTCCAAAGTTACCCCAAAATTCAAAAAATGGTGGGGTAACATTAGCCACCCCTATTAGTCTCAATTAAAGTAATTGATCGGGTTTGAAAAATGGTGCCCCGAATTATTTGATCGAAACCCTTCCACTCTATGGAGCAAACTTGATTCGGTCATTAGCCCGGTCAAATCTATGGTACCCATTTTGATTTGAACATTTTTAGCGATTTTGACATCAATTATGTTTGCCCCTAATTAGGAGCTAATTAGCATAGAATTGAAAAAAATAATTGTACCGTTAGTTAGACATTTGTGAGTCAATTACTTGTACACCCAAAAATTATGCCTAATCTGTCGTTATCTGTTGGTAATTTTGGACTAAAGCCAAATTTTGAAAGTGTCCAAAGTTACCCTGCAAAACAAAGTTACCCCAGATTACGGTACACTCTCTGTTTCAATAATTTTTGTGTAGTCCTGGACCTCGCCCCGCTTTAATTAGTAACAATTAATGTTACAATCAGTTCAATATATTCAACTTTTTTCAGCGGGGAAGAACGATGGTTCTGTGCAGGGTAAACGATACTTTACCTGGTAAGTGTATATATTTCTCTCTCTCTCTCTCTCTCTCTCTCTCACACACTTTCTCTCTCTCTCGCTCTCTCTCTCTCTCTCTCTCTCTCTCTCTCTCTCTATCTATCTCTCTCTCTCTCTCTCTCACTTTCTCTCACTTTCTCTTGATTTCTTTCTTTTACTGTATTCTGGTTTATCTTACCACAAAAGTCCGAGAAATAGACAAAGAAATAAAAACTCTATAAGTACACGAGGGAGGTAGAAAGAGGGAGGGAAAAGAGAGCTAAATCGAGAAAACCAACCTGTGCCTAGAATATACACTAAACTGTCTGAAATGAGATATACTAACTATCCAGTGTCTAGTTAGTATAATATTTAATTTTATTATTTATTTCCCCTTCCTACTGCATGCAAGCCTGGTCACATGCCTCTCTCGTCTCTAATTTTCTATCCATCCTTTCCCTCTAAATATCTGGGATATGTCTTGCTGACCTAGCAATTTCCATCCTGCTAGCTGCCCTGTGATCAGGGTTCGGCAGAGGAAAATAAATCCTCTTTCCTCTGATACAATTCCCTAATCAATCCTCTTTCCCCAGCCATAGTTTCTTAGTCAATCCTCTTTCCCCAGCCATAGTTTCTTAGTCAATCCTCTTTCCCCAGCCATAGTTTCTTAGTCAATCCTCTTTCCCCGAGCCATAGTTTCCTAATCAATCAACATCCCCCTTGCAGCAAGCCAGGTCACGGTCTAATGGTGAAACCACATAAAGTTACAGTGCACGGAATTACAGCCAGCAAGCTGATCGACGTTGCTGACTATCCAGCCTAGTAGTCAGATGGACGTTAGATTGACAGAGATAAACAGAGATAGAAAGAGAAACAGAGAGACAGAGAAAGAGAGATAGACATAGAGGTAGAGTGTAGATATAGCGAGATAGACATAGAGATAGACAGAGAATTGAAAAGAGGGAGAGAGAGAGAGAGAGAGAGAGAGAGAGAGAGAGAGAGAGAGAGAGAGAGAGAGAGAGAGAGAGAGAGAGAGAGAGAGAGAGAGAACAGAAGGAACCAGGGATTAAACCCTGGGAATTGCATTCATTTATTTTAACTATCCCGTGATAATTTCAATTACATATTACTTTGTGACTAGCTAATACTTTTCTTGCGTGTGTGTGTGTGTTATGTTTTCGGGTCACTGATAAATATTTTGGGTTGTTTTCTTCTTGCTTGACACGATCATGATAACATATTATTTCTGATTTCTTGGCATCCCAATATCCCATATATCCAGTCTCCATTGATCCTGCTGCTGTAACGCGCGGGCACTCTCCAGTGGGGGAGCCCGCGCGCAGACCCCCAGCTGCTCAATCGAGTGTTGGTGACCCCTCCCTCGTTGCTAGCGATCTCTGTTTCCAAACCCCACTTCACTTCTCCCTCTCTTCCGTTAATAGTTGATGGTACAATGGCAACAAAACGGGGTAGAGCCTGGCAGATGGTCGATATTACAGTTAAAATATTCACTGGACGGACCCTGTCCTTCCAGCAACTACCCCTAAATACAACCATTGGAGAACTGAAGTTAAAGGTTGAGGACTCTTGTGGAATTCCCTCCCAATGTCAACGGATCACGTATCTAGATATGTGTGATTTGTTTGACCATCGGACCTTGGAACAATGTGATGTTGTCAATAAAGCACGACTAGACATGCAGGTAGTGAGCTGGGGAGATTGATCGATCATTGTAATAGGGTCTATGGAGTAAATACCACATGAACTTGCATTCATTAATCGGCTCTTTCCTACAGGTTTGGGCCCCGTTTATCAAGCTTGCCACTGCTGCCTCATCTGGTCTTATAGCCCAAACTTTCCAAGCGGGCATAATCAACAATCGAGGTTTCATTAGCCAGGTATGTTATTGCCCTGTTATGTGGCCTCACTCAGCAAGTGTGGGAAGTAATACTTCAAGTTGTGTAGAGTTCTGGTGTTTTTATTTATAGCAACTGTCAATAACGATACAGTCGGCCGGTCTTGTTTTGGTAAATTGAGGGATTGTATCCAACCGAATCTCGTGTTAGTGTCACCCTAGTATTTTATTGGGGACGTGACACGTATCTCTAGGGAATACCTTTTCCCGGTAAGAGATACATCACGTGCGAGAGAACTGGGTAAAGTTCTGGTGTGTGTTGTTAGAATAACTTTCAATAAAGTTGATACAGTTGGCCGGTCTTGTGTTACCCTAGTAACCCAGTGTTTCTCCCAGGACGAAGCCTCGATAGCGCTCTACATAGCGTCTCACTGTGGTCACATTCGACTGGCCCTCATGTTACTGTCCTATGGGGTTGAGGTTAATTCAACTACCAAACTGGATAGGAGTGCCCTTCACGCAGCAGGTTGGTACAGACCCTGTCAGAGCATTGGCGGAGTGGGCGAGAACTGTGGTCAGAGCATTGGCCTGACAGAACAGACAGTCGGTTTGGTTACTAACATACCCCCTTCTAGTTGAAGAGACAAGGTGGCTGGTTATTAACACACCCCCGTCTACTGAAAGAGATCTAGTTCTAGCCTAAATCCCCCGTCCAGGCATCAAAGGTCAGTGGTCCATACTGTGCCTACTAATTAACTGGGGAGCAAACATCTACAGTAAGGATGTAACGGGTAACACTGCTATGGACTATGCCCGAGCATTTGGGCACCGGCAATCCGCCCGGGGCCTTGCGCTTTATGAGTGGCATCTTAACAAGGTTTGTTTGTTTGTTTGTTTGTTTGTTTGTTTGTTTGTTTGTTGTAGAATGCCCCCAGAACCCTCTATAATCACCTGCCCCGCTATCTGTACAGGAGCAGAGGGCGACCCAAAAGCACCCCCCCCCCCCTAAATACCCCACCCCTCTCTAAAACCCTCCCATTACAGGAGCAGAGGGCGACCCAAAAGCACCCCCCCCCCCCCTAAATACCCCACCCCTCTCTAAAACCCTCCCATTACAGGAGCAGAGGGCGACCCAAAAGCACCCACCCCTCTAAATACCCCTCCCACCTCTTACACCATCTCATTACTTGTTGTTGCCACCCCTTATTACTCACAGGAGCAGAGGGCGACCCAAAAGCACCCCCTCCCCCCCTAAATACCCCACCCCGGCCCTCTCTAAAACCCTCCCATTACAGGAGCAGAGGGCGACCCAAAAGCACCCCCCCCCCCCCTAAATACCCCAAACCCTCTCTAAAAACCCCTCCCATTACAGGAGCAGAGGGCGACCCAAAAAGCACCCCCCCCCCCCTCTAAATACCCCACCCCTCTCTAAAACCCCCTCCCATTACAGGAGCAGAGGGCGACCCAAAAAGCACCCCCCCCCCCCTCTAAATACCCCACCCCTCTCTAAAACCCCCTCCCATTACAGGAGCAGAGGGCGACCCAAAAGCAGGGAACACCCCCTAAATACCCTCTCCCTTCTAACACCATCACATCCCCATCACATTACACTTCACAGGAGCAGAGGGCGACCCAAAAGCAGGGCGCACCCCCTGGAGATGGTGGTAGGAACATAATGGATCAGTTTCCCTCGCACTGGCTGACCGAGATACCCGGGTGCAACACTCCCCAGATCCTCTGCCCTCCCATGACAATGAACCTGGTCGCGGCACGGGCAGCCAACATGCTCTCCATCCTTCCAGGTAGTTTACTTGTTAATTAACTAGTTGATTAGTTTCTAATTAATTAAGAAATAGTGAGATTGAAAACTTCTGGAACTTTGCCTTCCATAAAACTTCCTATCTTATCCAGGAGGCGGATCTAAAGCAGCGGCGATATCAGTTCCGACCACTCCGGAACTAAGGGGTGACCCGGTATACAAGTGTGGGAAGGACCATCAAATTCCAGGGTCTCATGCTCTGGGTGTGAAAACTAAGAAAACCCTCCCTCCCATCACCTCTACACCCTCTAGGTGAGATGCAATTGGGGTACTTTCAGAGTTCATTTTCTTGTAATAATAATAATAGTATGGGGTTTTGATATATCGCTCGGACAGAACAGGGCCAGAGCAAACAAACTTACTCATATAGACTGACACTGAGCCTGCAGAGGGAAAGGTTCCCAGAAGCCCACCTACTAATTTCCTTCTCTTTTATTACCAGCTGCATCTCCACCCATCTCACACAATTTACTCCTCCCAGGTTGGTGATCCCTAC
Source organism: Hormiphora californensis (assembly GCA_020137815.1). Taxonomy (NCBI): domain Eukaryota; kingdom Metazoa; phylum Ctenophora; class Tentaculata; order Cydippida; family Pleurobrachiidae; genus Hormiphora; species Hormiphora californensis. Next base: position 9,428,934 of record CM035350.1, read on the forward strand.
CTATGACGACTGGTTAAAGGCTAAAACGGAGGCCAAGATAGAGCGGCAGAGACAGATCCAGGAGGCAAAGGAAAGAGAGCAGCAGGAGGCCTTATTGAAAAGTGAAAGAAGGAAAAGTCAAGCTGCTGAGGCATTTTCTGCGTGGATAAAACAGGACAGGGCTTCACGGCACAGTTTGCGGCAGAGTACGAGTCGTGTTACAGCCGTTACCATTGAAACAGCTTGATGAGCGAGGGGGGGAAAAGAGACTGTTTATTAGTTTATAATTTTTAGATTTTTTTAGTTCTCAAATTTTTATTCCAGATTCAGAGGTGTGTGAATAATATGGCCCAATATAATAATTTATTTAGAGCGTGATTCCAGAGCCATTGTAAATACTATATATTGAAAGATCTGTTGTGTATATTGCAGCTAATTATGTTCCTGCTGTGACATACAACACACGGCAACATCTTAAACCTTGCAGCTTACTCCCAACATAACTTATAAGCAGGTGTCCTAGCTCCTAGTTCTCTCTAGATTATAATATAGCAGGTCATTGAGCCCGCCCCCTCGTTAAGCAAGATCCTCAGCACCCAACCTGCGGCCTAACGACATCCACCTTGTGGTGCAATTCTCACCCTCACTCAAAATAACCCTACTTGGAAAAGTCGCCCTGTCTGTTGTACGTCTCTTCCCCATCTCACCATGTCGTCTCACCATGTACATGTCAATATATCCATGACAATACTATTAGTAAAACTGTACAAACTGTATAGCTGTAGTCTGTTTAGGAAGAGCACTAATATATGGTTTGGTGGTCTTGGCCCTTGGGGACCGCGTCTTAGCTCTCCCTGTCAGAGCATTGGTCTGACCCTATTCTGTGAAAACTGTGGTCAGATCATTGGTCCGTTAACGGTGCTTGAAACCGGGGGCCCACTTACTGTTATAGCTCTCATACGGCCATTACTCAACGAGTGTACACTGATTAACTCCTACTGGCCTGCAGGTGCTCCAATCCCCATTACTGTAGTTGGAGTTATCTATAGGACTAATTTGCACAACTAATAGACCGAACCTAAGCACTCAACTAACTATATCACCTTGCTCATTGGTCAGTATAATTTGCAGCTCATTAAAATCGTCTGGCACTGAATCGTCTGGTAATGTAGTCCGTGTCCTCTTTTCTGATAATTGATAGTGTCTCATCAATGAATAAACACTAACCTGGTGGCCCCCACTAACCTAGACCATACAGTACAATAATTGTTCACACTGGTTCACCATTACACTAACCTGCGGGCCCCCACTAACCTAGACCATAACAATTGTTCACACTGGTTCACCATTACAACAGCTGTAGTTAATAGTTCCACTTTCTACTTCACAGGTGGGCCGGGTAATCACCATCTACCTTCCTAGAATTTCTATGAAGGGAGATGGTGATTACCCGTTAGGCTTATTGAGTGTCCACTGTCCAGTGTCCACTGTCCACATGCCTGCCTATTGGGCGCCTTGTTTAAGCACTACAACAGAGAGAGTTTTTGACTTGTTGAGCAAGGTCTTACAATGGGATGCTTTGTCTATGTTAGGGGGACAATGGCTCTCATCACTCCCGACAATAAACCAACTCTAGCTTAAACAAACGTCGGCGCACGTGGTACCTTGTAGAGCTCTATAGAGAGAGATATAGAGAGAGAGAGAGGTGAGAGAGAGAGAGAGAGAGAGAGAGAGAGAGAGAGAGAGAGAGAGAGAGAGAGAGAGAGAGAGAGAGAGAGAGAGAGAGAGAGAGAGAGAGAGAGAGAGAGAGATGGATGAGAAAGATTAGAAAAAAAGATACCCAGCTCAATTTCTTCATTTGCACCACGTGCCTTGACTTCCATTTTCCTCTCTTGCTCTTTATATTAACACGATATTAGACCGATCAATTCCATTATTGGCTTTAGCTTTTTTCCAATGTGTATGGTCTCTGGCATCACGCACTGTGTGGCAGTTTTGCTCAGTTTAGCAGTTTTGTGTCATTCTACCACAGGTAATAATAGGGCGTTTGTGAGAGAGATCAAAGTGAGATTAGGGCACCTCTCCAATAAGCGTAACGAAGTCCAGGCCTCCTTGTGGAAGCCATGATGGGTGGCGATGGCTCTATCATGTCTATATTGGGAAAAGTCATTGCTCATTTAATGACTGGGTGTCGAGTGACCCCTGATCCCCCCATATCATTAATGTTACTATCATCTAGTCTATCGTTTCAGTGTATCTCGATGAGAACGCAGGGGAGACAATTACATCAAAGTGGCTGACCTACAATGCCACCCTCTACCCTGAAATATCTCTCCTTCTCTCCGGTGATTTGTACCCCCTCGACACTACCATCTCTCTCCTCAATCTCAATCTCTCTGTGGGGGTTGGTTGTAGTGAAATGAACTGTACACTCGATCTGATGCCAGATTATTCCAACTGGACGGCTAATTGGACGGCCCGGGAGTACTCCGTGGATATCTTGGTTACCTTGGCAACGACTGCCAGTCGATTTGGTGACGTCATCACGACCCTGTCAGGGGCCCTCTTGGTACAGTTCCAAGGGGATTGCAGGGTGGGATTGGATCAGTGGGACTATGATGATGAGTTTTGTTGGCAGGGTGGAAAGAATCTATATCTCTCTCATCCGGAATGTGCTGTCAGGTGAGATTTTATAATATCCTTTTCCAAGACTATATTTTCACCATCGTTTTTTGTGAGTCACAATGTGACTTCATTTCGGATCGGACTCGGCGCTGTCTTGGTCAGATGCCTCTAACAATATTCTTTCTCCTTCAGTTGTCTTGGTGATGATGCGTGTTATTACTCCAACTACAATGAAACGACGAGGGTTTGCCTCTTCTGCAACTCCACTCTCCCTGTTCGAAATACCTTTACCGGGGACATTGTCTTCTTTGACAAATCCTGTCTTGGTATGTACTGTTGGACTGGGAGTACTGTTGGTGACATAGACACCGTGCGCGACCAAGATTGAGCTCACACACCAGGTGTCTATATGTCACCAAGGAGTACTGTTGTTCTTGGTTTCTATTCTCTAAGCTAGGCTCAAGTGTAATAGTTTTATTAAACTCTACACTATACTATCGACTAGGGAATCTGAATAGAGACCAGGCAGACCTGTTCAATTTATCGTTTTCAAGAGGAACTTGACAATAAAGTACCAGTTACCAATTCCAACCTCTCTGTCAGGTTTTCTTTTATCCAAGGAGACGGTGGTTGATATTCCGGACTCAGTGTGGGGAGAGTACCTTCAATTCAACATAACGGACGATTCATTCAACATGTTTAGATACAGGGCCGGGACCGTCAGTGATTTGAGTATCTTCAGAAAAATAGTGAGGCAATGTAAGTACAATTACTGCCAATGCCATCCTATAAGTTCACTTTTGGTAGCTAATTGACATCCAAAATGTTTTACATGGTTAGTTCCAGCGAGCTAACAAACCCTGTTTTCCCCAGATTCTGGTCCAATCTATATTTCCTGTATGTTGGATGGTGGCCTACCCCCGTGTCGACCGCTGGATCGGTTCGACTTGGACACATGGACCCCTTTTGTTGAGAAATCTGCCGTGATAATCTCCATGCCAACATATTCCTTTAAATGGTATGTAAATTAGGGTACTAAGAATGAGATCTTGGACCCAGAATAGGGGATTCATCTCCCTATACAATCCTTAATCCCTTAAAAGTCTCAACCCTTAGCCAGGGCAAAATCAATTTCTGGTATGGGCAATTTAATTTTGGGGCCATCTTTCAACTTTCCATATCGTTAATTAATCTCCCCGCAGGTACAGGTACATTGTGCTGAGGACTGTAGAGTATAACGATACCAATACCAACTCTACAATACCAGTAGAGTACCTAGTGATTGATAGAAGCATTGTAAACGACACAAATCCAATCCTGGTTCTCAACACTACAAAGTACGAGGACATCGTGATTGCATGTGAGTTAGACAGACACTAGACAGACAGACAGACAGACAGACAGACAGACAGACAGACAGACAGACAGACAGACAGACAGACATACAGACAGACAGACAGACAGACAGACAGACAGACAGACAGACAGACAGACAGACAGACAGACAGACAGACAGACAGACAGACAGACAGACAGACAGACAGACAGACAGACAGACAGACAGACAGACAGACAGACAGACAGACAGACAGACAGACAGACAGACAGACAGACAGACAGACAGACAGACAGACAGACACTGAATGGCTTGTGATTCAGGGATTCAGTTTGTCTATGACGAGTGGGTTGAGATAGGCGATTCAGTCAAGACCACTGTCTCCTCCGGTCTCCCTGACTACAATATGACTTGGTTTGGAGTAGAGTGTGACGAAGTCAGAGTGTGGACCAGCGGCTATGAGTGCCAATTTTCTGTCATTGTGAGTATAAATAATTTTATTGTTGAGTGTCAGTTAATCGCCCTGTTGCTGTCAGGCCAATGCTCTGTCAGGTCAATGCTCTGACAGCCTTGTTGGGTCTAACTCTATCGTCATGAGGGTAGTACGAGTTGCCTCTTGCTGAGGCATATCTCGATGGGCAACAGCACAGTGATGGGTGGGTCACTAACCGGTTACACGTTATACTCTGTCAAAGCATTGGCCATGGCCTGACCCTATTCTCATTTCTCGTGGAGCACGCGAGAACTGTGGTCAGAGCATTGTTGGCCTGACAGGTTATACTAATACTATCGATTGCAGGAAGATCACAGGGGGAATGAGGTTGGCTGGTACACATTTCCTAACGAAATACAACCGCCCTACTATATCAACCTGACTACCACCTATGACTTTATCGTCGGTGAGTACAAGCCCCAATTCCGAGACTTTTTTCTCCACTGGACCCTAGTCTCGACTTTTTCTGAGCAGCCCTCCCTGCTGTGAGCGGGGCGCGAACACAGAGGGGTGCAACGTGCCCAAGTCTCGACTAGACGGTTGAACTGGGAACGTCTGAACCGACAGTATATTAGTTCATGTGTTGATTGGACAAGTATATTACCCACTTTGAACCGTTATGACCTCCTCTGCAGAGATTGGGGGTAATTTGACGCTAGACAGTACACCACACAATAGTACGGGAGGTTCAACTCTCAATGTCACGTGTTACATGAATTACACTTCATCAGACGCTAGGGAAACCACGATAACCCATGCCACAATCGACTACAACGGGTAACAATTTGTCTGTCTGCCTATCTGTCTATCTGTCTATCTGTATATCTGTCTGCCTATCTGTCTATCTGTCTATCTGTATATCTGTCTGTATCCCGATCTGTCTGTCTGTCTGTCTGTCTGTCTGTCTGTCTGTCTGTCTGTCTGTCTGTCTGTCTGTCTGTCTGTCTGTCTGTCTGTCTGTCTGTCTGTCTGTCTGTCTGTCTGTCTGTCTGTCTGTCTGTCTGTCTTTGTCACCCTTTTCTTTATCTCTACTCACTTCTCGCTAGGACTGTATTCGAACAGACATCAATTATTGAAGATGGTTTTGCTTACGTTGCCATGGTAACTACGTTTGCCTGTGACCCCTGGAGACCGTATTGTGCTGGTAGTGAGGTGCCAGTTACCTGTACCTTCCACACCTCCAAACGAGATGAGATATCCGAGAAACTTGACCTGCTAGTTCCGGGTTACATCACCCTAGGTAACAGATCTTCAGTGAAACAGAAGGGTCCATGGTGGGAGGTTTGCATGAGGTTACTAATTTGGGGTATATCACTGGGTTGGAGTGTGCAATTAAATTGCATGACAATATTTGACAGCTGTCTTTACTTGACAAGACAACTCGCTGAGGTACCCCGTTCACTGCACTGTCCAGACTTGTTCCCCTTACCCAACAACTTAGGTTCAGACAGTTTGGTCAGATCGGGTCACCAGACACCCAATTGTTGCATGAACCACAATCATTGCATGGAACACACAATCATGGAACACAACCCCTTTTTTGCAGTTTTCCTTACTAAAAGATATCCTAACCAAACCTACTAGGTTACCTAGGAGCTGTTGTAAGATGACAACAATGACAACAATGACAACTTGGATCCATCGCATCCTATTCTCGCTCCGCGAATAATAGGATGCCGGCCCGTTGAGAGCAAGAACTCACGTGCGCGCGATATAAAGCACGTTTTCAGCAGATCGCGCGTGATAGACCGTTTTTGGAGACCTTTTTAGCTGACCTAGCACTACTCAAACGTCAATTACCGCCTCATTTCGCATCGTGATGAATCGGCGGGTATTTTCCCATACTCACAAGGCCATGACGATTCCCCCAGTACCCGCAGATTGTTCCAGGACCGAGTACGAGCTTGCAGCCAGGTCTTTAAAGAATTGCTCATGTTTAGCGTCAATTTTGACCCACTATTCCTCAAATGCTGATACTCGCGGGTATTTTCCGTAAAACTAGAGACAATTAGCTGCCAGGAGCAACAAACGAGATGCAAATCGGTTCAGCAGTTCCTTGCAGCCAGGTCTTTGAAAAAGTTTGCTCTAAAATCAATAACGCGCCGGAGGCCTAGATGTGAGATCGATCTCGGTCGCTGCGCGACCTCGATCTCACTCAGGCATCAATGTGGCCAAAATGACAACAATAATATATGTCGAAAGGCATTGTCGCAATGCCATCACAATGTATAGTGGGGTGGGACAAGTACAAATTCAGGGTTTCTGAGAAACCCTGAATTTCTACTTGTCCCACTCTACTATACATTGATCACCTGCACACCCGGTGCAATGAGGACGGTAACTGACCAGGAGTAGTCGACTGGGGATCACTGAGGCGGGCTTCAGTAGGAACCATAGCAACCCGACCCTATCGAATGCCGTCACCATGTCGACCAACAATGCGGTCACCATGTCGACCAACGGTGCTATCACCATGTCGACCAACAATGCAGTCACCATGTCGACCAACAATGCTGTCACCATGTCGACCAACAATGCAGTCACCATGTCGACCAACAATGCTATCACCATGTCGACCAACAATGCAGTCACCATGTCGACCAACAATGCAGTCACCATGTCGACCAACAATGCTATCACCATTGTCGACCAACAACGCCGTTTCCACGACACTGTATTTCAAAAGAAGAAGCTCATCGAACAAACTCGAGGGTATAAATTTAGTGTATACAAGAAGAGAGAGAGAGAGAGAGAGAGAGAAGCCCTTGTGAGGGGCCGAAGAGAGACATTATATTGTTTTTAATAGAGGTGATATTGTTCGAGAGCTTCCACTTGCAAGGATGACATTGAAAAGTCGTATAATTTAGTTTTTGGGAAATAAAAATTTATTCGCATGGCCAATGTACTTGAGAACTGTTCGTAATTAACGTCAAATAAAATACACCACGTTAAATTAAAAACAAAACTTGACACATGGTTAGAAGCAGGAACCGACCGAAACAAGTAAACAACCAATCAGAACTCGTAATTTAGGTCACATGACTGGTTATCAGCCAATCAGGGACCAGTATTTTCTGATTCGGTCGGTTCCTGGTTAGAAGCTTCTTCGAACCACTCTGTATATATATATACTGTGCAGTGCCTGGAATTCACATCTCAAACCGCTCATAATCATTATACCCTTGGAACCGGGCTATCTGAAACTCCGTGCACTCTTGTTAATTCTAGAACTCTCAATCTCTCCCTCGAGCGGATAACTTTTGACCCAATCTACGAAACTTATTCTCTCTCTCTCTCAAATACAAATTGTCTCTCTCTCTCACTCGCTGTACAACTGATGATATATGTATCTGAGCTGAAAACAGTTCTGGATTTCTTCCTCTTTTTCTCTCTGGTTGTTGGTTGTTGTTAACTATCATCCATTCCACCCTCCTGCTTCACCCCCATTAAACTGTCGCAGATCAATATTAACTCGCGCTCCGAACTCTCCTGAAGAAAAAGAGATCGTTAAAAATAATAATAAAATGAACATTTGATGCTTATATCATTGTCGTGGGACCTACTCCTAAGTTTCCTATAGAAAACAAGAATGCATAGTATTATTTACCTTGTCCAGGAATTTTGAGTGCCATGATTTACTTTCCAGCTCCAACCGCTTGATTTGAGCCTCCATCATAACCTTCTCTTTCTCATACTCGACACTGGTCATCTCTATCTTACTGTTGGCTCTGTATTTGAGAGGGGGTTAGAATCATGATATATACCATTCAGGAGAAAATAAGAACTGGATAATGAATTATAGCGTGCCTAAAACTATAAATTGCAACTTACGCTTCAAGTTTGCTCTCGCATTCCTCTTTCAGTGCTTTGATGTTGTCCTCAGAGGTGTTCAGATCGGCCATGTATCCCCTGATCTTCTCCTCTAACTCGTCCTCTCGCTGGAAAGAAGGGGGTGAGAACAATATATGGGTTGGTGTATACACGCCAACAGTTTTGTTTGGGTTCGCCCACGATTAGGAAGGAGGGGGTCCCCTTGCTAATTCCCATCCCCCACACCTACCATTCTCATTTGGTTGATGATCTCCCTGGCCCTATCGTATCTCTTGTGAAGGTCGGACATTGCAGAGTGCATGACATCAATCTCCTTATGGAAACTGGTATTGTCTGCTGACAGTTTAGCAATCTGCTTCTTTAGCAGTTCCTCATTTTTCCGTTTCGATGTCATTAACCGTTCTCCGTACTCATTGTTCAGGCTCATTAGCACTTTCAGGTTCTGCAGGTTGAAGGGATGTTTCATTACAGGTTTCAAAGACATGATCTGTCGGCGGATCAATAGGCACAATGACAGGGAAATGTGGAACATTTTGGGGTCCAAGACTGTAAGGGAAGGTTGTTATCTTTTTCATTTCAACTCACCCCTTCCACAGATTCATCCTTAGAGACGGACCCCATCTCAATAAGACTCTGACACTCGGCTTTCAAACTGATGATCTCCTGTGCTTTGCTCTCCGCGATGTCCTCTATACCCTTTTTCTCTAGGGACCACTGTAACAACAAGAGGGGGTTAGATAGGGGAAGGGGATATTCTCTCTTTCACAGGGAAACAGGCGAAGAGATGGGGCTGTGTGGAGGGCTGTGTTCATGCAACGAAAATGATTGGAAACATGCACCACAGCTATGTGATGAAACTCTATGTTGTTGAGCTGTCACTTCACTTACACCCCCTCCCTATAATACTAAATTAGTAAAACAGCTATAATTATGGGGTTTCATGCAATTGTTAGCGGGTTAGATTTGCTACACGACACATAAGGCACGATTTATTAGCGAATTACACATTGCTGGCTCCAGTGGGCTGCTAAATGGGATTCTAGCTGCACATTGCACTGGATGGTGTAGCTCTGGTTGCACATGTATGATGAAGCCACATTGCATATTGTACACAGTTCAATGTATGTTACACTGCACATGCCACAATAGCTGATAGCTGATGGTGGTTCACATGTTCCACATGCCACACTGCAGTACACATGCCACAATAGCTGATGATGATGGCTCTACCTTGTCTGACTCTTCCCTCCTGGCCCTATCAACCAGGCCCTGTACTTCCGACTCGCTGTACCGCTGTGTGGTGTATTACACATGTGAACTTAGGTTAACACATGAACTTAGGTTATTATGTAACACATGAACTAAGGGTTTCACAGATACACTGACACGGACTAACAAGGGACAGTCAGATGTAAAAATGAGACAGATAATTGAGCAATATTCCTGTTGAAACGGAACTACTACTACAGTATGTGTAAACTGAATAAACAGACAAAATGACAGAAAAACAGTCAAATACGGCAACAGAAGGGAACAGATAAGAATAACAAACAGATGAAAAGTTGTCAACAGAAAAACATAATCCACTATTATACCTTGTCTGTTGTCGTGTTTTGTTCCTTGTTTACACTATCATAGTCCGACCTTTGGGGAGGAAAATATGGTCAAATTATGGAGAGATGGAGATGGAGGGGAGCCGGGCAGGTCGGTAGAACTTCGACAGAATTTAGGGTAGGTCAATTTAGGGTAGGTCTGAATTTAGGGTAGGTCTGAATTTAGGGTAGGTCTGAATTTAGGGTAGGTCTGAATTTAGAGTAGGTCTGAATTTAGGGTAGGTCTGAATTTAGGGTAGGTCTGAATTTAAGGTAGGTCTGTAATGTATCGTTTATCAAAGCATTGCAATTCGATATTAGGGTTCTGATTAGGTCGCTGAACCGCGTCCCGTACCTCGTATCAACTCATTTCAATTCGATCTTAGTCACCGATTAGGTCGCTGAACCACGTCCCGTATCTCGTGTCAACTCATTGAAATTCGAGGTTAGACACAAATTAGGTTCCTGAAACACGTCCCGTATCTCGTATCAACTCATTTCAATTCGATCTCTCACCGACACTAAGTACTACTTAAAGTAGGTGAACTGAGTTAGGTCGGTAGACTGTATTCCGTATCGCATCAAATGAAATTAGGACTGTTTGACTGTTCACTAATTAGTTTATCCACGTAGACTTTAAAGTAAGAGTGGCGCGCCGTGTTTTCTCACAAAACTTAGTGGATGAACGGGGAGTACCACCAGGACCATTGGTACGGTATCGAAAATTTGAAATAATGAACATATTACGTCATAACTAATGAACGAGACAGAATTAGAAATTTTCGATACCATACCAATGGTCCTGGTGGTACTCCTCGTTCATCCACTAAGTTTTGTGAGAAAACACGGCGTGCCACTCTTACTTTAAAAGTTTCAATTCGATCTTAGTCACCGATTGGGTCGCTGAACAGCGTCCCGTATCTCGTATCAACTCATTGAAATTCGAGGTTAGACACAGATTAAGTTACTGAACCACGTCCCGTATCTTGTATCAAATCATTACAATTCGAGGTTAGACACAAATTAGATGGCAAACGAATTGTTTTTTTTCTTGAACAGGTTTCAACTCAGGATGGAACTCTTAAAGTCAACGTGCATAAACTAATCAGTGAACAGTCAAACAGTCCTAATTTCATTTGATGCGATACGGAATACAGTCTACCGACCTAACTCAGTTCACCTACTTTAAGTAGTACTTAGTGTCGGTGAGAGATCGAATTGAAATGAGTTGATACGAGATACGGGACGTGTTTCAGGGACCTAATTTGTGTCTAACCTCGAATTTCAATGAGTTGACACGAGATACGGGACGTGGTTCAGCGACCTAATCGGTGACTAAGATCGAATTGAAATGAGTTGATACGAGATACGGGACGCGGTTCAGCGACCTAATCAGAACCTAATGTCGAATTGCAATGCTTTGATAAACGATACATTACAGACCTACCTTAAATTCAGACCTACCCTAAATTCAGACCTACCCTAAATTCAGACCTACCCTAAATTGACCTACCCTAAATTCAGACCTACCCTAAATTGACCTACCCTAAATTCAGACCTACCCTAAATTGACCTACCCTAAATTCTGTCGAAGTTCTACCGACCTGCCGGGGAGCCGGCAGATGAGAGAGAGAGAGAGAGAGAGAGAGAGAGAGGAGAGAGAGAGAGAGAGAGAGAGAGAGAGAGAGAGAGAGAGAGAGAGAGAGAGAGAGAGAGAGAGAGAGAGAGAGAGAGAGAGAGAGTGAGAGAGTGAGAGAGAGAGAGAGAGAGAGTGAGAGAGAGAGAGAGAGAAAGAAAGAGATAGATAGAGATAGAGAGAGAGAGGAGAAAAAGAGAGAGATAAAGATAGAGAAACTGCATAAACTGATGAAAGCAGGATATGTGCAGCAGTAAGTACGGGATAAATACCTGGGATGGCCAGAAGTAACTTACACACGAGAACAAACAATACAGTGTGTGAAATGTAGACTGGTCGATCAACGAAATGTAGACACTGGAGAGAGATCTTGGAAGTGAGAACTAGAGACTAGATGTGAGAGCTAACATGTGTATTGTTTACACGTAGTTTAAACAACTATACATTGAGTACACGTGACATACGGCTATACATAGATTACATTATACACATTTTTGGCGAGCCCTTTATATTCACTAATGCTGACTGAAGAAATGTAGAACTCTATTTGAGGAACAAGCTGAAGAAAACGCGCATAACCTTGAAATAAACACATTGCAAATATAAACACGGAAGTAATGGAAAATAGTGCTCGGTGAAGCGTGAAACTCACTGTCATAAAACACATGCGTGTAATAGCAAATTCATTGTGACACATGTGTAACGTGCGTAACAAGAGACAACATACATGGGGCTTCATCACCTCACATACACACACCCCGGAAACATACAGGGTGTCCCGGAATATGCTGACACAACAAACAGGGCCCCCTTCACAGGCAGCGAGGAAATGACGCATGGATAATTAAACACAGAGGGTGATCTGTAAATTGCATTTTCTAACTCGACAAATATGGGATGATTCATAATATTATATCAATGGGGAGGGAAGACAAAATGCGAATAATAAGAACACAAAAGAGTGTAGTGCAATTAATTTAACACACGGAAATGCTGGATATATGTTGAGAGAGAGAGTGGATGGTGAGTAGTAGTGTACTGTGTATCAAATGTCACAGAGAGAGATGTGGAGCTAACCAATAGTGGGATAGCAAACAGGTCACATGACGTCAAATACAATCGGACACACTCAACTTGTAACGATTCTTAGAGAGAGAGAGAGAGAAAGGGAGAGAGAGAGAGAGCGAGAGAGATACGGGGATAGGTGGATCAAGTAATAAAGGCTACTACACTTTGATAGAGTTACCTAATAACTGTATCAAAGGGGGAACACACACACATGTATCCTTACCTTCCATTAGATTCCTTCACTGGATCCTTGGTTGGCTGAAAAGAACAATGTCAAATGAAGTTGTGTCAGACACATCAATTAATTTGTGTCACAACTGTCATGTGTGTGAGATTTAATAACTAATTGTGGCAGAGAGATAATGAGTTTTTCCAGTGTGTCACCGTGCCACTATGTCACTTACCAGTTTAGAGGGGATGGGGAGGTGAGAGTTGGCACTGGAGAGATTATCAACTGGACTCTCAGGGAGCTCAGAAGCTACCTCTCTCTGGATGTCGCTCCTGCTGCTCAATCCCAGCTCTGAGGAAGTAGGTCGGGCTGAGACCGGGGGTTAGAAACAGACTGGGGGTGGGGGTTAGAGAGAAATAAACTGGGGGGGGGGGGGGAGGGGTTAGAGAGAATTAGACTTGCGATTAGAGAAAAACAGACTTGGGTTGGGGGATGGGCCGGAGCCCGGAGGCGGAGGGGATTGGTAAGTAAATAGATAGAGCTCACTCTTCATTTCAAAATGCGCGAAATATAATACCCTAACCCCATCACGCCTTCATTTTTCTTAATTTTCACTCTCCCATAAAACCCAAGCTTATTTCCCAACCAACTCCAAACCCAGACTCACTCCCTCTCCCAAACCAAACACTCACATCCCTCCCAAATCCAAACACTCACTTTCAGGAAGGCTATCCTTGCTATCCCTCATCTCCAGCTTGTACAGATACTTTTCTATCTCGTCCAGTACAGTAGGGCTCATTGTATTCAAGATGGCCGGGGTCAACTGGACCAGAATGGCAGGGGGTAACTTCTCGATCACGGATGTGGGGAGTTCTTCGACTGTCTCCAAACTGAGCCTCTGGATCACTTTGATACTGAGGTTCTTGATACACCCTATAGACAGCCTGTCTATCACTCGTGGACTCAGTTTCTCAATTGCTTTAGGAGACAACTTCTCGATAACTTTCGGATCTAGTTGCTCTATCGTTTTGGGATTGAGTTTCTCAATTACTTTAGGGTTCAGCCGTTTCAAAGACTTTGGATCACACCTACTGAGAACCTTAGGGTCCAACTTTTCCAGTTTTTTAGGGTGCAACTTGCTGACTATCTTGGGGTTCAGTCTCTCTATCGTACCAATCTCTAGATTCTGTATCACCGATAAATCCAAACTTTCAATCTTCCTGGGGGCCATATGCTCAAAGACTTTTGGGTCCAACCTCAGCAGAACTGATTCACTCAACTTCCCTATGATGTCCGGGTTTAGTTTTGAGATAATCGAGGGAGAGAGCTCCTGGACCACAGAAATGTCCATCTGCTCGATAAGGCTGAGAGGCAACCTCTCTATCAGCTCTCTCCTCATTTTCTGTAGTGTTGGTATACTCAACTGTTTGACGGTGTTGAGGCTCATCTGTTCTATGGTAGCCAGGGACAGGGTCTCGATGACATCTGGGTTTAGTCTCTCCAATAACCGGTTATCGAGCTGCTCTAGCAGGTTAGCGGGGAGTTTCTCCAGCACAAACACGTCCAACTGTTCTAGAGTCTGGAGGTCCAAGGTTTTCAGTCTATCAGCAGGGAGTTTTCGTAACACAGAGGGTGGCAGCTCATTCAGGATAACGGGGGAGAGTTTAGCGATAAATGAGGGAGTCAGGCGTCTCATGTCCTTCATTGACATGTGATCCAGGAGATCAACTGTCAGGCCACTAATAATCCCATCATCCATCTGCTCAAGTTTAGAAAACGGCATCTGCTCAACAATTTCTCGTGGCATCTGCTCTATCAGAGAGGCAGGCAGCTGGGCAATGATGGAGGGTGGAAGTTTCTGTATAGACTCAATCTGTAGGCACGCTATTCTGTGTATTGGCAGCTTGCTCAGTATGTCTGGTTCGAGTTTGTTCAGTACTGCATTGTCCAGCTCGTTGATAAGTTTGCTATCCAAGCTCTGGATCATCGTGGTATCCAGCTGGCTAATTACTTCTGAACTCAGCTGCTGAATGGTTGATTTGTCTAGCAGGGCAATAATGTGAGGGCTCAGCTGTTCAATGACTGAGGGTTTCAGCAGCTGGATAGTGTGCACATCCAAACTTTCTATCACTGGAATTTCCAGGTCCTCCAGAAGTTCAGGGGGGAGATTCCTCAGTGCTCGCGGAGAGAGTCTATTGAGAATGGATCTGTCAAACTTTTCAACCACCTCCGACGGCATCTTCTCTAGGATCTTGGTGTCAAGGGTCTGAAGGACAGAAGGAGACAGGCTCTGAAGTCTCGCCACACTCAACCTCTCCAGTATTTCTCTGGGGAGTTCTTCTAGTGTCTTATCTTCCAATCTCTCCACAGTGCTGGTATCCATGGTTGCAATGAACTCAGCATCAAACTTGTTGATGATATCAGAAGGGAGGAGCATGGTAACACTAGCTGGTAGTTGCTGGAGGATGGAGGGTGGAAATTTAGATAACACCCTGACATCCAACAGCTCCACAATCTCTAGAGGCAGCGTGACAAGATCCTCAACCCTCTGTCTGTTGAAGACAGCAATGGGCAGGTTCCGCATGCTCTCCAAAGGTAAATCCTTGATGGCGGAGAATGGTAACCCTTCAATAATCGCAGGGTTCAGCTGTGATAAGATATCCTCTGGAAGCTGTTTCAGCACTCCAGGATCCAGGGTCTCTAGACACTCGATAGACAGACTTTTCAAGACTTCCGTACTAAGTTTATTGAGCACATCCGGCGTTACCTTCTCCAGGACCCCGGGACATAGCTTCTCAAGGATAGCAACTGGCAAGGTCTCCAGAGCCTTCACATTGATTGTCTCCAGGATGTTCACGGGAAGCTTGGCAATTGTGTCGGAACTAAGCTGACTAAGAGTAGGTGAAGATAGGTTTGAGAGACATGCAACATCCAACTTCTCAATAATCTCAAGAGGTAGTTTTTCTATACAGATTGGTGTCAGGGTCCTGATGCAACTCAGAGGAAGGGTCTCCACAATGCTTGTACTCATTTTAGAGATTGTCTTTATTGGTAGAGTAGAAATCACCTCGACAGGTAGCGTCTCCAGAGTTCCGACTTCCAACTTTCCCAGCACAGAAGGACTCATTTTTGCCACTGTTTCTCCAGGCATCTGTTTGATAACAGACAGATCCAACGTCTCGATAATCTTGGCATCCAGCTGTTTTATGACATCAATATCAAGCTTGCTCACAACCTCCGGCCCCAGTTTCTCAATGGTACTGAGAGGAAGCCTTTGAATCGTCATTATGGGAAGCTTATCGATGACATCAGACCTGAGCTGTTCTATAATATCATTATCGAACATGGCGATAATATCAGGAGGGAGCTGGTTTAGGGTGGAAAGGCCCAATTTCTGGATTACCTGTGGGTCCAACCGTTTGATGATGTAAAGACCAAGTCCTTCGATGACTTCCATGTCCAGCAACTCAATCACGTAGTTAGGAAGTTTTTTCAGGACTGCTTTTGAGAGTTTATTAAGTATCGCAGGGTCCACTTTCTTGATCACATCAATGTCCAACTGTTCGATAAGTTCTCCTTTTAACTGATTGATAACCGATATATCCAGAGTTTCAATAGTCCTCACACTCAGTTGTTCAATTACATCCACACTGAGCGTCTGCAGTACCTCGCTAGGTAGTGTACCGATAACCACAGGAGAGAGTTGCTCTATAACATCCCTAGGAAGAGTACCAACAACACTGGGATCCAACTTCTCAATCACAGAGGTCTTCAACTGAGATATCACGGTGGTGTCTAGTTTGTTGAGGATGCTCGGTTCTAACTCCTCCAGGACCTCCAGTTTCAGTTTCGCTAACACAGGAGGGGTCAGAAGGGATAGGCACTCATTATCGAGGGTATCTAGGAAAGTAGGGTCCAGCTGTTCAATCACTGAGACATCCAGCTTGCAGACGATTGTTTTGCCGAGCGTTTCAATAACAGGAATGCTCAGCTGGTTCAGAACATGAACCTCAAGCGTCTCAATGACTTCCACTGGCAAGGTCTCCAGGAACTGCGGCTCAAGTTGGGACAGAACGGTGGGATTCAGCTGGTTAACAACGGACAGATCCAGCTGCTGGATCACTGAAGCATCTAGTTTTTCAATGGCTGCAACAGGTAAACAGTTTAGTGTTGACACGTCAAGTTGACACAGTTTCTCAGGAGGCAGGGATCCCAGGACAACAGGATCGAGGGTTGCCAGAATGGCACAATCCAGGGTCGCCATGGTGACACAATCCAACTTTTCCAGAACACTTTTATCGAGTGTCTGCAGCACAGTCGCGTCCAATTGAGAGAGCGTTGCAATGTCAAGTGTACTGATTACATTAGGAGACAAGCTGGAAATAACGGAGTGAGATAGTTTCATCAGAGTTTCAGGGTTCAGCGAGTTCAGAGTGGTAGTCGGAAGGAGCTCGAGAATACCGGCACTCAGTTGGTTCAGGACAGTGCTGCTTAGGGTTGACAAATACTCAGGGTCTAGTGTCTCTAGTACCGAACCCGGAAGCTTCTCTACCACGCCAGTTGGTAGAGTCTGGAGAGCTGTCTTGTCAAGTTTAGCTAGGGTGGAAAGGGAAAGTTTCGTTAGCACCTCTGCAGGAAGTGTCCCAAGGGATCCGGGATCTAACCTTTCCAGAACGGATGTGTCCAAAGTCGCTAGGACGGAAGGTGGAAGTTTGGAGAGGGCTGTGGTTGGGAGGTTGTTTAAAATGGAGGGACTAAGTTTGGAGACAATGGCAGCATCCAACTGACCTATTAGACCATAGTCCAACTTCTGAATTATACTCAGGGGTAACTTTTCCAGAGTGCTGACATCCAACTTCTCGATCGTACTAAGACTGAGTCGCTCAAGAACTGTGGGTTTCAGTTGAGACAGCTTGGAGGGGGAAACAGTGTTGAGGAAATCAGGGGAACACTTTTCAAGGAGACTCGGATCGAGTTGTTCAATGTGCCCTGGTGATAGGGACTGGATGAAGTCAACACTCATTTTATTTAGCACGGACAGTGGTTGTTTAAACAGGAAATCAGGTCCCAAGCCCTCCAAAACACTGCCAGATAACTTTTCAATTGCATCTGGTGGTAGTTGCACCAACTTTTCACCTGGCATCTCCCCCATTTTTTCACCAGACAGTTTACCCAGAGCACCTGAACTGAGCCCATGTAGGACAGAAGTGGAAAGTTTATCAAGTACTTCCCCTGGTAATTTCTCTAGCACATGCGGACCTAACTCCACCAAACTGGCTTCAGGAATCCCACTGAGACATGCAGGGGACAAAGATACAATGGTATCTGGAGACAGTTTCACAATCACTTCAGGGATTAGTTTCTCTAACACCTCTTTAGGTAGGGTCTCCAGCACGCTGACTTCCAAACCTTCCAACACAGCGGGGGACAGTTTGGCCAGAGTCTCGGGTAAAAGAGTAGGAAACACTTCACTAGGCAACTCTTCAATCTTCTCAACTGATAACTTTCCTATCACATCAGGGGGAAGCTTGGCAATGATTGCAATGTCAAATGTTTCAATCTCTTCTGGTTCAAGTTGTGCAATCTCCGAGAGAGATTTCTTTGGTCCAGCCCTACTTCCAGGTCTCTTCGCACCCCTAGCCCCAGCCCCTCTAGCAGCTCCCCTAGCCCCTGCTCGTGTTGCTGTTGACCCAGCCCGGGGCCTCGCTGACCCGGCTGTAGCCCCTGGTTTAGGACTGCTTCTGGAACCAACGGGTGTCCTTGCCCCGGTTCTACTGGCCGCCGCCGCACTCCCTCTACCCGCGGCAGTAGACCCCCTCCCTGCAGTTGTTCCGCCCCTACTGGTAACCCGGGTGGGGGTGGTTGTGGATGTTCGGGCGCCCCGGGCTCCTGTTGATGGCGTCCGGGCGCCACGTGCAGACATGACTTTCACAACACAGCAATACTAGTATATTGACAAGGGAGATAATGCGAGCTAGAGAAAGAGAGAATGGTTTAATTTGGTTAGTGCACTAATTAGGCAAGCAGCAGTTCGAGAGAGAGAGAAGTCAGAAAGTCAGGGAGAGAGGGGAATGGATAAATTGTAGAGGAGAGAGAGAGAGAGAGAAGTCAGAAAGTCAGGGAGAGAGGGGAATGGATAAATTGTAGAGGAGAGAGAGAGAGAGAGAGAGAGAGAGAGAGAGAGAGAAGAGAGAAGAGAGAGAGAGAGAGAGAGAGAGAGAGAGAGAGAGAAAGGGAGACAGGGAAAAGAGGGATAGGAGCAAGGTTGAGACGAGGTTGTTTCTGCAACCGTATTCGCTTTGCTAATGCATTCTGCAAATTTAGTGGAAGGTGGAATTACAGGGCACTATAATATAGCATCCTGCAATGGAAAGAGGGGCAACCATTCCTGTAAGCGGGGGTATAACAACAATAGAGAGAGGTTTCAACACAAACTCACACAGTACACTGATACAGCTGAAGTGAGAGTGTGTGTGTTTGCGTGTGTTGCAGTACACTATTAAGCTATTAGAATAGCCGTGACTCAAAATATATAAACCATATTTAAATTTCTCTTTTTCCTGTTTCTCAGTGTCGTGTCTTCTTTCTCTCCTCCCTTTTTTCTATTTATCCCGGTTTCGTCAGGGCTAGTTTATACCACAATTCAGCGTCATATAGCGCCTTATTGGCTGCAGTTAACCACATGTCAGTAAGGTGGTACACTTATATTTTACAGCAGCATAAATCCGGGGCATGTGTGTAACTTAGGCTACATTGCCCGGTAGAAGCCTGATAAACGCCCACCCCTGTTGAATTCTCGTGGAGGCTTATCAGGGTAACTATAGAGACACATCTAGTGGTGCAGAAATATCACATATTGAACATTCCAATCCCAACCCGCTGAACCAATTTCTTCCCAATCTCCCAGGCCCAGTCACAACCTTAACCCCTTGTCAGCGCCCTATCCCTCGTGAGCGCGCGCACCCTGTGGCGGTTTGAGCCGCGCGGCCATGCGCCTCACAACATCTCTTCTCACCACATGTTTGGGGGTTGTTCCCGCGTCCTCCGTATATTCGGACTCTACCCGGGGTTTCAAAAACTGGACTACCGGAGCGGGGAAATTAGGGCCGAGATACAACCCTAAATATGGGGGGGGGGGGGGGGGGGTCGTACCTATATTGTTGACATGGGTGTTCCGAGCGAAGGTCCGGCTATCGAACTTTGGGGAAGTGTTTGCAGTGTTGTCTTCTTTTCCCTGCGAAATACACACATTGTCAGCCTATCAAGGAATGCTGTATAAAATGTTGAAAGGGGAGATTATATCACATATCATATGTACCGGGGGTGATGTGTCACCAATGTTGTTCAGTAGGTTCGTGTCGTAGTCTTTACTGAACACTGCAAGAGGGGTTAGTATTAGAGGGGGCAGTAGAGAAGGGGTGTGAGAGAGGTAACGACCGGAAATCCGGTATGTTTATTACAGTTTGAGGAATGGGGGAAAGATAAGTTGTAATAGTTTAAAGAGACGTATGTTTGTCGTGTGAATGACTATGACATAATTACTATCGTTCCTTCTCTGTACATGCATGTTGTCACTTGTCAGTTACTCTAAGTGTTCCCTTCTCTCTCTCTCTCTCTCTCTCTCCCTCTCTCTCTCTCCCTTCTCTCGGTGTAAGAGTGTTTTCTGCCTGAGCCGGTGTCATGTTCAGTGCGTGTTTGTAAGTGTGTACTGTGTAGTGAGTAGTCTGAGCCTGAGTGAGTGTGTGTGTGTGTGTTAGTGTGTGTGTGTGTGTGTGAGTGTGTGTGTGTGTGTGTGTGTGTGTACCTATTGTCTACTGAATACAAAGACACCAGCCATTCCTAATTCTAATGAGTGTTAGAGTGAGTGGTCTGTGTTCTGAGTGTGTACTGTTCTACAACAGCTGTGAGGTCAGGGTCCACGGGAGAGAGAGCCAGGTGTTCTAGACCGCGAGAGAGTGTTCTATGCGTGTATATTTTGTGTGTTTTGATAAGACATGTGTCACGTGTACAACTATACTGAAACGTGTAACATGTGTATAACAGTGTGTAACAGTGTGTAACACGTGTAGAGTTACCTTCGCTGCTCCCAAACTGATCAGAGACCCGGCCAGCACCAGTGGGTAATGGTACACAGGGGGCACAGCATTGACACAGTTTATCAAACAAGCTTTCTACCGTATCAGCCGCCCTCCCTCCCCCTCCCAGTCTCGTATACCCCGAAATGGTTGGAACCACGGAGAAACAATGTTGCTATATTGTGGGAAGGAGGGGAAGGAGAAAAGATGGAGGTGACTAAAGGATATGGGAGATTAGGAAATGTTCTAAGGACAGCATAAAGTAGAGAATGTATAACACCTGTCGACTTGGAGATATATTCAATCACACCCTGATGCTATCCCATTACTCTCGTCTCTTTCTAGCAAACCTATATTCTATCATTCCTTACATTTACAACAATCTCCTCGATCATCTACTATGTACGAACTACCTCATTATCATTGCATTATCCCTCTCTCACAACTTGTCCTTTTTTAATACTCTCTCCCTCTCTCACATGACTTATTCTTCATTATCTCTCCCCCTCTCACAACTTATTCGTTCATTCTCTCTTTCCCTCTGCCAACAAGAGTGTGCAGCATGTACTGGACCGATTAGGACTGGTCTCTCTCGTGTTCTATATCGGGACCCATCACATATTGGCAAGGTTCCAAGTGACATTCAGTAATATGTCCATGTCACACAAACCGGACGTTAACAACCGAGGGGCGTAATAAAACTACCAGTGCAGTAGAGGAGTATATATATCATATATGATTACCAGGCACCGGCAACAGTGCAGAGATAGTTGAATTCTACTGGGACATCTGAATAAGCAGTTCCAATCAATGCAAACAACACATCATTTATGTAGCCCTGCAAAATGCATAATAAACACCTCATGAGAGGAACAGTGAACACCCACCACGCCTAACTAAAGCCCCACCACGGCACCACGCCTAACTAAAGCCCCCTCAACATGAATAACTTGCTCAAAGAAACACACATACACCCAGAGTGCTAGCACCCAAGTGAAGCAACACAAACACAAAGCAAAACGAGAAAGAGAGGCGAATAATTATCCCAAGCACAGATTCTCTTAATATTACGCATTTGCTTCCCTTCTTTCTCTGTGTGTGTGTAATTTCTCTCACTCGCTCTCCCCTCTCTCTGTGATTTATCACTTATTCGCTCCTTTGTAATCTTTCTCTCCCTCTCTAGCTCTTGCACTGCTATACGAAATAATCATCTTCTCTTTCTCCGTTAAACTTCTACCACTCAAATTGTCTTGCAAGTCTAATCACGGCATGACTAATGACATCTAATCAATAAATTAGACATGCATAATGCAGATCCATCAATACCTTTCACTCTCATTACCTCACGCATTATTAATAACTAACTCATGACCTCATTATATCCAACATCCCCTTGCTGGCTCCCCGCTCCCCCTCTTCCCACATTCCCAGCAATCTCACAAGTAAAGACAAAATGTAGGGGCAGTGCTGAAGAGGAATAGAATCCCACGCAAACAGAGATAGTAGCTACGATTTGCCAGTGCTCCTCTGCAACTGAGATAAAACTAGACGGATGATGGAAAATGATGCGGATAGAGAAAGGGAGAGAGAAAAGAGAGAGAGAGAGAGAGAGAGAGAGAGAGAGAGAGAGAGAGAGAGAGAGAGAGAGAGAGAGAGAGAGAGAGAGAGAGAGAGAGAGAGAGAAAGAGAGAGAGAGAGATAAAGATAGAGATCGAGTACTTCCACAATTAGCCGAGAGGAAAGACGTGCGGTTTGCGTAATGAAGTAACGTCCAGAGAAAAACAGGGGAAAACGTCAGCCTATGACATGCCTTCCAGCAAAAAGAATAGAACCGGAGGCGGGAGTGGTGTAAAGATATAACCATTATCATGATCATTCCTTTTAGTGAGATTTGTTGTTGATAACTGCCAATTAATTGGAATACTATGGTCTGTATTTATATCTGTGTGTCCGGGCATAAAGAGATAATGTGGCCGTTCAGATCGAGCTACATAAATTATCATGCATTTCACTATCTTCACTCTCCTTTCTCCTTTTCTATCCGTATCTCATTCTCTCTTTCTATCATTCCATTATTATTATTTCTACATGACACAAAACTCTCCATCATATAATGCATTACTCTTACATCTCCTCCATCTTTAAATTCTTTCTGTACTCTCTACTTACTTTCTATCTTTGTTTCTCTCCACAAAACCTAACCTCTCTCTCTCTCGACATCTTCCGAAATTAGCTACTTTTTTCACTCGCTACTTCCCATCTACTTGAATCTGCTAAATCTGTCTCCCATTCTCTCTATTTTTCGCTCTCTCGCTAAATTCAATGTGCGTTCGAGAGACCATTGCGGTCAGGGAATTATATTCCGAGAGGGAGTGAGGGAGAGAGAGAGAGGAAGGGAGAGAAATAGCTGAGAGAGAGAGAGAGATAGAGGGAGTGAGAGAGAGAGAGAGAGAGAGAGAGAAACGTTTTATTTTTGTATAATACAAAAAAATATTAGTAATAAATTCAACGCACGAGACAATTATGTGTTCTATTCCTCATATACACCACAACTAGCTGCATTCCGCAGTAGCAATTAGTGGGCCCGGCCTCAATTATACTACACAGTACAGTACACATGGAATTATGGGGTGGCGAAATTTTGGAGCGGGGTATCCTGACCCTAGACCCGTTCAAACCGCCCTGTGCGGCCCCAGCCCCAAACAATCGATTTTGAAATTCGCTAGGACCTTGAACCAGCCCGTTTTTTAAAAACTCAACCGCCACTTCTAAACACCATGGAGTATAGTAGCCGTAAAAGCACAGGTACACTACATACTACTAGAGGTAGAGCCTAGCGGATGCCTAATCATCATAGCACTGGAGACCTCGACCAACATTCAGACGTCAGAAGGCAACACCAGGTGAGAAACTATTACCATTACCAGGCTGCGGTGGGGCTTACCTTTTTCAACTTTGTGCTCCAACGATGAATAAGTGTTTCCCATATTTTAATAAACACAACACAGAACGAAGAAGAAAAATAATAACCGCGAGAGAAGACCTAAAACGAGCGTGTGAAAAAGTGACAGCAGAGAAAAAAGAGTGAGATCTGGTATACAGTTACTCACAACCCAGGCGCGTGTGGTGAGAGATTTACGGTAGAGCAGGAAGCGTGAGAGAGAAAGAGAAGCATTAGCCAATGGTGCACGTTATTGTTGCATTTTATGCTAATCAAATACCAAACCCGGGCTCGATATTGGACAACCCTAATACCCCTTTCTTTCTATTCCACACCATCTGTACCAAGTAGAGACCCCCATTTTCCTGGACCCCCATGACGGGTCACGCCTTTTCTCCCGTGCCCTTCTCCCCTGGCTGTATGACGTGTGAGATCATATCATCATTCTGTTCGAGTCATGATTTGACGGTGGCGGTGACGAGTAGATAATGGATATCCAATATCCACTGGATACTGGATATCCATGGATGGAGCAAACAAGTATTATAACTATTTTTGTGGGTGTTTTAGACTACGATAGTAATTGTTAAACTTACGGCCGTTAGTACTTTTGTAGTCTTCAACGTCCATATCTTCCATAGCTAGAAGTAAAGGAATGTTAGAAACATGGAGCCACTTGGAGATAACGAATGTGACAATACAAATTGATCTCCAATGTATATATCTGTAGGTGTGAAGTATCACCCTGTCAGTTGACTAGAAATTAATATCCCTAAGTGCTCTCTTTTCTATTTTTTTAAATAACCGTCTCCCTCCTCAAGGGCCAGAGTCTCTGGCCCAGAGAATAATATTTTCGTAGGGAATTAAGTACTGAATAATGCATAATCCTGATTTACTGTAGAAAATTGCGGGCTAGGTTTTTAGACTCTTCTCTAATTTCAAAACATACAAATCACACTCCACACCCGTTCTATAGAACGCCATATAGGGCGTGAAGCCTATGCCACTTCTGCCTCAAGATACACCTATCCAGCACTCTACCTCTTTACCCCTCTTTAGTACATATCAGAAGTAGAGAAATTGGTGATGAAAACAAGAAATAAATAAAACGAGAAGCGTTTAAAAGTGATATGTTAAACCAAAACACGAAACCGTAAAACGCAGTTAGGGGGCAACGCAGAACAAAATTAAGGCCGGGTGGTAAAACATTGAACAACACACATCGAGGACAGATGTGTAATTGGCCGGACTAATTAACGAGCAAATAGGGCAACAATTAGGCAGGCGGGTGAAGTCAACATGACAGGTAAAGAGAGTATGAATAATCCGGGGGTCGGGTACGTAGGTAGTCCGTCGAGTATTTTTCCAACTTCCGTAACCAGGGATGTCTCTGTTTGTAGACTTTGTATGTGGGACGCTTTAATCTGGTAACTTGATATCTCCCCTGTCTCACATGAGGTGTTACAGCATTCTTCACATGTACTGCCTCACCTAGCATAGACTGCTCAAATATGTCAGTATCTTCCTCCAAATCAATATCCTCTGAATCTTCCTCTGATATAACTGGGTCCCCCAAATCTTCCTCTAACATAACTGGGTCCCCCAAATCTTCATTTAAAATAACTGGGTCCCCCAAATCTTCATTTAAAATAACTGGGTCCCCCAAATCTTCCTCTGATATAACTGGGTCCCCCAAATCTTCCTCTAACACAACTGGGTTCCCCAAATCTTCCTCTAACATAACTGGGTCCCCCAAATCTTCCTCTAACATAACTGGGTCCCCCAAATCTTCCTCTAACATAACTGGGTCCACCAAATCCTCTCCTAACACGGGAAACTTCCCCAAATCCTCCACTGGTTGAAACTCTTCAGATAAAACGGGAGATTTCCCCGTATTTGATTCATCCAAATAATTTACTACCTTTTTAGGCACCACACAGTCTTTTAAAACACTCAATATTTTCCCAGTGAGAGTCTCTGGTTGAGCAAGGAGGGAGTAAATCTTTGAAGTCAGAGCCATTACCACCATCAGTATTCTTACAAATTCAGTGTTAGAAATGTAAAAGTGGAGCTCTCTTATTAGATTTAAAATGAATTGCCGAGTATCATGTACAGTTTGATTCAACTCAACTGTCTCCAGGTAGAACTTCTGAAGACGATCAAGACAGAATTCGCCCGTGGACAGTGTTTGACAGAGGGAGTTAGTAGTGGTTGCATAATCTCGTAAACGCTGCACCGCTTTGGGAGTACTGCAACACAGCTGGCGAGTAAGTCGGAGATATTTCCGAGTTCGCTGTTGGGGGCGGTTCCTCTGCTCGACTTTAGAAAGTACATCAATTTCCGCTACAATTGCGTCTGCATTCACGAGTTTGTTGAGCGTTATTTTACGAAGAAAAAGATACAGTTGCTTCGTAACGTTACTTTCCTTTGTCATTATACAACCTACAATAATTAAAGAATATTTAGGGACCTGAACTCTATTTCTCTTCATTAAACTTGAAAGCTAATAATCAATTAGGTGGGCTCGCCGCTCGTTCAGGTTTGTTAAACGTCAATCATGGACAAAGTCGTATTTTTTAAGTTGTCGCCACAAGCTCGTCCGTGTGTGATTTTTAGTACTTTTGACTCCCTCTCACCAAACGTTAGCTTGTGATGGAGGCGCTAAACATCATCATCATCATCATCAAACATTTAATATCCCGCTTTATAGCATATTGGTAAGATAACACTTCCTTCCTGCTTTCAAAAGCGGTTTTTCTCTACCGTGTGCGGCAAAAAAAAGCCCCCCCCCTAGACCACCATAGTTGCCGATGTGGTGGAGAGCTGTAACTTGGCAGGGTTGCTCCACTATGTCTATCTTGATCCTGACAGAAAAATCAGAGCTCTAGCTCAAAATTCATTTTCATGAACGGAATGAACATTGTCATTCATTCCAGGAAAAAATATTTTCCGGTTCAAAATTTAACTAATTATGTTTGGCTATCGATTTGCTTTCCAATGTGACCAAGATCAGCTAAATTGGACAACCACAAGAGACACAGTGTCATGTTGCTTTAAGTTAGTCAGGTCATGTGATCTTCACCGAATCGTTGAGTTTCCGGGATTGCTAATCGGGCCAATGGGCAAAGGAATCTCGTATCATGGCCGCTAATTGGGTATGTGTACCAATACAGGGTGATGTGATTCGAGGAAAGAGGACATTTATCAAAGAGCTACAGATCTGATGACCAATCAGCATCGTCATCCCTCATTAGCAGATGTGATACGTGATTCTCTACCACTTAGACCAATTCGTAATACTGAACACGATCAACGATTCAGTAAAGATCACATGACCTGACTAACTTTAAGAAACATGACACTGTGTCTCTTGTGGTTGTCCAATTTAGCTGATCTTGGTCACATTGGAAAGCTAATCGATAGCCAAACATAATTGGTTAAATTTTGAACCGGAAAATATTTTTTCCTGGAATGAATGACAATGTTCATTCCGTTCATGAAAATGAATTTTGAGCTAGAGCTCTGATTTTTCTGTCAGGATCAAGATAGACATAGTGGAGCAACCCTGCCAAGTTACAGCTCTCCACCACATCGGCAACTATGGTGGTCTAGGGGGGGGCTTTTTTTTGCCGCACACGGTACTATGATCGATAAATTAGAGTCCAGATCTAGATTATATAAATGTTCAAGAGTCCCTTGGTGCTTCTAACACCCTCTTTCCACGGATGATGTAGTGGGTTCCAGGGGACTGCTTTGCCTTCTCCTTCAGTTCAATTACAAGCTGTTTCCGTTCTCCCCGTTCTTCAACTGTTCTATCAGGAGAAATAAAAACTTTGCCGAACTTGTCATTCCCTTTCAGCAGGGATTTCTTCGACAGGATCGACATTTGAGCGTCTCTGCTCCTCAGCACGACTTTTACAGGTCTTGCAGA
Organism: Hormiphora californensis; assembly: GCA_020137815.1. Classification (NCBI taxonomy): domain Eukaryota; kingdom Metazoa; phylum Ctenophora; class Tentaculata; order Cydippida; family Pleurobrachiidae; genus Hormiphora; species Hormiphora californensis. The sequence goes on from CM035350.1 coordinate 9,456,610, forward strand.
TGAGGACTGCTTTCCCAAGCGCTCGACAGATTTCATTTTCGGAGCCTCTTCAAGCTCAGTAAAAAGAGACTTTATCTGAGTTTCAATTTCAATTTCAGCACTCTCTTCCAAGCCATGGATGATAATATTACACCCACGATCCTCAGAGGCAGCAACAATCGCTGACTGAATCTTCTTCGGCGCCAGAGCACTAGCACATTTCTTCTCCAGGACAGAAGCAAAACTCTTTATTTCTTGCTGTGCTGTTGACTGCACAGCTGTTATCTCAACCTCCCTTTTCTCTAGTAACTGCCTCTGAATATTCAGTAGTTCCTCCTGTGCTGCTACAAGGGCCCTTTGGGTTTTGATAAGCTCTTTACTGTGACTTTTCAGCTCCTTCTCATACTGATTCATCATCGTAGTTTCATACCCCATATGTGACAACTGTTCACCAACTGGGAAGCTCTGTTCAATGAGAATACGGCATGCACTCTCCACAAGGCCTAAAATAATAAATAATAATAATAAAAATGACAGTTTATATCCCGCACTGACACAGTTTTAATTACAGACAACTCGTTTTCCTTCATTTGAAAGGGACTGCAGCAGACTGCCTGCTCCTAGCACGGTTCTCTGATAACGGTGAATTAGTCGGGAACTATCCCACTTGGATAACATTGTTACGGATAAAATAGCAGCCGTCTGGATCTTCTAGTCGTATCCGTTTCAAAGTGGACCTGAGAGCTTTTTGCTCCTTCAGTTCAGAGGGCGTTAGATCCGGAGATAGATAAACAGCCGAAAACTGTTTGGAGTCTTTGAGGTTTCGTGCCTTTCTGAGGAGCGCGAGGAGAGTCGCTCTCTTCTCCAGGGATACTAAGAGCGGTCTAGGACGTTTCTCATTTCTTTCCCCGATGCGTTTTATCGTTGTCACTTTCGGTTTCTCTTGCAGTTCCTCAAAAAGTTCGTCTAAAGTAGTTTTAGCTACTCTATCGGTTGTTTCTTGGAGACCAAACACAATCAGGTTCTTCTCTCTTCCGGGCTGTTGGACGGGAGTAGGGTGGTGCGACGTTAGTGGTTTTACCACTTTAGGGGAGGTTGCAGCACAATTCTGTGCAAGCACAGAAGAGTAGGCTTTCACCTTCTTCACCGAAGTTGACACTGCACTTAGTTGTTGCTTTTGGGCTTCAATAACCGTTTGCTGAAGCTCAATCACGCTAAGACGGTGGCGATCAAGTTCTTCTTTGCATTCACGTAGTTGCTTCTCGAGTTTTTCTGCGCTGATAACATTTTCAAAATTGTTCATTGTTGCTCTGGCAAGTTTCATACTGGAGAGAAAAATACGCGAAGTAGCCTCAATAATTTCATTCGCAGTTAAGTCCTTGAGACAGTGACTGAAGTACGAACCCCAGTGATTGCAAGGGGAAGCTACACTGTCGTTGGTTAACATTGAGTCGGGTGCAGCTTGGATCGATTTATAACATTGAATAAACTGATCCGATGTGATACTCGTCGTGTTGGGATCATCAGCAGAGTTCAACCAGTAAACTTCAGAAACAAAGTCGTTTACTGTCTCTTCCAATCGTTTTATCGCAGGGTTATCGCCCTCGTACTTCGTTTCTGACATTATCAACGTTTCGTTTTTCTGCCCTTTGGGGCTGTTACATCGGATTCATCTTCCTGCTCAATAAATAGTTTTACGTTGTAGTTGATGGAAGTTTGAAGCACTGACTTGTTCAGTGCACTGAGTTTGTTCCTGGAGGGAACTTTCAGATTATCCCAGATTTCCACTATATGTGGTCCGTACTTCACTTGGCTCGGATCTGTTTCACCAAACCCTCCAGTTAGCGTTAATATCTCGCTTACCCACTCCACGGTTTGTTCTTGGCAGTGTTGGATGATATCCTCTTGTACGTCTGTTTCCCGGATGTAGATCCGTGTATCCATTTCAGTATCGGAGCTCGTCATTTTCTTGCTGCCCTCTTGGGCTCTTACATAGACATTTGCTGAAACTCAATAAATAGTTTTACGTTGTAGTTGATGAAAGTTTGAAACAAATCCCCGGAGGGGTGACGACTTCAAAACCGACTTGACAAACCACTGAAAAGTATCGCAGCAGAGTAGTCCCAGAGATTAAGGCGCCACATTGTCACAATAAATGTCTTTGTGTGGCTTTTGAGCGAACAGGGAAGTAAAAGTCGCGCAAAAACGCCAAAAAGTTGGCATACGTTGCAGGCCCCTTATAATATAATATTGCGGGGGTGCGCGCATGAGGGGGCTGCAGCGCATTCCAAGCCAAAAAGTCTGAAAATTTTCACTTTCCAACACACACAAAATTCAAGGTCCAGGGCGCAGCTCAGGGAGAACAGATGCGCGGCACAGTGTCGCGCCGGTAAAATTGTTTTTGTCGCGCGGCTTTGAAAACGTAACGCGCGGTTGAATCATATTTGAGCTTGAACGAGTCGATCTCGATCTCGTTTTCAAAAAAGTTTGTTTTTGTAAAAAAATTCTTCTGTCCTGAGTCCTCTGGTGTTCTTCGTCCTCGGTTCTTCGGGCTGATAGTTGATGCCTGATAGGTTGCCTTTTTAGGTCTTTCTATCGAGATGAATATTCAAACAAGAATTATTGCATTATGTATTCATAATGCGGTGTTTCCCTGCCCCAGATGAGTGTAAAATTGATGACTAAGCTTCAAATTCAGATTTTCCGGTGAATTTTGCACTCTAAGAGCAATTTTTGGCTTATACGATGTTAGTTGCTATGGTAACCAGGGTGGTTGCTATGGTAACCAAGGCAGTTGTTATGATGACCAAGACAGTTGCTTAGGAGACCCTAGTTGGTGACCAAGCGCTTCACCTTTACCCTCATGCCTCAGTCATCTTAACACCAGTCACTTGCAATTAATGTGTGATAGTAGTTTCGTGCTTGGAAGACTTGCTACCACGTCCGGTACGGCTGAAGGGTACCCAAAGTGATTTCTTGTGAAAGTAGGAAGTGATACGAGTGAGTAATTGCGCGCCACAATCAGTGTTAATCATTTCCTTTGTTGCATCAACAAAGTGTGAGTTGAAAGATTTATGAAGGAGCAGACTTTGTTGCTATGTGTAACGGTGGACAGACGGACAGACGGACATTTTAGTTAACTACACAATCTGCTGATTTCTAAACCCTGAATGATCTTTTTAGCACGTGCGTGCTAAAAACATCATCCCGGGTGATTGCCTTCGGCAATCACCCGGGCAGGGAAAAAATATTTAATAAGTTGGATTCACTTTTTTGCACCCGATCAGATCGGGCCGATCTGGCACGCTGTGCTGCAATTTGCAACCCCGTTTCTCTCACCTGCAGTAGTTCTTTTCAACCGATAAATAAAAAATGCACTATTGTGTTAGCGACGTGTGACATAATCGTTTTCCACAGCTCCAAATGATGAAGGGAACAGTAGGGAGCTATCTCAAAGTATATCTACTGTCAAAAGAGACTAGGACAATAAAAGCTTATGACGGTAACTACCATGCAGGTGAGTGGGGGATGCCAAATGATGGTAAAAACGCCAGGTGTACCCTTAAAAACTTTAACATGATTTAATCGAGTGGGGTCGGCCGGTATTGGTACCGGATTAACCTAAATTAATATACCTAACTATGATTATAATTTCAGCAAATTCTGGACTTTGTGATAACACGACTACGAGCAATTAATAAGCAGTATTTTGCTCTCCAAATCACACATACACTGCCTAATGGATCTAAAATTTGCCACTGGATCCCCAGCAATTATACGCTGCCAGATGTTAATCAACGGTAAGTGGAAATATCGAAATATGTGTGTAACTGTGAGCCACCAATGCATTGTTTGAAGAACATTAATGACCTTCTTCTTCCACCACTGTTTGCACTTTGCAGAACATTAATGACCTTCTTCTTTCTTAGATACCCGCCACCCGACAAAGCAGGATGGGAGTGGCACCTGAAGATCCGGTTTCTACCCATGAACATACAAAACTTGGCTGATACCGATGTAGAGACGTTCAGCTACTTTTACGATCAGGTACACCATTTGAAATGCAATTAATACAGCTTAATTGTTCATTATTGCAATATTCATCATTTTAAAAACCTGAAAGTGTGTCTCGTGACACGTCACACATTACTGCTTTTAGACGTGTCACGTGATGTTACAAAACAGCTGTTCTGCAGCAGCTGTACAGTACCAGATGTACAGTACCAGCTGGTCAAGCACACTTCTAAACATGTCCAAACAGCCGGTACAAGTCAAGCAGGCTACATGTCCAAACAGCCGGCTGTTACCAATCAACTCCCACAGATCCGACTTGAGTTTTACGAGACTCTCGCTGATTGGCTGATAACCAGTCACGTGACCTAAACAACGAGCTCTGATTGGTTGTTTACTTGTTCCGGTCGGTTCTTGCTGTTACCAATATCAACTCCCCCACAGATCCGACTTGAGTTTTATGAGACTCTCGCCGAGATGGTGGAGATAGAGACTGCAGTACAGCTAGGATGCCTTCAAATGAGGAGGCAGTACAAGAACCTGAGCCAGGAAGCCCTGAACAAGAAATCTAACATCGCCATGCTGGAAAACGTAGGTTCTTACAGTGATTATTGATTGGTATGGGTGGTAGCCTACTACTGGTAGTATTCTGTTTGGAATAGTGAGTTATGAAGATCGTTTTATTATAGTCGTGTTTGGGTAGAGCTGTGTAGATGGGAGGGCGGTAACCGTCATCCCCCACCCTCGCTAATATCCTTTCTTGGAATTGATACAACGCGTTCTTTGTTTTTCACTGTTACCGATTTAATTTGTCTGGGTGTGTGTGTGTGAGTTTTTAGAAGTGGAGGTGAAATTTGATACTTGTTCATGTTGTTTCATTTCCACTGTAGTAGTATCTCATTTCATTCATTATGATACGCACAGACAAACGCAGATAGACATACACGTGACATACACCGTTCATACTTCTTCTTCCCGTGTATTTTATTGTGCTGTTGCACAATACAAGTATTTTAGTAAGTATTTTAGTGAGTTTTAAATATTTCCAGAAAATATGACAATTTCATGGATGATAGTTCACAATATTTCATTCAGGAGATTGGGTTTGATAAGTTTATACCAAAAGTTGTGCTCGATAAAGCAAAATCAAAGGGAAAAATCAGAAAATTGGTCCAGCAATATCTCAAGCAGGTTTGTAATTCACCAATCCCCCTATACTTATAAAACGACCCCTCCTGAACTCATTTTAAATAAACTTCTCTTTTATTGTCTCTGTTTCTCTCTCTAAGTCTGTCTCTCTGTCTCTCTCTCTCTCAACCCGTCCCTCTCTAGTCCTGCTCTTCGTGTGGCGCCAGAGACAATCACAATATATGTGATACACACGCCCACCCAATTTTCTCCATCTTTGTCTCTCTCTCTCTCTCTCTCTCTCTCTCTCTCTCTCTCTCTCTCTCTCTCTCTCTCCCCACTATATCTGTCTCTCTGTCTCTCACTCTGTCTATCTCTCTCTCTGTAGTTCCCGCCACCAAAAAAATCTCAAATACACAAGCCGAGTTTTATTCAATGTGACTTTCATTCCGGACTGATTTATCCATTATCCCCCACTAACAACAATCTCCCTCCCCCAGTACTCTGTGTTGACCGAGAATCAGTGTGTGTATAAGTTTTTTGAGATCCTCTCTAAAGTGAAACAAATGGGCAGTACAACCTTCAAAGTCCGACTACGTGAGGTAGGTTTAGTTTGGTTTGGTTTCAGATTTGGTTGGATTTGGTCTTTCCATTTCAACCAGTTTTTAAACTTTCATTCACTATCACATACTACTGAGTATAGCAGTTGAACAGGGGGATTCAGCACTGTCTCACTAAGTAATTGAAGAAGGTGAGATAGGAGGCGCCAGGGGCGTGGAGAGAATTTGATGGAGTTACTAGGAATCGGCGGTGCCATAGTTATCTACTCAGTAGCCTACTCAGTAGTATACTATTAGCTCAGTAGTAAATCAATATCCTCCTTCATAAAACACATATGTTATGACTAGCGGTTGTATTATGTATGTAGGTCATGGGTGTACCCCTCACTTCTGAGTATTATACTGAAATCTTACACTGTGGTGGAGAGAGAGGGAGAGAGGGAGGGAAAAAAGAGAGAGTGACGGGGGAAAGGAAAGGGAAAAGGGGGGTGGGAGATAGGGGGGAGAGGATGGGGAGGGGGAGAGATAGCAGGTTGGGGGAAAAGGGGTGGGGGCGGGCCCCCAAAAAGGGCTGAAGGGGGAAGGGGTGGGTGGGGGTGAGATTTGTGGGGGTTATAACCAGGGAATTTTTGAAGGGAAGGGAAAACGGATAGGGGAAAAAATGAAGCCCTCCCCAAAAAAAAATCCCCCGCCCGGGCCCCCCTGGGGCTTGCTTGGTTTTGGGAATTTTTCACCCCCTCTCGGGAAAGGGGCCCAAAAATTTTTTTTTGGGGGGGGGGCCCCCTTTTCCCCTTTTTAAATTTCCCCTTTTCCTACTCATTTAGAAAAGGGTTCTTTTCCCTATTTTAAATTTTTAAAAGACCCCTTGGGGGCCGGGGAAAAAAAAGGGGAATTCCCAAGATAGAAAAAAAACAAATTTTGGGGGGGGAAGAAGGGGGGGGGGGTTTTAGAAAGGGGGGGAAAAAAGGGGGGAGGGGAGAAAGGGGAGATAAGGGGGGGGAAAGGGGGGGAAAAAAGGGAGAGGGGGGGAAAAAGGGGAAGAAGGAGAGGGAGGGGGGGGGGGAAAAAAAGGGGGAAAAAAAACCCCCCTCCCCCCGGGGTTTTTTTTTTTTTTTCCCCCCAAAAGGGGGAAACGGGGTTTGGGGCTAAAAGGGGAAAAAACCCGGGGGGAAAGGGGGCCCCTCCCCCCGGGGAAAAAAAGGGCCCGTTTTTCCCCTTGGGGGGGGGGGGGGGCCCCCCCCCCCCCTTTTTTTTTGGGGGAAAGAACCCCCTAAAAAAAAAAAAAAAGGGGGGGGGGGGGGGGGGGTTTTTTTAAAAATCGGGGGGGGCCCCCCTTTTTCCCCTCTTTCTTTCTGCTCTTCTTTTTCTTTCTCTCTCTCTCTCCCCCCTTTTTCTCTCCTCCTCCCCTTCTCCTCTCTCGAAAAGACTCACTAAGACGTTACAAAGATAACTATAATTGTATTTTTTTTTTGAATGACGGGGGAAACAAATACATCGTGATCACAACATGGATATAATTTTTTTAAACATGTCCCCGTTTAAATTGTTAATTTCACATTAAAAAAAAGAAAAAAAAACCACAACCCGCACCCCCCCCCCAAAAATGACCAAGGGGAAAAAAGGTTAGGGTAAAAAAAATTGGGAAAAGGCCCAAACCCCAAAAAGCCCCGGGGGAAAAAAAAGAGGGGGGCGAACCGGGGGTTTTTGGGGGAAAAAAGGGAAAAAAGTTTTAAAAGATTTTAAAAAAAAATTTTTAAAAAACCCTTAATAGGAAGAAAAAAAAATTTTTTAAAAGTTTATTCCCCCAAGTTTTAACCTTTGGGTTAAAACCCCTTTTTAAATATGGGCCACTTTTTTTTAAAGGTATTGAAAATGAAAAGGGTTTTTTTCAAAGGGGCCCGGGTTTTTTTAATTTAAAAATTCGGACCGTTTAGTTTTTTTTTTATTTTCCCAAACTTTAAACTTAAAAAATTTGAAGGGGGGTTTTTGGCATTTTTTCCCCCCTAGAAGGGTTTTTCCCCCCAAAACCCTTTTTTTGGGGGATTTTTGGGGGGGGGGAAAGGGGGGGGAAAGGGGGGGTTAAAGGGGAGATTAAAAAGGGGAGGAAAAAAATTTTTTTTAAAAAAAAAAAAAAAGGGAAAAAAGGGGGGGGGAAAGAAAATTTTGGGAAAAGGCCCCCTTTTTTTAAAAAAAAAGGGGGCCCCGTGGGGGAATTTTTTAAAAGGTTAAATGGGGAAAAAAAAAAAAAAAAAAAAACCCCCAAAATTTTAAAAAAAAGGGGAAGGGGCCCCCCAAAAAAAAAAAAACCCCAAAAACCCCGGGAAAAAAATGGGAAAGAAGGGGGAAAGGGGGGGCCCAAATTTGGGATCATTTAATAAGAATGTTTAGATAATACGATCCTTCTTCAAATGCTTCTCTCACAGCCCGGTTTAAGTACCCGTGTACCTCTGTACGTCATGATTAGACAGTATGCTATCAATTATGGTCCTCAGTATGTTATTGTCTCCAACCTGGGAGAGACTGTAATGGCACTCTTTGTTTCTCTGTTTTGTTTTTTTCTTTTTTTATCTTGTGTGCATGTACGTAGGTGGATAAAGGCGTGGAGATTAAGAACAAAGAACCATGAAACAAAGACAGTAAACACACCGGGCTCAGGAGACACTGGGAGAATCTTGGCATTTCTAGAGACCAGCTCAGGGATTATTTGTCTCTCCGATCTCCCCTTCTACTCTCTTCAAATGCTTAGTATGACGTTTTGTCAACTCGTGTTGTTGTAGTCCAGCTTGTGGTGTTATTACCATTAGAGCCTGACTAATACATTTCCCAGTGCGGAGTTTATCTGTCCGTTGTCAGTGTAAACGTGAGGCTTGTGTGAGAGAGAGAAGGGAGACAAGAGCAGAGAGAATGAGAGCTAGAGAGAGGATATGAGACGGATGAGAGAAGAGTGGAGGACGAGAGCGCTATCCGAGTAGAGGAGAGAGACGACGAGAGAGAGGAACGAAGAGAGACGAGAGAGAGAGAGGATGGAGAGAGAGGAGAGAAGAGAGACGAGAGAGAAGAGAAGAGAAGGAGAGAGAGAGAGATATAGAAAGTGAATGTAAAAGAGAACATGTTAGGTAAAGAAAAGAAGAATTGAGGCTAAAAACAGAGAACCGAATATGGGACAGAACATGAATGAACGGAGAGAAACATGGAAAGTGAAATAAAAAAGAAATAAGATGAGAGAAAGATATAAACATAAATGTATGGTTATAAAAATGAAATCAGTGAGACTAAGTAAAAAAGAAAAAGGGAGGAAGATCAAGCGAGTTAGAGAAAGTAAGAGAATATGAGAGAAAGAGGGCGAGAGAAAGAGAGAAAGATGGGGAAAGAGAGAGAGTTATCATGTAGAGAGAGATAGAGAGAGACGGAAAGATAGTGCTACTGTGACTTGTAAATGTTTGTTTTTAACACACATTCATACACACCACGACCCGGCTTGTTAGGGAGGGAGAAATACAAATACAGTAGAGAGAGATAGAGAGAGAGATAGAGAGAGATAGAGAGATAGAGATAGAAGACGAGTGGTAGATAAGAATTGTATAAGAAATAAAACAAAGAACTTGTTGAGAAGCAGTGCGTTCTCAATTACAGAATTCGTAATCGCAACCCGCTTCGTATTACATTACTGTAGTGAGTTATTTCAGTCGTTTTTATCCCTCTTTAATTTTCTTCATCTCTACCTTATTTTTATACCTTTCTCTCAATTTCCTTCCTAATGTTTGTAAAATGTTACAATAACTAAAAAGAAAAAGGTCTCAGGACTCCTGTCAATATTGTAGCCCCTCGGGAATTAGGAGAGAAGGGGACCCGTAATATTTCTCATATCTTTCATAACAATTCTCCCACCCCCTCCCTATCTCCTCTATCTCCCTCCCTCTCTATCTCTGATCTGTGATCATATGTTCTCCCTCTCTCTCTATCTCTTTCTGATATATGTTCTCTTTAGGACGCTGAGCAACTGGAACTTCAGGTCGGCCCACTAAATGGAATATCCTATAAACTAAACGACAGTACAGTAGTAAGTTGTTTATTTTTGTTCTATTATCACTTCATTATTGCTAACATGGTATTTTTCTGAATATTTCTATCCTTATACCCCTTTCTTCTCCCTCCCAGATCCGTATTAAGTTTGACGATGTCACAGCTATCACGGTTGAGCCCACCTGTACTTACCAAACTCGAGTTATCTTCATCCATCGGAGCCTCCCTTCGTCAGAACAGGTGTCGCTAGCGGCCAATCCCTCCCACATACCTTTTCCCCATTGTCAGCAGTTGCTCCGCGCGCGGCGCACCACGCGCCAACATATTCCCCCTACAGTCTGTGTGTGACTGTGCGTGTGTGTGTCTGTGTGTTTCTGACAATTATCGACAGGGAAAGTTCACCATTGCTAATTAGTGTCGATTTCAACGTGTTGTAGAAAGGAGCTGAGGTCACAAAATGCGTAGTAAATACACACCCGTCATATTATTCCTCTCGAACAATCTTTCGTCGTGTTCCTATAATATCTCTGGTCTATTTTACTTTTATTTCTTTTTGTACAACAACTTAGAAACTAATTTCTATTTTCTTATCTTCTGGACTGTTTCTAACATTCTCACCTCTCTACGTAACCGGCCAATGCGATATATTATTTTCGTCCGAAAATACTCCACTTTGTCTCTGCTTCACTCACACTTTTTGTTCTCTATATTTTGACCTTCACACATATATTACACCCCTCCCTCTCTCTATCATTCTCTCTCTCTCTCTCTCTCTCTCTCTCTCTCTCTCTCTCTCTCTCTCTCTCTCTCTCTCTCTCTCTCACACTCTTTCACTCGTACTCCCTCACTCTCTCTGTCTCTCTCGCTGTGCACGTGTTTAGAAATTGTAGCGAAGGGCATTTTGCATGCTGTGCCCCCTCCTCTCTTGTTAGCATGATCTTTGTATCTTGCCCGCTTGCCATGCTAGCTCCTACCTTCTCAATTTCCTTTCTCTCTCTCCAGTCTGGTGCTCCCTCTCTATCTCCCTCTAATTTTCTCACTTGCTTTCTATAGAAGAAGCTACTGCATCTCTCTGTGTGTATGTTGTGTTGAACAATGGCGGCCACCTTTCTGTCTCTCCGTCTGCCACCTTTATTTCTCACCTGTCTGTTGTGTTGGATCTTTACCTTTTCCATCTGTCATTGGGTCTTTCTTTAGGCTTTCTCAATTCGTTCTCACTCTTGTTCTCTCTCACTCTTGTTCTCTCTCTCTCTCTCTCTCTCTCTCTCTCTCTCTCTCTCTCTCTCTCTCTCTCTCTCTCTCTCTCTCTCTCTCTCTTTTTTTTCTTACTTTTTGTTGCCTGAGTAGTACACGGAGTATTATAGGACAGTTGTATGTGCACTGCAGCAGCATAACCAACACTATCCCTTCCCCTTCTTGCTGCTCTTTATGTATACAATTTCAAATTTTTTGCACTCGCCCATTTCTCGTCTTCGCTTGTTCTCTCTCTCTCCGTCTACTGTCATAACCTATAACACCCACTCCCCTACACCGATTCTATCTATAGTTTTAATTGTCCGTCTCCCCTCCCAGTATTATCAGTTTTCTCCAGCTCACTACTAGCGCACTCGCACCACGTGACTTGGTAACACCATATTAGGCTGTCACGTGACATCTAAACGCCATATATGGGCAACACGTGACACGCATTTCTCTCCTTCTAGCGGCTTGACCTGTTTGCCCCGACTGTTTATACTGCATTGGAGTTAGCTTCTCTGGTAGATGGTTACTGTATAATCAACACCAATAATACAGCAACTCGAATCACATCGGATTCCGAAGGTCAGTGCTATTTTTTGTTCTAACCCTTCATTTGCGGGAAACAGGGTCGAGCTATTTTAGTGAGAGTTAGGTCTTTATTTTGGTAACTAATTCTAAGCCAAACTAGTAAGAGAAATTAGTGATTCACGGCTGTGTGAGAATCGGTGATGTAAGTGACTACGGAAAAGGAGGATGAAGGTCGAAGAGAGGGAGAGAGAGAGAGAGAGGGAGAGAGAGAGAGAGAGAGAGAGAGAGAGAGAGAGAGGGAGAGATAGAGAGATAGAGAGATAGAGAGAGAGAGTCGTAAATTTTATGACTAATGTGCTGACGTTTGTCTGAAGTGGGAGAGAGAGGTAGAGAGAGGAGTAGAGAGAGAAAGTGAAATAACTAGAGGCCTGAAAAGAGGGGGAGTGTAGAAATGAGTGTCCGAATATCTGTCATAACATTTCCGTAGTGATACCCCTCCTCTTTCCTCCTCCTCCGTAGTAGTAGTTTGTAATACCTTGTTGTTGTTTCTGCAGGGGCTCCCAGGTCTCTCCGTGCGAAGGGTCTGCACGGACGAACTCACTCACTCTACAGCGCAAACAGGTGAGACTTCTTATCTCTATCCCTCAACCTCTATTTCTTAGTTCTTACACCCTCTCTCTCGTCTCTACTCCTTACCCACTGACTGACTGGATCATATAGTTCCACGGAGCAATTTGACCAGGTGGCCACCGTTTCTGGCCAATTTAAACCTGCCAAGTATCCACTACACCAACTACTAACCCCAACACTGACCCTCCTACCACCACCATTACCTCTTGACGACGTGACACTAACAAGACCTCCCCCTCCTGACCTCGTGACACTAACAACAAGACCTCCCCCTCCTGACCTCGTGACACGACAGATGCAAGTTCTGCTGAAGAAACAGCGGTGTGTGTCATGGATGTGTGTGATGTTCGTGAAGCCTCTATAAAGTAGCAGTTGAGATAGCGGTATCTCTCTTCGTCTCCCCCGCTCTCTTGTCTCACTCCTTCTTCATCACTGTTTTTACTACTGATATCTCTCTCTCTCTCTCTCTCTCTCTCTCTCTCTCTCTCTCTCTCTCTCTCTCTCTCTCTCTCTCTCTTCCTCCCTCCCTCACTCTCCTACTGTCTGCTTAACCTCCTTGTGCATGAGTTGTTTTGTCGTTACAGGCCCAGTTATAACGGACCGGGAAGTGCCGGGGACCAGGGAATGCAACGAAGGAGCTGCTTTGAGATGACAGGATACGAGGGAGGCTCAGAAATGGGTCCCACCTTTGTCGAAGAAGAACCCGACTACGCACAAGCTGGTAACTATAATAAAAAACATAAAAAACTAATTCCCCTCCTTTTCCCCCTTGTGTCAGATTTATCCCTCCTTCTAATATTTCTATGCTAGAAGAAGTGTGTGAAAATATGCGTTACATTAGAGTGTTGCAGTTTCTGTGTGTGTCCTCTACTTCAATGTGTGTTGTTACCTTAGTTCCCTTTCTGGTGCCTAGTCTTAACGACAGTATTCTGAACGAAAGTATGAGTATATATATTTGATCTGACCGATAGAGTGCGAGTATGATTCTGATTTCTAAGATCTCTCCAGCATCTTCTTCAGATTACGATGATTTCTGCCTCGCTCTGGAGGATGTCACTGTCATGGAGTCCATCGGTGAGGGACAGTTTGGGACAGTTTTCAAGGGTTACCTAGCAGCACCAGGAGAGGAGGGCAGGACAGTGGCCATCAAAACGTTAAAAGAAGAGACATCGACGAGCGATCGGGACAAGTTCCTAGCTGAGGCGTCCACGATGAAGAAATTTAACCATGCCCATATTATCCAAGTGCTGGGCGTTGTTTATGTGAACCACAAGCCACCCTGGATAGTGATGGAGTTAGCGGGGGAGGGAGAGTTACGGGGCTATTTACACAAACACGGCACAGACCTGCCCTTATCTACCCTCCTACTATTCACGGAACAGATCGGATCAGCTATGTTGTACCTGGCTGTTGAGTTGAAGGTGGTTCATCGGGATATCGCAGCGAGGAATGTGTTAGTTTTCCAACATGATCTAGTGAAGTTGGCAGATTTTGGGTTGTCAAGGCACATCGAGGACGAGGGTTATTATAAAGGTACAACCAGATACACATCATCTCACATCCACAGAGTCACATGATATTCATCACAATCATCGTCTACACTAGGTTTGTTCACTTGACTGATTTCACTTCATATTGCCCCTATCACTTCTTTTCTAATAATAGCCAACCTTTTATACTACCAACTGTGGCGCTATAACCTATCTGCACCACCACCACCACTACCAACTGTCTCATATATATTGAAAATATTTGTACCTCGAACTAACTTGTTTTCTCCCGTGTTTCAGCTTCAAAGGGTCGACTACCGATCAAATGGATGGCTCCGGAGAGTATCAACTTCAGAAGATTTACCAGCGCCTCCGATGTGTGGATGTTTGGTGTGTGTATCTGGGAGTTGTTCATGTTGGGCATTAAACCCTTCCGGGGCATCAAGAACAGTGAGGTGATCAGCATGATTGAGGCAGGACACAGGTTAAACCTACCAGAGAGAATGCCAGTAACACTCTACTCCCTTCTCGATAAATGTTGGAGTTATGAACCGAACGATAGGCCTTCATTTAAACAGATTGTGTCAGTAGTCCAGGCTATTATGAGGGACGATGGTAGTGCGTGTGTATTACCTCCGGCTAAACCACCCCGGCCTGCCCACTTGGGTAGTAGCTCAAGGGACAGTTTCAGAAGCTCCAGCTCGGCAGCCGTCATGCCTCCTGAGGATAATGGTGGCCGGGGCGAGATGATGGCACCGGGGCGGGGCGAGGGGGCAGCCGGGGACTCTACAACAATGTGGTTGTTACGGCAACACCCCGGACAAGACCAGAAGTATTCGTATATTCCCCTGCCTCCCGGGGGCGCCATTCCAAAACGGAAGATGCCACTAGATCTGGAAATAGATAGGACTCATGATGAGGTTTACAAGTCACTCGCGACCCTTGTTAGCAAGATATTGGACGTCAATCAGATCATTGAAAAGGTAAGATGTTACATGTGAGGGTTTGTTGTTTCATGTTACATGTGAGGGTTCGGTAGATTAAGTTTTGTGACTTGTAATTTCAAGAAGCAGCTAAACCCTCCAGTACCATTGGTATTCCAGATTCCTTCCAAGTCTAACTTTTTTCTCAAATTTCTTCCTTCTCATCCCTCCTAAATTTGTCTAGTTTGGTGTTGACAATGCCAATTTTCTCCATTTCAACTCCTTTTCTCTCCCGCGTATTTCTCTGTGCGGTGTTCTGCATTCAGCGTTTAATTTGCCTCCAAATTGCACCACGCCCATCACATCACAGCAGCACAGTATCTCATGTGTGTGTTTTAGCACTGCATGTGCATACCTATGTAGTGTATACGTGCCGTCTGGCCACAACTTTAGTCCACACCCAGAGGGTTGTGGCCGTCATGGCTCCCAGCTCCAACACTCAGAAAGTGGTGGCTCCCTGTAGCCCAGTCCACACCACAGCAGTTAGCAAAGTTCATACCAAAGCCAGCTGTTGTAATTCCTCAATACAAAATGTTAAATACCCCCCCCCCCCACATGTTAAATACCCACGTCCCACATATACCAGGTACAAGCGGAGGATTTCCAGAAATTAGTCAGCCAAGTGGGGAATTACCTGCGGCTTTTCATACAGGCCTCAAATGCGGAATACCTGAGAATTTCAGAAAACGGGAAGATGTCAATTGATCGATCAGTGGTATGTTTGAGAGGGGTTTAAGAGATATGATCAGTGGTATGTGATACGTGATCTAACTTTTCGTATTGTTGATGGAAAATAGGAACGCAAATGTTTTAATTATTCTGAACCCAACACGTCATCATGTTATATGCTGTCACCGTGTAAAGTTTATTAATTCCCCAGAATTACCCCCAGAACTGTCACACAGTAAAATATATATTAATCCCTTTAAAGGCCTTTCATCGAACCCTGTCCGACATTTCTCTTCACCTACATCTCTCCCCCTACTTCTAGTTAGTTTAAAACCACTATCATCTGTCAACCTAACTCTCTCTCTCTCTCTCCCTAACTCCCTCCCTGCCTAGATTGATATGACACAACTCCCCTACTTCTAATTCTCTCCCTAACTCCCTCCCTGCCTAGATTGATATGACACAACAGACGTTGATAGTGGATATGAAGGAGGTTATAGATGCGATGAAGGAAGCCGCTCGACTGTCCTCCACTACTGTCGACCAACAGTTTAGACAGGTAATCCTCCCTACTTTATCTCTACTACTATCAAGTATAAAGCACAGCCTCCCCTTTATCTCTACTACCAGTCTGTAACTACTAGATATTATCGTCATATGATTGCAGTTCTTAGAAATCATACAATTTCCCAGAAACTAAAACTTCGGATGGCCACGCTCGCAAAAGATGGTAAATCGCTGCTCGAGGCCGTGGATGACTGTCGATCCCAGAGTTCCCTCTATTCGCCAAATATAGAGCGGATGTTGGCCCAACAGCACCAGGTATTTTGATTTCGGGTAATTAAATATTAGCTAATTAGTAGCTAATTACTAGCTAATTGTAGCGTTTTAGTCTAGCTGACAACTGCCAATTTTCGCTAAAGCATGATGAGTGAGTTAACTTCTTAAACACTTTTACAGCCCATTTTATCCTCTAACACTACCGGGAAAATCAAGAGCTGTTACACCCGAATACAACAACCAGAAAATCAACCACAAACCCGAGCACACAATTCTCATTTAATCGTGATCACTCGTCACATAAAATTCTCCAGCTGATAATATCATGCCTTATATGGAATTCACCCGGGGATCACTACTGCACCAACAGTGTTCCACACTCCATTTTTGGTGACGCGGTCCCCCCTCCACTAGGGCCGCGCTCAAACATGACCGGTAGGATAACACACTGTCAGAGCACTGGCCTGCCAGGGTAACACACATGTATACGTAATTTTATCATCTAATGGGTGGATCAGTATTATTGTTTCAGCCCGGAGACGCTACTGTCAGGGAGAGGTGCGCTTACTCGGTCGACTTCTCCAGAATGACACAGTGAGTCACACAAACAGACACGGAAACATACAAACAAACAGATTAACAGACACACAGACACGCAGAAATACAGACGCACAGACATACAGACATACAGACATACAGACATGGGAGACAAACATACAAATAATACAACACTTATTTGGCGGAAGATTCTTGTTTGGATGCCACAGTTGATCACATACGAGAGAATCACAAAACACACCGCTGTTTTTTGCTGGATAGTCTGCTGAAGCTAACTAAGCATTATTTTGATCTCATTTATTCTGCAATATTCAGACTCAGAGTAATATGTCAGTATTACACCAACATACTATACTCTGACTTTAGTGAATTGTTTGCTACCTTTCTAACACCTCTCCTATCCAGGTCGGAGCCGAGAGAGGGGCTAATTCTACGTAGGCAGTCTGCTCCTCCGACGGAGGGAACATCCTCATAAGAGACAGTATTAAGAAATTGAAAGAAATAGAGAGGACTGTGTGTGATTTTTGATTTGTTTAATGCCCCACACTGTATTTGTTATTTACCGCGTAACCAAAAGCAATTTGTTAAGTTTGATTTTTGTTTGCAATTTATTTAAATAAACGAGTTTTCATTTGCTTTACTATTTTATCATAATTCAATTTATTTAAATTTAATTTAAATTTTTGTTGAATTTTTGGTACGCGCATTTAAAACCCGCGCAATACTTGAATATTATATGCGCGCGGTCTAAAATTTGGAGTATTAAAGTAGTGGGAGACACTAAAGTCGGATTTTTTGAAAACCCGCGCAATACTTGAATATTATATGCGCGCGGTCTAAAATTTGGAGTATTAAAGTAGTGGGAGACACTAAAGTCGGATTTTTTGAAACTGTCACCCCCCAAAATTTGTCATATCTCCGGTTCCTGATAAGATAGAGGCTTGAAATTTGGAGGTTCGGAAGAACTGTCGCCTTCTTCCATGCTTCCTTCAGGCGAGATAGAGCAATAGCAGCTGAACAATTCTGTACAAGGACCTTGGAGTAGTCATGCAACTGCTTTTGGACAGACTCTGACATCGAGTTGTTTTCACGGTTTTGTAATTCAATCAAACTATTTTGTGCTTCTATCAGCTTCCCTTGCAATGCAATCCTTGCTACCATGATTGTTCTGACTAATCTGATAGTTCTATTACAATCCTCCAGTTGCAGGCGTTCTGAAATTTAGAATATTTGTGGTGCACGCTACACGTTAACATGTGATAAACGGCAAACGCACCAAAACAATTCCGCGTACGACTTTGGGGGGTGAACAGTTGAAAAAAATGGAGTATACTTCCTTCCCTAACTGAAGAATGTAACGACTTCAAAAAATCCGACTTTAACTCATCCAGAGAGACTAAATCCAAGAGCGCACCTCATCCAGAAGAGACTAAATCCAAGAGCGCATCACACTCTGAATAGCGACTGTTCACTGTTGAGTGTTGGTACAAACTATTAACTAAAAACAATATCCAATTGGGGTTTTGAAAAAGAAAGTGTTGACATATTTACAGCTTTAAATTTAATAAAATCTCTAAAAAGCAAAGATGGTAGATGAAAAGCTAGATATTTTAAGATATTATTTCGTTCGATGTCACTTCAATCCACACAGGTGTGAGGTGATTCCAATCGATTACATTTTCAACAAAAAACTAAAAAGCATTGTTCATAAACATCGAGCTAGTTCTTCCTCATTTCAAAGTTTAACATTAGTTCAGTGTTGAATTCTTTCTCCGTGAAGTGGAATCATACACAGTCGTGATAATATCAAACTCCAAAAAACGTGAACATTTAGAAAGGGTATATCTTTAGATATATCACTTGAAGGTGACGATATCTGAATGAATAGCGGTTTCTTGGATAATGTCTCTGGTTGTCACCATATTATCACAGCAACTAGGATGATTCATCTGCACGTTCGTGTTATCAGTTGAATGACATTGCTCTCCTGTCACTGGTTTGCTAACACAACTAGTGCTGTCCAGGCGAGAATTGTTGACAATTATTTCATCAGCTGGCTCGGGTGAAACTGGTACTCCACGGAACATGGCAAATATTCTATTAACGGCAGGCCTCAACACGTCAAACACTATAGTCAGTGTATCACTGTACAAAAGTGGGTTTATTATAGAGTGTATAGGTAGGATGTTGAGGGAGAAGACCTGGTACCACGGTGACATATCGACAACCTCAGCCGTATGGAAGGCACAACAGATCAAAAAGGGTAGCCAGCAACAAAAGTCCGTTACACACACCAAGGTCACTTTCCGACTGAGTCGACTGTTGATGCGTCGGTTAACCCCAGGCACCTCCACTTTATTCGATAAAACTACTATTAAGATATGGCACACCGCAACGGACACAAAGCAGAGGAAGTGAAGGCTGATGTAGAACCAGACAAAGACAACCTGGGGATCATCGGAGAGGATAAAGAACTTAAACATACCAACTGGATCGTTACCGTAGATGACCCTTTCTTCCCGAAACAGTCCCATAATCCGTGGAAAACATTTCCGCGACCATTCCCTGAATTGTATTCCAGGATATGTCTGCCTTCCGTCGGGAGCGTTCAGTGTACCTTGCCCCGTTGTAACCATACACAATTTGCAGAATCTGTGTCTTATCCACCGTACCAAGGAAGAGTGATGTATCCCTAGGGAACACAAGACCGTTCACAAACCAGTCCTCGAGAGTATCCAAAAGAGGGACTAACGCAAAAACGAGAGCAATAAGCATAATGGACAATAGGCATATAATAACTTTAAGCCGAAGCTCCTTCGATACATCGTCAGACTGCCTGTAATGAAGAGCTCTTCTTGTACCATAAAGTCGGTAGACACTTATACCGGCCATGGCTAAGGAGGAAACTGTCGCTCCGACCGTGTTATGTTAAGTACCCTATGAAGTTGCAAGACCTTCCACTCATCCACTCCAAACGCTGTACACAGAAATCTGTGTTTTATCCAGTGCAGAGTATCAAGTTACAGACTTAGCAGATAGCAGGGGTAAAAAGATCTCCAAAGGAGATTGCAAGTACAAATATATGGTTCACAAAGGCCCCGCTTTTCTCAGGGAGTTTCTGGGAGATGTTTCACCGAAGGTGGAAGTCTATAACGAGTCCCAGGACTCCCATGAAAAATCCAATCACAGTCATTGTATGATCTTCAACTACTTTTCTGCTGCAGCTACTATTGCATTCATCAGAAAAGTCCTTGCAATCAGTTTTTCCATCGCATTTCTGGCTCGAGGTAAGAACGAGGATTATCAGCACACCGAAAATTGTTGTCACACCCGGCTTCCTCATCAGACCTGTCCCCACAGTATCAACCAGATCACACACTCTCTCAAAGAGAATACATCTTTTATTTTTGCACACGAACACGTTGTTATGAAATGCAGTTTTATATCGGAAAACCGATGTCACAACAATTAACTTTGTGTTAAGCGAGTAAAACAGAATCTGATTGTGACAGGAGTATGAGAGCCCGTCTTTCAAAGGGCATTCGGCATTTGTACATTGTCCAGTACAGCTATAAAGACGTATGCCTCACCGTTAAAGTATCTGCAATCTTGCTTCCGGTGCACCGTAACAATGGATGTTGTGAGGTTTTTACCGAGAATTGGTGAAATGAATGGTTGAATTTTGTTCTGAACATTGCTCTTTCAATGAAGGAGCACCGATGATAGACCTTTGTTGCATACATTTCCAACCAGTACCTCATTTCCAAATACGTTTCCGGTTGGAGATGGAAAAGGGCTTTCTTTAGATTTACTCTTCTTCTTGCACTCTGACAGGCCCCATTGTCACAGCTCTGTATCGAAGAACACATGGTGGAAGTTTCCAGGAATTCTGAATGGTTACCATGACACAAAAACACGTTCGAGCATGGTGCCGTATCCACCTTAATCCGCAGAGTGGTGCCATTGCCACACTTTTCCCAATCGCGTTTTTCGTCGATGCCGCTCTCACAATCTACTACCCCATCTAGGATCCAATCCACCGGAACTCGAGAAAATTTTCCAAATCGCCTCTGACAAGTGTGAGTGGTAAGTTTGCCAACTCCGCAGAACATTTTACCCTCATCCATACCACCTGCACAATCTTCTATACCATCACAAAGCCTGTGTTTGTGAATGTAACAGTACCGACCAATTCTGACACATTTCAACTCTATCCCATCATCACACAACTGCGGAGATGTATTGCCATCACAGATCACATAGATGGAAATTGTGCTAGGATAACCGTTCACCAGACAGCTGCCCCCAACCTTTGCTGGATCGGTGCAATTAGTTTGGTCAAACCCAGTGTCTATGCAGTAGGTTGACCTTTGATCAGTGTAAACGTTGTCATTTCGACCTTTGATTGTCAAAAAACATCTTGACCCGTTATACAAGGGAAAGTTGCCTCTCGGTCCATGTCAGTGCTTCACAAAAAGTGCATCTTGATCCCAAGGAGGGGTGGTTCCTTTTTTCGGCATTCCTTGGAAAGGCATGAACACCAGATCGTTTGAAATACTTCCGTAGACGATCCCCCCACCACAATCCCGCTCCTCGACACATGTCAAATCGAGATTCGGTGTGAGAGCTTTGTCCATCCAGATATCGTCACATATCCCATCACAAACCCCTCCCAGTTTCAAGGTGACCTCGACAATACTTCCATCCTGTAGAGTGAGCGGATGAAGCATAGTACCCGCAGTTATATCGCTACACGTCTGAACGTCTTTTTGAACAAAGTTACCTTTCAAGCCATCGAGACAGACAACTCCACAAACAGGCGGCAGGTCGAACATTTCGACGATACTCCAACGAACGCTAAAGAAATTATCGCTTTTAAATGACCCACATGCCTGGTACATAGCGTCGTCATTTGGGCATCGCAAAGAATACTCAGTTGTGACTAAACGTGTTCTCATCTCGTAGGTTCCTTTCCTTGTGTAGGTCACATTGGGTGCGGTAATGCACTGGAAGGTAGCCTCACGCACCATCGAATTGTCATCCTTGCTACAAAGCTGGACTAGGAATTCATGGTGATTAACAATGGGACAAAGATGCACCTCTTCATAAGTATCAGGCGGCGATGAATTGACCCTGGACATGGAGTTAACTAAACTCTCATCTCTAGTGAGGTTTGTTGCCCAGAGAGAACTGGACCTGGCTGTTGGAAGTAGCACGAGTCCAATCATTGAAAGGAACATCTTCCTGTAGACATTGTATAATTGGCATACGTTACACTTTAATTAACAGATAATTAACAGATAATTAACAGATAATTAATAGATATAGGAGGGAATATCAGGCAAACTCTTCAAGTGCAAATGAAAGAGGCAGCCTCACGTATCAAAAAGAACTTTTACAGACAGCTTCACGTATTAAAGGCCCTCTGACCCGAAAATCAATTTTCTATTTTTGACTTATTATGACACTACGTGGAAAATCATGAACAATGATGTATGTTTCACCTCATAGTTATCTCTAAGGGGTCTAATTACAGTGGGAAGTCGGGAGGCAGCACATGGGAAGGGGGGCTCTTTGTATTTGTGTGTAAATGTCAGTTATGTTTACATTTTGTTCAGTTTATTGTCGTCTGAGATTATTTATGGCTTATAGGTTTATTAAGTTGACATTTTCACATCAATATTAAGTATCTTATGAATTTCTGTGACCCTTGACTTAATAAATTCTGCTACACACAATCTATGCTAAAGGTTGTCTTTACTCCTTGGGTTGATTTGTAAACCGGTACAGGTGTTATTTCTAGGAATAGAGCAATGGTTAGGTTAAACGCCCTGGTAGATGACCCTCTGTTGTTACTAAACATCCGGGGGGGGGGGGGGATTTCCCTTAGACCCTTAAT
This sequence comes from Hormiphora californensis, assembly GCA_020137815.1. Lineage (NCBI taxonomy): Eukaryota > Metazoa > Ctenophora > Tentaculata > Cydippida > Pleurobrachiidae > Hormiphora > Hormiphora californensis. The sequence continues at coordinate 9,479,087 of CM035350.1, forward strand.
TCTAGATACCCCTTCAACTCTACACCTCACAGCTTAGTAGATACCCTCCGTTTTCCCTCGGATCCAGTATAGGACTTCAGAATTTCTAAATACGTTAGTAGCTAACCCTCTGACCCTTTTAGACACTCCTCTGACCCTTCTAGATACCTCTCAGATCCATCGACTTTATCTAGTAGGATCTGAGGGTCATATTATACACTCTGACGGGTGTCCAGTAGGGTTTGAGGTATATCTAGAGGCGGCTAAGAGATGGGTAACAAACTCGTAGTCTCTAGCAGGGTCTGAGGGGTATTGAGAGGGTCAGAGGGGTGTTTGGAAGGGTCTGGGGATATAATAATATCTAGTAACATATGAGAGGTATTTCCCAGTTTTTCATATAGGATGTGAGAGGTATCTAATAACGTCTGAGGCTATAGTAGGCTCTGAGGCGTATCTAGCAGGCTCTGAGGGTATCTATCAGGGTGTGAGGGGTATCTAGTGGGCTCTGAGGGGTATCTAGTAGGCTCTCAGGGGTATCTAGTGTGCTCTGAGGGATTGACAAAAGTATTTAATACTAATTTTCATGTGTTTAATTCATGTATTTAAATACAAATCATTCACTAATTTGAAGAAACGTGTTTTGAGATTTCCTTTTTATGTATCATGGATAATTTATGATATCACACTTGTCAGTAATGTCATTGTTTGTAAATGTAATCAGTTTTTGTGTGTAAACACAAAGGGGGGAGAGGTCCTATGTGCTGCCTCAGCTCGGAAGGGGTGGCGTGGGGCAACCTTTTAACGCCTAATTAGAGGGGGAAGGAGGAATCCGTAGAGTGTGAGATAACCTGGGATCTTCATGATTTTTCATGTACTGTCAATTTAGACAAAGTTGTTTTTTCGAGTCAGAGGACCTTTAAGCTTTTCCCTCCTCCAATGAGAACGCTCTATATGTCGAGGGGGGCGACATCTAGTTTCTTCTGAGTGGTTCATGGTCTCTTAATTCATGGGCAATAGTTGTATAAAATTGGGATTGAGGACAACTAAACTAAAATCAACTTTGCCATATTGAGAGTTGACTATAAAAATGCCCTATTTAAGGGACCTCAACTATCTAAATAGTTCTAAGTGGTCAATATTGTATGACGTTTTTGATTTGATTGAAGGAATTTAATATAGAACGAAATATAGAAAAGTAGAAAAATCAAACACCTTAAAATCAGTCCGTAATCTCAACTATTCAAACTTCAAATTGCTCAATATTGTATGACGTTGCAGAGAATTTCTATCCTCAATTCGCAGGATAAAATATAAAGGATTGCGCTTTTACAACATACCACACGAGGAAGAAATCACACGACCGTGATTGTCCGCATCATACGTAGAATTCTATTTTCTGAATAATCCGAGCTAGAATTCTAATATTTTGATATTATACCAAAAACTAACAGACACCTTTGGCAATGGTCCTTTTCTCCCGGAGATCACTATTTTATAAACCCCGATAGCTTTCTTATCAGTCGTTTGAAGATTTTACGTAAACGCGTCAATTGTGAGTTGGGGAATTACACACCCTGCTCGCGATTTAACAGACCAGTGCCCTTTCACGGGGAGGTCTAAAAAACACATTTGGAACCCTTTTCAATGTTATCTCTCTCATCAAGAGGCAAAATAATCGCATTCCATTCTTTTCTCTCTCTCATTCTCTCTTTTACTGTTCAATATCTCTCACTGTGTGTACTCGCGCTGGGAACAGCCAACTGTATAACGCACCAAGCTACATGATGATGTGGGTTAACAGTTAATTTTGTAGCCCATGTGATAAGGATCTTCAGAAATGGCATGTCCTGCTCACCTCTTGTGGTAACATACACCTCTTGTGGTAACATACAGTTAATTTTGTAGCCCATGTGATAAGGATCTTCAGTAATGGCATGTCCTGCTCACCTCTTGTGGTAACATACACCACTTGTGGTAACATACACCTCTTGTGGTAACATACACCTCTTGTGGTAACATACAGTTAATTTTGTAGCCCATGTGATAAGGATCTTCAGAAATGGCATGTCCTGCTCACCTCTTGTGGTAACATACAGCTAATTTTGTAGCCCATGTGATAAGGATCTTCAGAAATGGCATGTCCTGCTCACCTCTTGTGGTAACATACACCTCTTGTGGTAACATACAGTTAATTTTGTAGCCCATGTGATAAGGATCTTCAGAAATGGCATGTCCTGCTCACCTCTTGTGGTAACATACACCTCTTGTGGTAACATACAGTTAATTTTGTAGCCCATGTGATAAGGATCTTCAGAAATGGCATGTCCTGCTCACCTCTTCCAGGACAGAGACCTAAAGAGAGGACTGAGAGCTCCTGATGTCTACCCTCAGGACAAAGACCAAAAAGAGGATAAACTGAACGAGATAAGTCTGAAAAAGGTCGGTTTAAAGTTAATTGTGATCAGTCACCGGTTTTATAACATATTATTAATTATATACACCCCAATTACATCCAATGAAGAGTGAAGACTCTAACCCTCATTCCTCAGGGTTACTCGAACACCCCAATAACATCCAATGAGTGTGGGTCAGCTAGGGACAAAATCAAAGCTAAGGGGTTGGCGGCCCTCCAGCAAAGTATCTTAGCGTCAACTAAGGAGCTGCTGAGGTTGAAACAATCACTAAACACAGTCACTGACAATAGCTCCCGTCGAATCCCCACCATCCAGAGAGACCAGTTCTGGTCCGTCAACCAGAGGTAATGAGAAGTCCCTGTATAATCATACTACTTACTATTCAAATTATCAGTGCTACATCACCTAGCAACTACACCTGCACGTGCAATTATTAGAGCAACTTAGAATCCCTACCATCCAAAGAGACCAGTTCTGGTCCGTCAACCAGAGGTAATGTTGTATTGTTCATACTATTATGAGGGGAGGTGGGGGAGGTGCAACAGCACAGAGGTAATGAAGCGAGAAGTCCCTTTAATATTATGGAATGAAAATATTTTCGATTTACGTCCTTTTCTAAAGGACAAAGGATAGAAAAATACCGAAATCAGCATCTTTAAAATATTTGCATTCCGTTTGAGGTCACTGGTGACCCCAAGTACAGAAAAAATATGATAGAATGAAAATTATATTTCTGCTTTCAACTAGGCTTGTTGGGAGTGACTCCAGCGATTTTTAAACAATTCTGTCGACGGCGCCACTATCGGTCCAAAGGGTTAACAACTTCTAATTTAGCTATTATTTACACGTTTTACAATCGTCAATAATCATCCATTACACACGCTACACATACCATTTCTCTTGTTTAGGTCTAATAGACAGACGATAAAGAAGTTTTGTAATGACCTGGCATCTGTCAGTAGGCCCCTTTCTCATCTGGTGAAAGGTCGGATTCCCACTTTCCAGAAGAAAGAGGAGATCCTTGACAACATGGCTGAGCACCAGGTATAACATGGCTGAACACCAGGTATAACATGGCTGAACACCAGGTATAACATGGCTGAACACCAGGTATAACATGGCTGAACACCAGGTATAACATGGCTGAACACCAGGTATAACATGGCTGAACACCAGGTATAACATGGCTGAACACCAGGTATAACATGGCTGAACACCAGGTATAACATGGCTGAACACCAGGTATAACATGGCTGAACACCAGGTATAACATGGCTGAACACCAGGTATAACATGGCTGAACACCAGGTATAACATGGCTGAACACCAGGTATAACATGGCTGAACACCAGGTATAACATGGCTGAACACCAGGTATAACATGGCTGAACACCAGGTATAACATGGCTGAACACCAGGTATAACATGGCTGAACACCAGGTATAACATGGCTGAACACCAGGTATAACATGGCTGAACACCAGGTATAACATGGCTGAACATCAGGTATAACATGGCTGAACACCAGGTATAACATGGCTGAGCACCAGGTATAACATGGCTGAGCACCAGGTATAACATGGCTGAACACCAGGTATAACATGGCTGAACACCAGGTATAACATGGCTGAACACCAGGTATAACATGGCTGAACACCAGGTATAACATGGCTGAACACCAGGTATAACATGGCTGAACACCAGGTATAACATGGCTGAACACCAGGTATAACATGGCTGAACACCAGGTATAACATGGCTGAACACCAGGTATAACATGGCTGAACACCAGATATAACATGGCTGAACACCAGGTATAACATGGCTGAACACCAGGTATAACATGGCTGAACACCAGATATAACATGGCTGAACACCAGGTATAACATGGCTGAACACCAGGTATAACATGGCTGAACACCAGGTATAACATGGCTGAACACCAGGTATAACATGGCTGAACACCAGGTAAAGTGTTGTTCAAACAATTACAGGCAACGCGGTACACCATCACTTTAGGTATGGTACCTAATACGGTACGATTACGCTCCTCTTTCTCAACAATATATCATCACATCAGGTACCAGTTTTAAGGGCTATCTGGTTTATGAAGATCACTGCTGTGCACATGAACACAATAAGTAAGAAGAGGAATCAGTGCAGTGCTACTGAGTGGACAAAGTGTGTAACTGAGTATCTCAAAGATTGCCTCTCCAAGTTCGCAGATCAACCCATGGGCGTAAGTCCACTGTTTATGACTGTTTATATTTCTTGCCCCGGGGAATCGGCGGGAGCCCGAAACTTATTCTGGGTTAACGGTTTCCCCTTCTTCATTCGTTACTGGTTACAATAAATACCTCTATCTCTGTTTAGACCCATCAGGACTACACCAAGACAGTGATGAATATGGGAAACAAGGCACACGCAGAAACATACGCAGCCAAGAACAGGTGGAACTACTGTCTTCGACTTGCTCACGTTATGTATCAGGTGGGAGATAGTGTAACTAACTAAGATAGTTTAACCATCAATGATCACGTTGACTGGTGAGATCACAGTTTTATCGTCTAACCTGGTCTAACTTCACTTTATACCATTTTAATCTGTGTCCAATTTAGGATGGTCTCTTGGACAGGCACGATTTTCTGTTGTTTCTAATAAAGTGGGTTCACGAACTGAAACTATCGGAAGCTGATGACACCCTCAAACATCTAGTTCAGGTACAACACTACCTTACTATTTGTTATGTTTTAACCCTCCTTTACACGGAGCGCACGGAAAGAGAGTCGAGCTAGGCAACCTTTCTATACATAACAGTGTTTTTACAGTGTTTTTACACATTGTCAATAAATTCCATTCATCCCAAATTTATTTCCATTTGATTTCCCTTTATTATTTCAGGTTATATTGACATATTATTTCAGGTTATATTGACATATTTTGATGACGTAACAGAGAACTTTGTACTGGCCCGGTGTACCGCTTACATGTGTGTCACAAAGTTGGGAAGTCTCACCGAGATCAATAACATTAGGAGTCCTTTTGAGTGGGGTAAGTGGGTTGAGAGAGAGAGAGAGAGAGAGAGAGAGAGAGAGAGAGAGAGAGTGTGCTACGTTTCCTTCCATTTACTCCTTGTTGTTTCCTACCATCCCCCCATTTTCAGACAGTGCAGTGAAGGATTGTCGTGTTCCAGAGCGATCTAACTGTCACTATCATGATACCTTACTACTCATCTTCTCAACCCTTCTACAACGAATCACTCTGGAATGTCCCACTGCTCTCGTTTATCAACGCAGCTGGGTTAGTGTGACTCTCATTCCATTCACGTGAAGGGAGTGACCCCTGTGGTTCAGAGTTTTATCAGGCATAGAACCAGAGGTTGCTTTCATTCGCAGTAGTGTTGTTTCAACTTGTATTGTGTATCCTGTGCAAGTTCTGAGTTTTCCCATTACCAAATACCAATACATAACTTTGTCCTGAACCTCTCCCCGACCCTGCAGGTCTGCCCACTCCTTCCTCCCGGGGGTGCTATTGATTCTATCTCTAAGGAGAGCCCCCTCGACAAACTACCCTGCTACCCTGCCTCCCTACCCTTCCCTAAAGATCTCACTACGGAACAAATCGAACAGGTAAATAGCGGTTTGAAATCTTATTAGATAATGTTAGTATCATGATGTTAGATTAACATGTCTCCCCGCCCCCAGATGAGATACGAGAATATGTTAGTATCATGTTGTTAGACTAACATGTCTCCCCGCCCCCAGATGAGATACGAGATAAGCGAGAGTACTGAGGATGTGAGAGTGAGAAGTGTCATATCGGAGGAGAGGTGGTTGATGTGTGAGGACAACTCCCCTCCCTCTGCCCTGGCCATGTTAGCTGCACTCGATGAACACAACTTCTACATCTCACAGACAGGTTTGCAGGTTACACACATCCTGGTCACACAGGTTTAGGGGTTACACTTAGCACCTGAAATGTTAAAAATAATATTTTTGGGGCCATCCCGGACATCATTACTAATTTAATAAAGCGTAATAATCTCACTATCATACAGGAATCATCTCAACACACCACACATCAATCAACCTGTTACAGATCACAATAACAGGTTTAATTTGCTCGACCATTCCCACCGCGCCCTGGAGGGTTAAACATAACAGGGGTGGATCACATGAGTCCCTTCTCTCTCTCTCTCTCTCTCTCCTAAATTCTCCTCCAGATCGCACCCTTCTCTCCTATTTATAATCCTCTTCCCTCCAGATCGCATCCTTCTCTCCTATTTATACTCCTCTTCCCCCAGATCACAGTAGGGTAGGTAGTGTGGCGACTATCTACAAAAAGATATTCGGTCCAATCAACAAGCCACTCACCGAACAGCTCAGGGATGATGCCCCCATAGTATCTGGATTGTGTGAGTGGGCCGTCACCCATCGGAGGACCGGGTCACATAGGTGTCTGGTGGTTGCGGAGTTGTTGAAGAAGAGACAGGGGTCACTGTTAGAGACTCAGGATCAGCGAAAGAAAAAGGAATCTGACTCGATATTCCAGGAGATTCTCTTCAGATATTTGAATGAGAATGCCCCTACTTGGACAGGTTAGTACAGAGCTAGGCAGGGGTGTATTTTACACTTTACAGGCACCAGTTATTGTTTAGTTCTTTTCATTGACTATTGCAAACTGATCTCGGAGTATTGATAGTTCACCATAGATTAATACAATTGTGTAATTCTGTTGTTATGTTCTAACCCTCCCTTTACATTTGTAAACACAGTCTAGCCAGGCAATAATTCTGCAACTAACCGAACTGTAACAGGGAACGAAGAGGACAGGATCCAGTTCCACAACATGATGACGCTATTTGGAGAGTTAGTCCGATCAATGTTCAGTTACAACAAATACCTCAACAAGCTGATCTCCCTTGGCCACCTCTCCTCCCCCAAACTGGTTTACAGCCAGGAGACTATAACTACCCTGGGACCAGACCTCCAGACCCTCCCCAGACATCGGCAATACGTGCTGTGCCTGCCTGTCAATGATCTACAGAAGGTAGGGAACATGTTTACAACGAAGTGCCTACAATTAAAGAAAACAACGATGTGGCAGTACTTAAATTCAATTAGGAATCAAGAGCTTTCGGATGAACTATGTCAATCGTCTTCAGCTGTGACTACGGTTCTGGGTTCAAAAAAGATAAATCCTAGTTTATTCATCTAACTAACTCCACCTCTCTTCCTGCTAGGATAAGAGTGCGAGAACACTGGTGTACGGGACAGGTCTGGGGAATATGGATAGCCACTTCATGTCAATTCAGAAAGAGTTGGCCAGTTTATACCAGAGTTTGGGGCCAGGGGCGGGTAACACAAACCCATATGCTACCCTCCAGCAATGTCGACCTGTAATTGAGGGTTTCAGGCAACTCCTACCAGTGCACAAATATACGGTATGCGACATAAAACAGAGGGTTAATTAATTTTTAAATGATCTTTGTCGGTGCTCGTATCGTGCACAATTGAAAGTGAAAAGACATCAAACCTGAGCTGCAATGTTTGCAGTTGCAAATTGTGTACCGCGCGCTGAACTCGTCACTATTAAAGTACCTGATTTCAGCACCACGCGCACAACACTGCCCTTTTCTCGGCACCACGCGCACAACCCCCGCTCTCTTCTGATCACACAGGTCACAACCCCCTCTCTTTTGAGTCGCTTGACACTGTGTCCGTGCTCCGCATGAACAATTCAACCTCTCTTCAGATCACACAACGCCTCATGGAACCCATATTACCGGGTGCCCAAACCAAGCAGACCGGAATGGCTGTACCGACTGTCCTACAGATGGAGCTGATGTACACCCTTATGGAGCTGTCAGGGGATGTCAGGTGAGAGAGAGACATCATAGCCGTTATAAATAAACATGAATCGCAATTCCACTTAAATCCACAATAAATATCCGCAAAATCGCATTTGTAAGACAATCGGCCGTTATTTGATTGAGATTTTGTGGTTCGGTAGAGAGCGAGTCTAACCTCTTCTTTCCTCATTCCAGGTCCATGATGACTCTTTCCATGTTCTGTCTCACTGGTAGTGGACCCAGTGTTCCCCTTAACATTTACCACTCCATAATTGCCGTGTTGAAAAAGTATAAAACCTGCCTTCTCATCTCTGAGAAAGATACCGCTACCGTCTTTGAAGGTCAGTCTCATGTTTGTTCGTACCTGTTCGTGGTTTGAGATATTCAGAATAAGTCAAGTTTTCAGTTGTCATTCAGATTGCAACATATATCTCCAATTCAACATTCTTTTTTGGAACTGTCAAAGGAAGGAAAAAGAGAGGCATTGGAAATGTGTTTATGTGGTTTTTAATGCGTTTGACGTAGGAAATCACAGAGTATCTTTTAAAATGAATATTAATACCCAAAGATAAGAGAATCTAGAATTAAGAATCATCTTAGTTAATTACAAGAAAGCCCCCCAAAAGTAAGAAACCCAAAAAGAGATTTCTGACGTGTAGCACGAATTAAAATTTTCTCTGAAGTTCGATATAAATTTACAGTCGTCACTTCAGAAATCAATTTTCAACCTGTCGATCTATTTCTTCATTTCATTCCCATGCTTGACTTTCCAACCAGTACGTGATTACCCAATTTGAACGAGTTCCGTAGAACTCTTTCAAATTCTGCTATGACGATAGCCCGCACTCCCTTTTAACGAAGCATATATTATGTTGCATACTACCTTTAAAGGATGGACTAAACGAAATCGTTTACTATCATTTAGCATGATCTAAAATTATAACTTTTTATACTCCCTAAAACATGTTCAAAATCACGGACGCCTCTTTAAAACTACAGGATAAAGAGAACCTTGGCGAATATCAGTCTAACTTGGCAAAGAGAACCATCAAAATTTGTTTTCCTTTTGTTAAATCCCAACGTACTATTATTATTGTATCCCTCCAAGCATCTCTAACTTTGTATTGGATGTGAAGTCACCCCTATTATTGCTTGCGTGGAGGGGTTATTTCATTACCAAAACTGTGTAATACTCTTTACTATTGTATCTACCAGGATACAAACTTCTAAATCTAACTAATAACACTCTTTACAGCACTATCGAGTAGGTACGAGGAGGAGGGCCCTGTGTCGGCTGCGGAGAAGTGCATCCTGATATACCGTCAGGAGCTTTACAGATCAAACACTAAACTTGCTACAATAGAGGTAGTACATACACAACCATGATATACCTTGCCTTGCTCGACACCGTAAGGGATGGTTAGAACATGACATACATCTTTCACAATTAGAAGACGTTTCCCACTGAGAGTGCTCAACTGGTTGCCCAGTTTGCTTGTAACATACATTTTTCATATACCTGCCTTGATTCGGATTGCATTTGTGCTGTAATTGTATGAACAATACAAGGTTGCATACAAGCTGTATATGAACAACTCAGCTCATAGACCCAACATTTAAACGAACTGAAAATATCCAAGAAGACATTTTCTCCTGAATTTAACAACACATTCTCCTATCAGCCCTCAGGAGCGAAATACCCGACTGCAGTAAAGAAACACAAACCAAATATTGTCAAGAGTCTAGCTCCGTGGTGTTCCACCTGGCAGGAGCTCGTTGAGAATCCCAGTTCTCTTCCCCTGACCGATGTACTCAAACGGATCGGAGACTCTGAGGTTGAAGGCCAGAAGTTTGTATCGACCGTGGTGGCACATGTTGTTAGTGGGAGGTGTCACCTGCATCAGCTTACTGAGTTGGTGGAATTGTGTGCGGAGCTGACTACACGACACTCGTATATGGAGGGGCTGTGGGTGTGTGCCATGATAACCCCATCGACTTGTGGGTAAGCACTGGTGGGTAGGGTGGGGTGATATCAGATAAAAGAAATGATATTATATGATGAATTACTATTTATGTGATATGGGGGGCGACTACTGGGAGGCGCGACGTTCGACAATTGAAAGGTAGGGCTCGGTTCGAGGAAGTAGCCGCCAGCTAAAATTTCTATTTTTAGTGCACGATCAGAGTTTGATGGGACCGAGAAATATACCATGAGAAAGATAGCTTAGTTCTGATTGCTCCAATCTTTATTTTCACTCTCGATTACTTCCTCCTTCAACCACCGAAATGTCAAGAGCCTTGTGAAATGTCTATACGATTAGTTCTCAGTAGTTGAGATATTTTTAAGGTGGTTAAAAAAATTATTTTTGGGATGAACTTTCCCAAGACATACTTCTAGAAGATTATTTCGGGGAAGTAAAGGTTCCCAAGAAGTATTTCGAGCCAACAACCGTTTACTATCACCCAGGGACCGACTGAAACAAGTAAACAACCAATCAGAACTTGTTATTTAGGTCACATGACTGGTTATCAGCCAATCAGGGATCAGTATTTCCTGATTCGGTCGGTTCCTGCTATCACCACTTTATCACATACTATCTGTCTCGCCCATCTCTCCCTCTCTCTCTGTCATCAAAGATGTTCGGTGATGTAATGATATATTTGGATGAGACTGAATTATCATGGAGTAGCATGCCAGACGAGAACCATTTAAGGAGTTTTAAGGAGTTTTATATAACAGCGCTAAACAATAAATATGATAATTTATACCCAAACTCCCTAGTCGCTCCCTCATCAAAACACACAAACATACCCGCTACGACCTGGAAAACATATTACTTGTCCTTGGACTGGAGCCCCCGCTGAAAATCTTCATTTCCATGGTATCACCATTGTCTGCGCTTCTCCTCCCCAAAATACTCCTCATTGTATCCCTCCTCCGTGGTATCATTTTAGGAGTTTGATGCTCGATGTACTCCTTGTACCGGGGCATCCTCCACCAGTATAACATGGGGTTGACCGCTGCGTTCAGGGACACACTCAGCACCGTGACAAACTGATCGTAATACAATCCACCGCCAAGGTAGTCAAATTTATGGAAATCAAAGCGGTAGTTCGTGTAGAAGTCTACCATGTGAAGAAGTTCCGTGACAACTAGGGGGACATTAAATATCGCGTATACCATTGCGAATAGTATTATTGTAATGGTAGCCCTATTCCGTGCCCTCCTTAGACCCTGCCTGCTACTGTCATTGTGCACTGCCTTATTGATCTTTCGAAGGGTGATCCTGATGGAAAGAGTGGAGGAGAAGAAGACTATGAACATTGGGAAGATTATTGTCATTATCCTGATACCATCCAGGACGATCACATTGCTGCTCGTGGCATTGTCTGTATCTGGGTTATTGAAGATGAAACTACATCGGGCCATGGCCGGGATGTAATTCACCGTTCCCATCTTCCTCATCACAAACACTACTGTTATCCCAACCTGGATGAGACCGTATATAACAACCGTGGCTACTACCGGGCCGATTGTCTGTTGAGAGAAGGGCCGGAGGAGGTAGGCTGTCCGGGAGCAGGTCAGCGCCACCACAAGGTATATGGAGAGACGGGAGGTGATGTTCCAAAGGTAGCTCCATCCCGCACAAACGAACTGAGTCCCGAATATAATTCCTGGGTTCCGGTCATTCAGGAATACTATCCCAACGGCAAGCCCTGCTATGTTTGTCAGGGCATCTGTTCCTGTTATGATCCTGTACAAAGTGTTTGGTAGATCGTTTTTCCGGCCCTTAAAGTAGATTAAACTGATAATGTTGCCGGGAACTCCTATTATGAAGCACATGCAGTAGAGAAGTCCGAAGAAGGTGTCGATGGCTGGGGTTCCAAAAGTAGTGGCTGGAACATGTGTCTCAGTAAACTGTGCTGCAGCTGTTGTATTGATCATGACTATAAAAGTGTTGGTTAGTTGGGGGATAAAAGAGGGAGGCAAATCACCAATTTCATATGTAACATAGTTAGAATAGAGCGCCCAATCACTAATTTCAGCAGTGACTAGACGCTGTCACGAAATACAAATATATATAAAATACTACCCCTACCCGTGCCTCAAATATGTCCGCCCTTAATATATTAATATGTGCAGCAGGGAGAGAGGGGGACTTTGACAAGACTTTGACAGGGGACCAACTTGGTAAATTATTATTCTCGTCAAAACAATTAGAGGTCTCTCCTCGAGCAGGGACAAATTGGGGGCGAGAAAAAGAGGGGCGAGGTGGTGCACTATAGGAGTTTCAAAACTCATTAGTTTAATAGAGCTCCAGCTCTTTCAATATGAGCACCACCTCGCCCCATGACATCCAATTTCACTTAACCGTGGCCCACCATGAGAAACATATGAAGAGTTTGAGAGGTGCAACAAGAGAGGGAGAGAAAGGAGGGGAAAGAGAGAGAGATTCTGCCGCAGCGACGCTTGGTATGAAAGCAGGACAGAAAAATGAAAAGAGAAGCGGCTTCTATAAAATGCGCATATTATTCAATCTTTTTTTCCCACAAAGTTGTGTCAAGTGTTGATAAGTGTCAAGTGATGACATTGCTTTAAAAAAAGGTTATCCCCAAATAAAAATTGTATAAGTATTCAACCGAATTCGCCCATTATTAATTCACTAACGAACTGCAAGCTGACAAGCACTTAGACCCACACGGTAACAACTGCCAAATGTCAATAAAGATTCCACGGCTAAATCTAAAATGCTAAAATGAGGATTGGAAATCCAAACTTGTGCAATCAAAGTGAACATGTCGTGATGTTTCAATATACGATATATGAAAATGAGCAAATACGTCAAGAGAAATTATTTGAAAGTAGAGAGGTGAAGGAAGGACTGTGACAGGGAGAGAGCGATGGAGAGAGGGTGCAAATGTCAAAAACTAAAAGTTAAACTAGAGAGTGTCATTGCGCGAGGAGAGAGATGCGTGAGACGTTGCGTTAGCGTGGCGGTGGAGAGAGAGGGAAAGAGAGAGAGAAAGAGGGGGAGAGAAAGAGAGAGAGAGAGAGCTAGAGAGAGAGAGGGAGAGAGAAAATGTTTAAAATTTGAATGAAGTTTTTGAAAGGGAACGGAAACCGTTTAACCATTAACATTAAGATTCTCTCCAAGTTTAGCTTCCATTTATAGAACCATTGTTTAAAAAATTATTCCACCGAGTTTTATATCTGAATCGGCCTTTCTCTATTTTATACCAACTACCCCCCCCCCCCAGGGAGCTACCGGAAGGAACAGATTGGTGGAGCAACTTCTCTCTCTTTGTTATTCTGCTGATCCGATACCAGTGTACCACCCTCTGGTGGATTGTATATTTTGTGATCTGGCCCTCACTCTGCAGTTATACCAAGGGTGCCAAGAGTGCCGCCACCCACAAGTGGCCTCATAACTACCATGTTATACATCTCATGCTGGCCTTGTTCACCGAGGTAAGATTTGTAGTATAAATTTTATATTAGTGACTCATTTACACTCTGGGGTAGTAAGATAAGTGACTGCATTCTGGAGATTATGCATACAATCGTTATGTTCTAGCTCTCCTCGAAGTGAGAGAGGGTCGAGCTTGAATTGTTCTTACACGGACACACAGTGTCAAGGTCAAGCAAGGCAAATACACCATACCAGCTTACTAGATAAGCTAGCTAGAGGAAGTGAACTAGTATAAAACTCGTGCACGAGTTTTATACTCGTTCGTGATAGTTATAACCAACTAAAAACTACAAAGGTGTGACTACTATTTTCTAAGAAACCTCTTTTATCATCATGAGACTCATCAACCTGGAGTCTGGACAATGAATACTTATTAGTGCCTTTATATAGCTTCATATCAGTGACTCCCAGCGCTGAGCATGGCATTGATTTACTAGAATGGAGACAGGGAAGTCGGAGCCAGATTAAGAGAGAGAGAGAGAGAGATGAGAGAGAGAGAGAGAGAGAAGAAGAAGTAAGATGGGGAGTGAGAAATGAATTGCTGGCAGCATCTCTTTCAATTTGACACAATGTTTAATATAACACTGCACAGTTTCATATATTCCTACCATCTGGCTCATAGGTAGGGCGTGAGGGAGTAAGAGAAAGAAGAAGAAGAAGAGAGAGAACGAGAGTGAGAGAGAGAGAGAGAGAGAGAAAGAGAGAGAGAAAGAGAGAGAGAGAGAGAGAGAGAGAGGGAGAGAGAGACATAGTATAGCATGAGTACGCTCAGAATTACAATATAGGACCATGACTCATGGCTTTATATTAGCTTCACAACCGGACTCATGCGTTGAACGAAAGTCAGGGAAATAGTAGAGCGTGGGCATGAGAATAGACATTATTAATATTTATGATATATAATTACATAACTGGCGAGGATGGGCGGCGAACGGAGATTATACATTTAGGGAGAATGGGGAAGGAAAATATAATCCTAATGCTCAGACTCTCACTGAGACTGATGAGCAAGCGAACACTTTCAAAGGGAGAAGCACCAGCTGCTGTACTCCGTTTGTTAGCTCATGTCAAGCTGTGAGTGCTGCGGTACGGTTCAAGGTGGCCTTGGTTTCTGAATTAGTTATTCAGCATTTTTGGATAAAATATCTCACAGCCAACAACAACGAAGCACAATACATTCTCAACAAAATCTTGCGTACAAAATTTATTTTATCAAAGGTATCACATGATTTTTAATATGCGTCTAATAGCAGGAGGAAGTTCCATTTCATTTTCACCCTATCAAATGTTTGAATCAAAATTTCACAATTATATTCATCGGGGTCCGAGGAAGTCCTATCATGGAAAGTTATTAGTTGCATGTCAACATTTTATCAGGGAAACTTTTGACATATTAAACTGCGAATATATTGGAGCTATATGATAGGACTAAAGTTTTTATCGCCCTGCCCTTCTTCTTCTGCCCTAAAGTTCATTAAATTCCTGCATCTAAAATAGTGGGCATTATACCGTCACACGGTAGTGGGTGGTCCATTTAATATCCCAAGAAAAAATTTCATATTATGATATCAATTAAGTTTGAATCGCTTGAAACTCCCACGAAGGAATGTGCCGGAAAACAATAAACAGTTCACGTCATACCATGTAACATGCCCAACACCACTGTACCTCCCTCATAATGCCCGATCCCCTCTACAACGCCACCATGACACCACTATACCTCTCTCCCAATCACTATGGTCGCAACCACTACCTCTCTCCCAATCACTATGGTCGCAACCACTACCTCTCTCCCAATCACTATGGTCGCAACCACTACCTCTCTCCCAATCACTATGGTCGCAACCACTACCTCTCTCCCAATCACTATGGTCGCAACCACTACCTCTCTCCCAATCATTATGATCGCAACCACTACCTCTCTCCCAATCACTATGATCGCAACCACTACCTCTCTCCCAATCACTATGATCGCAACCACTACCTCAATCACTATGATCGCAACCACTACCTCTCTCCCAAACACTATGATCGCAACCCCCCCCCCCTCTCAGATGGAGAAGCCACCAGTTGAGGATCTGGACAGAGCTGTAGTGATGCACAGCGCCTTCAGACATCTAGATGCAGATAGGCGTGCCCTGACACCCTACAAGTTTACCATGGTACTGAAACTGCTAGTCCGGGACTCGACTCAGAATATCCCCGAAACACACAGTGAGTATTTTATCTCCCGGATATCCCCTAGACCCCTTCCGAATATTTAACCCTCCAAAATATACATATTGCTCTGTTTGAGACAATTACGTGATGGTAATAGACACCCTATTCGGGGACATCCAATCTTAAACATAATTAGGGCTAAAGTTTTAACTTTGAGTAGCCTCAAATATCCTTTGCCTTACCCTAAAACCCCGTACGAGAATGCTATTTAGACATGGAGTGTCAGGGAATAAGGTTACTCAGTCCGCCTGACTGGCCGGTCATGAATAGTATAATTCAAATACACCATACCAATATGACCCGGTGTCGACGTACCTATCTGGACAGCTGCAATGTACAGACTTGATCAATACGGTTATAACAAACCAGCTCGATTGTAAATTTGTCGTCGTGGGAGCTAGGGTTGATGCAAACCAATATATTAATATAAAAAGGCGGTGAGAGCTAGGGGGTCGAGTAATGCAAACCAATATATAATGATAAAGATTGGTGATGTATTCAAAACACAGGGGGGGGGGGGAAGTAAAAACAAGAAGACTTATAGTGTGTTCTAACTTTGATTTGGGCAACTGGTATCCAAGTTAATTTGATTGGTTGGTATTGAGCTTATATAGAGTGGGTAAAGGTGGATAAAAGCCAGGGAATACAAGTTGGAAAAGTCTCAACTCTCAAACTTTGTGTTTTGTGTCGATTAAATTGTACTTCGTACAAAAAGTGATATATACTAGGCTTGGGAATTTATAACTATCTGATTGCTGAGGCTACTTAACAAGTAGTAGTTATTATCTTGGCATTATTTCACCTGGCTGATTGATGTCTGAGAGATTGGGATTGAGAAGATTAATGCAGGCGCCTTTCAGACAGGAGGTGGTATAATCTCATCACGCAACAGATATATAGTAACTGATCTGATTCCTGCACAGCCCACTGTATAACCCCCCCCCCCCCCCCACCCCCACTACTGCACTGTATAACCCCCTACCCCACTACCCGCTACATGTGCCCCTACATGTGCCCCTACATGTGCCCCACTACTAAACGTGACATCACCTATGCCCCGCAGAACACATGCACCTAGATGCTGTATTAAGGACAATCTGTGCTCAGCCGTGGGTTCCCGAACTATGTCTGGTGTCCCCTGAGAAACTAGCTGATAACTATCTTATTGACAAAGAGGTACATTTTCACGCCTCCTCTGTCTCGTTCTCTCTCTCTCCCAGTCTTAGTCTCTCTTCTACTAACATAACCCCTCCTCCAAATCTCAATTAGCCCTTCTCCAACCGTGCACCAATAGTGGTCTTGGCTCTTGACCTATAACATTACTCCTCCTCAGTTACCTGGTGAGAGTGCACAGCTGCTACTGAACCTTATTTGCGATGCAGAGATGGAAGGAAACCCAGAACCAGACCCGTCACAACTGATCGACTCAATACTAACAGTGAGTAACGACTATATAATCCATAATATCTCCTTTTCTCGGATTCTCTCGGATTCATGTCTCTCTCTCTCTTCTCTCTCTCTCTCTCTCTCTCTCTCTCTCTCTCCTCTCTCTCTCTCCCTACTCTCTCTTTATCCCTCTCTCTCTTTACTCTCTCTCTCTCTCTCTCTCGCTCTCTCGCCTCTCTCTTCTCTCTCTCTCTCTCTCTCTCTCTCTCTCTCTTCTCTCTCTCTCTCTCTCTCTCTCTCTCTCTCTCTCTCTCTCTCTCTCCCTCTCTCTCTCTATCAGTATCCATGTCATACTCACAAGATTATATATCTGCCATGATTCACGTGATTGAATATATATTATGCACGTCAACGTGTTGACAGTTTGCTAAACTCGCTATTTTCTCTGTTTTCCGATAATTCCATATGGATCAATCTATCTACGATCTTCTAGCTTCTCCCAATCAAAGTTCGAAAAAATGGAGTCGCCAAAATCCTAATCGAGGTCGCTATGGTACATCACCATCCTTCTCAATCTAAGTTTAGTTGAGTGTACATCTGCTCTGATTAAATCCTCCAGTGGCAGCATCAGCTATGCTATGCTGTCCCTGGCGGATCTGGCCAAATGGCTTCAGATATCAGTTAAAAATTTAACAGCTTTACATATCTTCTAAAACTTGCTTGTACAAATTAATGGGGTATTGCAATCAATTCATTGTTCTACAAAAACTAGCTTGTTTTCCTTTGCCAGCTCACACGGTACAATGTGCAACTTCCAACTACAATATAATAGTGATGTTTCACATCAACTTCCATGTTGTGTCAATCTCGCGTGAAATTCAAATTGCAAACAGTAGAAATTGAGATTCGACGGCTGCAACATGACAATAAAGATATGGGTCTAAAAAATTCAACCTTTCAGCATTCCTGTCACCAAACTCGTGTTTCATCATTTTACACGTGTTTTACAAAGAACAACTCAAACGTGATGCCATTCTTTTTTTTGCAGATGCGATTTTAATACCAACATATAATGTCTCTATTCTGCAATAAAAAAGGCTATTATAATCCAACTCACCCCCCTTCTCTCTCTGTACAGAAGATAGATAAATGGACTATACGAAGTTCATATCTAAAGATTCGACTGCTTCAAATGTTGAGCAGAGAGCGAGAAAGCGAGCCCGAAACCATCAAACTCGTGTCTGGAGCAGTTGTAACTACCCTTGGAAAAATCATTACTGAGGTATAATATAACGAGAAGTTGAAACACTCTAGTATTACGCTCTGTATCTGTTTCTATAGCTGATACATATCTCTAAAGAGGTATATATACACTATAGTGTTGACATAACCTTCTCTAGGTGGCCCGAGGAGAGTCCAAGCATTCAACACTGTGGCTAGTACCTGCATTTATCAGTAAACTACCCGATGCAGTCAAGGAACACCTCATACAATGGCTGGGTAAGTCAAGGAACACCTGATACAATGGCTGGGTAAGTCAAGGAACACCTGATACAATGGCTGGGTAAGTCAAGGAACACCTCATACAATGGCTGGGTAAGTCAAGGAACACCTCATACAATGGCTGGGTAAGTCAAGGAACACCTGATACAATGGCTGGGTAAGTCAAGGAACACCTCATACAATGGCTGGGTAAGTCAAGGAACACCTCATACAATGGCTGGGTAAGTCAAGGAACACCTGATACAATGGCTGGGTAAGTCAAGGAACATCTCATACAATGGCTGGGTAAGTCAAGGAACACCTGATATGTAATGGCTGGGTAAGTCAAGGAACACCTGATACAATGGCTGGGTAAGTCAAGGAACACCTCATACAATAGCTGGGTAAGTCAAGGAACACCTGATACAATGGCTGGGTAAGTCAAGGAACACCTGATACAATGGCTGGGTAAGTCAAGGAACACCTCATACAATGGCTGGGTAAGTCAAGGAACACCTCATACAATGGCTGGGTAAGTCAAGGAACACCTGATACAATGGCTGGGTAAGTCAAGGAACACCTGATACAATGGCTGGGTAAGTCAAGGAACACCTCATACAATGGCTGGGTAAGTCAAGGAACACCTCATACAATGGCTGGGTAAGTCAAGGAACACCTCATACAATGGCTGGGTAAGTCAAGGAACACCTCATACAATGGCTGGGTAAGTCAAGGAACACCTGATACAATGGCTGGGTAAGTCAAGGAACACCTGATACAATGGCTGGGTAAGTCAAGGAACACCTCATACAATGGCTGGGTAAGTCAAGGAACACCTGATATAATGGCTGGGTAAGTCAAGGAACACCTGATACAATGGCTGGGTAAGTCAAGGAACACCTCATACAATGGCTGGGTAAGTCAAGGAACACCTGATACAATGGCTGGGTAAGTCAAGGAACACCTCATACAATGGCTGGGTAAGTCAAGGAACACCTGATACAATGGCTGGGTAAGTCAAGGAACACCTGATACAATGGCTGGGTAAGTCAAGGAACACCTGATACAATGGCTGGGTAAGTCAAGGAACACCTCATACAATGGCTGGGTAAGTCAAGGAACACCTCATACAATGGCTGGGTAAGTCAAGGAACACCTCATACAATGGCTGGGTAAGTCAAGGAACACCTCATACAATGGCTGGGTAAGTCAAGGAACACCTCATACAATGGCTGGGTAAGTCAAGGAACACCTCATACAATGGCTGGGTAAGTCAAGGAACACCTCATACAATGGCTGGGTAAGTCAAGGAACACCTGATACAATGGCTGGGTAAGTCAAGGAACACCTGATACAATGGCTGGGTAAGTCAAGGAACACCTGATACAATGGCTGGGTAAGTCAAGGCCGTGGCTCCAATATAGCAGACTAAACCAACTCGAACAAGTTTCTGATAATGATATATTGTCAAATGAGGGGCCCCTTATATACGATGACAGTTGCATTCACTTATCCAGTTATCAGTTTATATAACATACTGCATAAAGATCTAAAAATGGTATTGATAGGTCATACGACATACTTAGTTTCAGAAAAGTATGGCATTGATACATCAGTTTTACTTTATAAGGTTTAAAATTACCCCTGGAGGAGAGTATACTGCACGAGTCACGAACACAAAATCAGTAACCGACTGGGATCCCGGTCGGACCGGGATCCCGGTGACCGGACAGCGATTTTTGAAAATCCCGGTCCGGTGACCGGACAGCGACTTTTGAAAATCCCGGTCCTGAGACCGGACAGCGATTTTTGACCGGTCACGTATCCCGGTGTTTGGTCCGGTCCGGTTGTTTTTTCACGTATCCCGGTCCGGTCCGGTCCGGTCCGGTCGAGAATTCCCCGTCCGGTCGGTTACACAAAATGCATCATCACGATCATTGACCTAGCCAGGTTGTCAATCATGTGGCTAGGCTGCAGAGTTTAACATCTGTCAAACCGTGGACACAGACATGGCATATAATACAGGGAGTGAAAAACTGCTGCGACTGTCTGAATAAAAATACTGCAAAGTTATGATGCAATTAAAGTATTGGTATCTCGCGATGACTGGGCCCGGGAGGTAGTGAACATCGTACTAATGTCACTCAACATTGTTTCTGAATGAAGTAATACTCAACATGTGTACACCACATCTACAGGGTGTTCATTTTGGATCTTTACAAGCGTTGGGCTTCACCCAGAAAAAAGTTGGGAAGATTATCTTATGAAACTTCATACTTGGACTATTCTATACCCTCATTCAAGGTTCCTGGTGTTTTTGGAGCTCTAGCACCCCGGGAAGTGTGTTTTTGGCATCAAAACTACCAGAAGGAATTTTTTGCTGGTGCTGAGACTTTGCTAAAATGTTTTTTGGGTATTTTCTATGTCAATCCCAAAGTTTCATGGTTATTGGATGTGTTTTTCGGTCTCAGAATTTCGAAAAAATTGCCCGGAAAGACTCTAAAACGGCTTAAAAATTGACACTTTAGAGTCTTTCCAGGCAATTTTTTCGAAATTCTGAGACCGAAAAACACATCCAATAACCATGAAACTTTGGGATTGACATAGAAAATACCCAAAAAACATTTTAGCAAAGTCTCAGCACCAGCAAAAAATTTCTTCTGGTAGTTTTGATGCCAAAAACACACTTCCCGGGGTGCTAGAGCTCCAAAAACACCAGGAACCTTGAATGAGGGTATAGAATAGTCCAAGTATGAAGTTTCATAAGATAATCTTCCCAACTTTTTTCTGGGTGAAGCCCAACGCTTGTAAAGATCCACAATGAACACCGTGTATAATAGTGGAGTGTTGCCATATTGTATATATGCAATAACAATAACAATGGCCAGGGTTGCATACGGCATACAGTATAACATACAGTATAAATTATGAAGGAATGGATCTTTTGTGCCCCTGGCTTCTGATAGGTCGAGATGTCTCATTTAATGGAGAACGAGTTATAAAGGTTTATAAAGAGGGAAAGACGTAACGACAAAGAGTAGTTGATAGATGAATGAACTTAAGCAATACTCAACATGTGTAGTACACATGTTTCCATTGTGTACATCACATCTATCATACAATGGAGGAGTGTCTCCATAATACATAATAACAACTAGCGCACCCATTGGGTGCGCCTCAAGTAAGGGCTTTTTGATAACCCACCCGGCCTCGCCGGGTGGTTCTTTTCGCCCTTTCAACGTCAATAACACGGTTGCCATGGCAACTGAATTGGTAACTATGAGGACTGGCCTGTTAAAAGTCTCTCGAAATATTAAGAAACTTCCACTGGAACTTTAGAAAGTGTGAATAACAGCTTTACAGCTTTCGTCATATGAAGTGTTTTATGAAGGAGCAGCCTGTCGCGTAGATACCGCTGAACGAACGACGTTCATAGACTTATAATAGAGATGACGAGCCGGCCAGGGTTGCATACTGTATAAATTATGTTTTCTGCCATTGACATGCTAAACTGTCCCTCTCTATCTCTTCCTCCGTGTAAAGATCTCCTTTTCTTGACCCTGGTTTCTGATAGGTCGAGAGGGCTCAGCCAATCAGGATTATAGATGTGAACATCAAAAGGCAATCGATATATATATATGAATCCCCCATGATAGTGGGTCAATTTATTATGGATGAAAATAGAAGCTGTCAACTTGGGCATTTGCCCGGGAGGAAATAGAAACTGTCAAGGTCGTGCTTCAGGTAGATAATTTATCTTCCTGCTAGAATAAGGAGAAGTGAGACAGTTGGGAAAGAAAATATAAGGAGTATCATTCTCGAAAACTGTTTATACCGCATAGGTAGAGCACTGTGAAATACAGCTGATCAACCCAAAGTTATAGGGATTAAGATACTTCCAGCATTGTTTCCGTAGTTTGTTTTTGTACAACTATCACCTTTTCGGATCGGTACAGCTCGTCCCCCTGCCTCATAATTCATGGGCCATGGCACCTTGTACTTCCAGGTATATATTTTACCCAACTAACCCCCTCCCCCAGGGTGTGTATATTTGACCCAACTAACCCCCCTCCCCCTCCCCCAGGGTGTGTATATTTGACCCAACTAACCCCCCTCCCCCTCCCCCAGGGTGTGTATATTTGACCCAACTAACCCCCCTCCCCCTCCCCCAGGGTGTGTATATTTGACCCAACTACCCCCCCCCCCAGGTGAATGGTTAAGTGAGGGTGTGTATATTTGACCCAACTAACCCCCCTCCCCCCCCCCCCCCACCCCAGGGTGTGTATATTTGACCCAACTAACCCCCCTCCCCCCCACCCCAGGGTGTGTATATTTGACCCAACTAACCCCCTCCCCCTCCCCCAGGGTGTATATATTTGACCCAACTAACCCCCCTCCCCCTCCCCCAGGGTGTGTATATTTGACCCAACTAACCCCCCAGATGAATGGGTGTGTATATTTGACCCAACTAACCCCCCTCCCCCCCCACCCCAGGGTGTGTATATTTGACCCAACTAACCCCCCTCCCCCTCCCCCAGGGTGTATATATTTGACCCAACTAACCCCCCTCCCCCTCCCCCAGGGTGTGTATATTTGACCCAACTAACCCCCCAGATGAATGGGTGTGTATATTTGACCCAACTAACCCCCACCCCCTCCCCCAGGGTGAGTATATTTGACCCAACTAACCCCCCCCCCAGGTGAATGGTTGGGTGAGGGCGAGTGGTGGAGTAACGAGTTTACCTACTGTTCTTGTGTGGACTGGCAACAGCCCTTACTCACCCTCATGACCAACTACCTCTCCAACAAACTCACTCTGATCATTGAGACACTTCACACTCAGGTATTACACAGCTTGCAGCCCTCTTCTCACATCCATCCCATCAGATAGCTCTCCCACATTCGATATCACATTCAGACTTCAGAGCCAACAACACACGGCGTGCCCCAGAGTAGTTTAACATTTGTTTGAGTGACCACCTCCAATTCCGGTTGTAAATGGTCGGGAAGACCTCCCTGAAGGTCGTGGCGGAGCGGGAATAATCATGTAGACCCGCTGCGGCTTCAGAAAATTGAGAAAAAGATAGCTATCTTTTTTTTCACTTTGAAAATAAGAAATTTTCATAGATACCGCCTTGTTCTACAAGATGTGGTTGTCCCCGACCTATTTTTGGACGTAGAATCGAATGCCGCTGGAGTCAAATCTTTAAAATGTAGGCAACATGGAGAAAATCGCGTTTTTAGGTGTTTTTTGGTGAAAAAACGTCCAAACTGGTACTTGTTGATAAGATAGGGTCCCAAAAGTATCACACATCGATTTTTTGGGTCCTTTTCGCCCTAGAAGCAGAGTTTTATGAAAATCCAGTACAACGCCTATTCTCCGCTTACTTTCAAAGAAAGTGAATATTGCTCTAATTTAGCCAATTTTGAAGAAAAGCCGTCCAAAACGATACTAGCTGACAGGATAGAGTCCCAATAACTTAAAAAATGTCATTTTTAGGCATTTTATATCCTAGAAACAAATTTACTTGGCGATAAGCCATCTCGGTAGACCTCTGAAGTAGGTGGAAATAGCCATGATATAGCGATTGCGGCAAATGGATGTGAATTAACGCTTACCAAACCTACTTTAGCATCATGTATGACCTATCTCTGGACTACTGGACTATGCAAGAGCCACTCTTCAACTTCACAGTTTCAGAGATAGGACATACATGATGCTAAACTAGGTTTGGTAAGCGTTTAGTCACATTCATTTGCCACAATCGCTATATCATGGCTATTTCCACCTACTTCAGAGGTCTACCGAGATGGCTTATCGCCAAGTAAATTTGTTTCTAGGATATAAAATGCCTAAAAATGACATTTTTTAAGTTATTGGGACTCTATCCTGTCAGCTAGTATCGTTTTGGACGGCTTTTCTTCAAAATTGGCTAAATTAGAGCAATATTCACTTTCTTTGAAAGTAAGCGGAGAATAGGCGTTGTACTGGATTTTCATAAAACTCTGCTTCTAGGGCGAAAAGGACCCAAAAAATCGATGTGTGATACTTTTGGGACCCTATCTTATCAACAAGTACC
This sequence comes from Hormiphora californensis, assembly GCA_020137815.1. Taxonomy (NCBI): domain Eukaryota; kingdom Metazoa; phylum Ctenophora; class Tentaculata; order Cydippida; family Pleurobrachiidae; genus Hormiphora; species Hormiphora californensis. The sequence continues at coordinate 9,503,970 of CM035350.1, forward strand.
AGTTTGGACGTTTTTTCACCAAAAAACACCTAAAAACGCGATTTTCTCCATGTTGCCTACATTTTAAAGATTTGACTCCAGCGGCATTCGATTCTACGTCCAAAAATAGGTCGGGGACAACCACATCTTGTAGAACAAGGCGGTATCTGTGAAAATTTCTTATTTTCAAAGTGAAAAAAAAGATAGCTATCTTTTTCTCAATTTTCTGAAGCCGCAGCGGGTCTACATGATTATTCCCGCTCCGCCACGACCTTCAGGGAGGTCTTCCCGACCAGTTACAACCGGAATTGGAGGTGGTCACTCAAACAAATGTTAAACTACTCTGGGGCACGCCGTGAACACTCATAAACCCTTCTGAAGGATACAACTTCTTGTTTTAAGACGCAACTTAGGAGACTATTAATTTAGTTCCCTAAAACCCTCGTCTTATCCTGAGACTATTAATTTAGTTCCCTAAAACCCTCGTCTTATCCTGAGACTATTAATTTAGTTCCCTAAAACCCTCGTCTTATCCTGAGACTATTAATTTAGTTCCCTAAAACCCTCGTCTTATCCTGAGACTATTAATTTAGTTCCCTAAAACCCTCTCTTATCCTGAGACTATTAATTTAGTTCCCTAAAACCCTATCTTATCCTGTAGCTGAAGAAGTTTGTGGATGAGGTTAGAACAGTGGAAGATTTGACTGATGAGCAGGGTGAACAACTCAATACCGCCCTACACCTCCGGATATCATTAGTTGGGGCGGTCTTCCCCACAATAACTGGCAACCCAGTCATGGTACGTGTAGCTGTCTGTCTATCTGTCTGTCTGCCTGTCTGTCTTTCTGTCTTTCTCCTGGGCATTGTGTGTGAAATGTTCTAACTTAATATTCCTTGCCTTGCTCGACCCTGTCTCATATATCGTAAAATTAAACAAATTCCCCCGAACAGAAACTAGACTGGGGTATTTTGTTGCTAAGACTAGTCCAGCACCCTGCCGTTGATCGGACACTACTGGGAGAGGGAGTTCTATTCTACTCTCTCATCGACATGTTGTCTACCATAATGGAATCTCTCGAGCAACAGGTATAAAGATCTTCCTCGACCCAGCTGTCTCTTGAGTCGCCTGACACTGTGTTCGTGCTTTTTAGAATAAGGTATAAACAATTCAAGGTGTCTCATAAATATATTGTAAAGTAGGGGTAGGACAAGTAAAAATATGTTACTCTGATACTCGGTGTAGAAGCTGAAACTAAACTAATCTGATGAGCTATAAAATGAACTGAAAATGTAAGTCTGAAACTTCAACTCCAGACTGAAAACTTTCAGGAACTTAACTCATATTTAATGTAATAAACTGTAAAGCGGTCTATAGTAGATTTAGTATGGAACGAAAAGATTTGCACTATGCAAGGTGCAAATAAGTCTTTAGTCTATACAAACTAAACTATTATAGTGGAGCCTCTCTAATAGAAGTAGTGTAGACTGTCTACGTAACAGTTTAGCAAGTTGGTTCCATGAAATGGTGCACCGGGGGGGGGGGGGGGGGGGGGGGGGGGTGAGGGGGGGGGGGGGGAGGGGGGGGGGGAGGGGGGGGGGGGAGGTAGTAGCAGTTATAGTACTGCATCTACAATATAGTTTGATGTAGTGGACGAAACAACAATGATCCCTAATTGCTGAGCATTTCATGATCATACGGTACTCCCTTCTTTTGTCCCTTCTTTTCTGTACTTCTTTTCTGTAATGCACTATACTGTACTATTTCACATCAAACAATGCAGCTGCACGACCCTCTTTCAGTACGCCCTGGCTCCTGCAATAAATTTTGTAAAGGAGGGTTAGAAAATTTAACAACTAAGTTACTATTAGTATAGGCGCAAAGCTAAACCCTATGTCTAAACTCTCCATTAACTAACCTGGAATCCCAGTTTATACCTAATCCCCTCCTCATCCTATACATCCTATACTACCTAGGTGGCAAGTGCGGTGGCTGAGGAGGTGACCAGTAAAACCATGTTCTTTAAGAAGCTCTGTCATGACATCTGGGATATTTCAAACCCCGTAAATCGACAGGTAAGAGCTATGGTTAATGGTGTAGTGCAGGAACCGACCGAATCAGGAAATACTGGTCCCTGATTGGCTGATAACCAGTCACGTGACCTAAATAACGAGTTCTGATTGGTTGTTTACTTGCTTCGGTCGGTTCCTGGTGTAGTGGTTATGCCAGTGATATTTTTAGTATTATATTATCCCTGCATTTCATTTCATAAATAATATCTAAAAAAATAGTCTTTACTCGAGGAAGTAGCTATCTAGTTTTGTAGTAGAAAGAGGGAGGGACATGAGTAAAATTTTATATCACATATAAGTAGTAGTAGTTAGCACATTTAGATTGGGTTATTGGGCTCAAGGGACTCTTATCTCTCTCGTTGCCCCATTAACAACCCCCCCCCCCCCCCCGTATATAAGCAAGTGTGAAAACATGAAAAGAGTTTAGCAAAGATGTGTCGGGATTGAAAGAGAGAAAGAGGCGGGACGGAGCAGAGAGAGAAAGATGGTGAAAGAGAGAGGAGAGACGCAGAGAGATGAGAGAGAGAGAGAGAAAGGGGGAGAGAGAGAGAAAAAATAGGGGTACAGTTTCTGTTTCCCATGGTTGTCAGAAAAGCCGGGATGGGAAGCGAAAGTTGCCTTTGCTTATCAATTGGTATTACACTGTCGGGATACTGCCACTTTAATAAATGTTAATCAGAACTTGTTTTATTGAATAATAGGAATAATAATGGGAACAATATAAAACATACAATGATAACGCCTACCTAGAACAGGTCTAAGACATTTATAAATAATAATAGTTGTAACACTTTTGATTGCTTGGGCTCCGAAGGATCTGGAATTAATATACTGAATTTTTGTTCGTTCGTTGAATTCCGTCCAATTTCAGAATAATAGTTTTGGAGCCGGCGGAGCCCTAAAGAATAATAACTCGGGCCAACATATTATGTCAATAATTAACGCTAGTTAGTATGACACCCACAAAGCCAATTCTCACAACGTCCAAATTGATTGGTGACTTGTCAGAGCATTGGCCTGAGGGCGCGAGAACTGTTGTCAGAGCATTGGCCTGACAAGTGGTAACACAGTCACCCCTCCACTACTATACCTGCAGCCGCGTCAAGCCTGTTAGAACATTTAACAGCTTCATTATCGGTCTGATCATGGGAATTATCACCCCAATAGGTTCGCCAGTTGTTACGAATTCCATTGTACAAACACGAGGTTACCATAGTGGAACACACCACCCAGAACGAGGAGTGGAGGTCAAGAACACCTGCCCCCTTAAAAAGCTGCAAAAGGTGGGAACAGAGATGCTTTCCCCGGGGGAGAGAAGATAGCGGGAACGACATAAGAGGAGAGAGAGAGTATCCGAGCAGCGGAGAGAGTCTCTCTCTCTATTTCTCTCTTCCTTTATCTAATTTCACTCTATCTCTTTTTTCTCTCTCTCTCTCTCTCTCTCTCTTCTCTTTTCTCTCTCTCTCCTCTTTTCTCTCTCTCTTTCAAATTGGGTGGCGAATGACACCACTTCAGACGAACCGCAACTTCTATCTCCCTCAAAGCTAATGAGTGAGGGACAATTATTTCGACTTGAGCGTTTTTGCGAACATATTCATGTTCAAACAGGGTGGGGAATTTTTTCTAGAAGCACGATGTTGCATTCTTTTGGGGGTTGTAAATTTTTTTCGGGGCCAGAATCCGTTAAGTATTTTTTCATATAAAGAGAAGAGAAAGTGGATAACTAAGAGACAGTTTTGAGAGAAAGATAGTGAGAGAGAGCGAGAGGGGGGGGGGAAGGAGCGAAATATTTGGTTATCATAGAAACAGCTGGGGATTGAAAAAAAGGGAAAATATTCAATTTTTATTTAGTAAATACGATGGCTTTTCGTATTTTAATCTCAAAACAATCTAATGAAATTTTTCCCAGAAAAAGTAACCCCCCTTTCCAAAAATAAATGAATAGGTTTGAACAAAAAAAGGTTATAATTTGATGTACCCTTTTTCTCTCCTCCTTTATCTCTTTCTCTTTTAATTGAGATCTTCAATCGTTGATATCAGGGCCAATAAAATCGGGGGGAAAATCACCTTTCCGGGGACATCAGCTAAATTGGAAAAAAAGGAAACCTAGACAATTTTAATTTTCCGTAAAAAACCTGTTTTACTTGAAATATTAGAAACCCTAAAGTCAAAAACCCAAATTTTAGGGTGATGATGCCCTTAACGTGAAAACTCCCCCCTATCGAAAGCTATCGACTTATTTACCCGATAACAAAATTTGATCAAGGGCCCAAAATTTTATAATATTTTTATCCTTCCCATTCCCCCCCGAATAAAAAACTGAAGGCTACTCCCCGTTTGGAAAACACAAATTTTTTTCCTGGGAATGGTGGAAGGATTCAAGGGGGGTGCAATGTTGTACCTGGCAAGAGTTGGGGGGTTCGAGGGATCGGAAGTGTTGAAGATGACGAGGGTTTTGTTGAGTTCCGGGGGAACCACACTAGAAAAAACACCATTGGAAAATAAAAAGGGGTTACTGTACTCTCCCATAACCCCCTGAGAAAAAATCCCAAGTGTAATTTAAAGCTGCGGTTAATTTTATTTCCCTACCCAAAAATTTTTTCCCCTTTTCACTCGAACATAGTATACCCGTATTTCCCGAAAGCATGGGCGACCCCGAACTATTTTCCGCGAGAAATGTGGTCAGAGCTGGTAACGAAATGTGCGGGGGTTTGATACCAAGGAGACATTGGGCTGAGCCCCACCCTATTTTGCGCGGGAATGTGGTAAGGGTGGAACGGGTACCCCTCCCTTGGGGCCCAGGAAAACGGCCCGAGGCATACACTCCTACACAATGGCTATAAACTTTCTCTCTCTTGCTCGTGCCAGGTGTTCTGATACAAAATAATAAATATAATCCACGCGTTCCTCTATGTCTTTTGTATTCTTACCGTCTTTTGTTATTCCAGTGACTGTTTCCGCTAGAAAGGAACGAGAGGGAACTTTGAAAATTACCAAAAGAACAGCACGGAACGTTTTTTTCGTTATAATAAGAAAAGTTTAGAATATTCAAAAGACAGTGGAAATTAGAACGAACAACGCGGAAATCATTAAAAATATTGAAAATGTTTTGCAAAATGTTTTCATTAACCGAAAACCATACACTTTGTGTCTATAAAAAACAATTAAGAGCTGGTTTTCTGGAGAAAAAATAATGAAAATTAAATGCCGATCAGTTATAACTCAAAATTGAATCTTCCATTTACAAATCTATGTCATACCACAGCTTCCGACTTTTCCATGCTGGTAATTGGGCGTGAACTCCTTGCTATTTCTCTTTCTAGAGATCTTCCCGTTCAATATTTTCCTTTCACTTGTTTTAACGGCTTCTCCGCCGCAGAACTTAAAATTGAGCATCTCAAAAACCATTGTGTTATTAGAGGGGTGATAAAATTTAACTTCACCAGTAAGTTTGTTTGTATAACAAAGCCGAATGCGACATTCATTTTTATATCATCTGATATTTTTCCCAAGACTTTAATCTAGTTTATAAAACTCCCAAAAATTCGCAATAGTGGTGACGTGGAAAATGGATAAAATCTATTTAGTTTGCCTTTTGTAAGTACGACTGACGAATCGTTGACCATTTTTCCGGTACAACGCCCACAACTTGACGGGCACCGTTATCTATAAATCGCGTCCATGATTCTTATGGTAGCATTATGGTAAACGGTTTTATATAGCCAAAGATATGTCCTACAATTAATGACGGTCATCGCACTGTTATTCCCAGCTTCTTTTGGTATTCCAGTGACTTTTTCTTAGAAGGACGAGACGGGAACAGGAAAACTACAAAATACAGCAACGGAATGTTTTTTTCGTAGAAAGGAAAAGTGGGAAAATACAAAAGAACATTGGATATTAGAACGACACACAGCGAACGACAGCGGAACAGTAAAACCATTTAAACTGTTGCAAAATGTTGATTCACTGGAACCATAAAACCTCTTTGTTTTTGATTGTTGTAAACAAATAAAACGACCTTTTTTCAAAAAAAAAAGAAATATAATTAAACTATCAGTTAAACTTTTCATTTCTAGACTCTCTTAAAGCAACAGCGTCCCTTTCAACAACTGTGGAAAATATTGCCAAACTCCTTTCGGGAGAATATTTTAAAAATAATTTTTTGGATTCTTCAAACGCTCTTTTTTGGTCAACTATTTATCAATTTTCGTCTTTTTCATTTCATCTCTTATCCTTTCGCTGAAAAACCACAAGTGGAATTACACCATCCTTTTTAGACGCAGTACACAAACGTTTTTAATAGCTTGTAAAAGTTGGTTCTACGTGAAACCTTGACAGAATTTCTTTGAAGCACATGACTGAGTTCTAGAAAGTTCAGCTAAATATTTTTGCGATAATTATGAATCTGTAAAACTTCGCTTAAAAAAGGGTATCTGTCCGTAAAATTTGTTAATAAACTCATCGAGTTTGCTTTTCAATAACCGGAATGCCGATCTCAAATGGTGTTTGGATTCCGTCACTTTGTTTTGTGTACAACAAACGTTCAAACTTGCGAGCGTGCTGATCTCGCACATGATAAAACAATTTCCTTGTAATTTAAGTTCAGGCTTTTTTCACAAAATTAGTAAGTGTTGGTGAAGGGTTTCCGACTGCTTTATCGGTGCTAATCTGCGGTCAGGGTGTCATCTATTGATAATCCCATCTATCTGTAGTTTCTTGGTATCCATACCTTCTTATGTAGGGCTGTTTGTGATAGGGTCTTTATGTTTTCAAGGAGTTGATAAGACCGGGGACCGATGGGTCACTCCAAGTCACAGCTACCATTTGTAAAGAATGAAGATATTGTCCCTTTATGACCCATGGGCATGATGACATCGAAAGAACTTTTACGCAGTTAGGACTTTATTTTCCTAGGTGTTCCGGAAACACAGCTGGTTCGTAATATTATCAAACATTTCGGGTTCTGGTGAGCATTTTCACCAACGAAGTTCAATTCAATGAGTGATTCCTTAATGGCGTCCCACAAGCAGTTTTCTCGCGATCGATATCAGCTTTTGCTGAGATCAGCGTCAATAGATCGGTGCGTGAAAGCAAGCGGTAGGCAAGCATTGGTATGTGATTTTCCCTCTGCTCGTCGAAGATTCGCTATCAGATTGAGTTATCGAGTCCAACGACTCTGATCTGAAAATCAACTTAAGTAAGCCCATTTTCTTAGACGACTCGTGACGCGTATAGAATCTCGGCATGACTAGAAATTTGATGACGCAATATCATCTCTTTTATAGTTCCAAACTAGCTATTTTATTTTACTGTTCTGTGTTGTTTCCCGGTGTTGTTCCAGTGAATCACACATCATTCCGTTGTTGTTTTGTATTTTCACTGTTTCCATTTTCGTCCTTTTTAAGAAGTCACCGGCAACACCAAAAGAAAACTACGGATGATAAAGTAACGACAAATCATTTTTAAGAACCCCTGTGTAAAAATACTTTCCTAGTTTTATGTGTATCTACTGCATTTTTTTCGTTTATGAACATTTGGCATCAACATTTACTTTTTCGCCTCGGTTCCGCCTTAACCTCCGCGTTGTTCCGTTCTAATTTCCACGTGTCCTTGTATTTTCCAAACTTTTCTTATCTAACGAAAAAAACCTTCCGTTGCTGTTCTTTTGTATTTTTCACCGTTCCCGCTCGTTCCTTTTTCTAGCGAAAAGTCACTGGAATACCAAAAGAACGGTAAGAATAACCAAAGAACATTGAGGAACGCTGTATTTCTATTTCTTATTTGTATCAGAACACTAAGCACGAGAAAAGAGAGAGAAAGTTATATGCATTGTGTAGTAGTGTTAATGTGCATGTGATGGGGTGATATCAACTACCAACAGAAATCCCATCAAAAATCGGTGACATCCATACAGAACCCAATCGCGATGTGGGCCCTTGTCAGCCAAATAAATCCTCCACGGCCCTTCCACTTGTGCCGGAGCTCCTGATATCCTATGGAACAACTTCTCTGCCAGCGGGCCGCATATTTGGTAATCATAAGTCGCGTGATATGTTCAATAAAATGGTTTGCCCGCCAGTTAGGGCAAAAAAGGGGTCCCCAACTGTGCAGCTACAAACTATTTATACTATACCTCTGACTACACCACCCCACCTCTACCTATAACATCTCACGCTGAACAGGATCTGAGGCCCTGAATTATCTGTCTCACTTGCAGACGTTTTTTACCGCAACATATAATCATGTCTCAAACTACTGGGTGCTGAGTATTAATCTAAACTACTGATGTTTTGCAATTCTTTGGAGAGTGTAAATTCTTTTTTAAGTAACTTAAAGAGGTCCAGGAATCTTCGTACCAGGGGAGATTGAAATGAAGATGAGGCAGTATTATATTTCCTGATAGTAAAGCAAGAGAACTATGTTAGCGTAACTAGAGATGTTTTTTGAGCGAAAAATAGGAGAGAAGCGAAGCGAGAGGGGGAGAGGGAAGGAGCGAATCTTGTGGTGCTATCCGAGACCACATCAGCAGTGGGGGTTGGAAACAAGTACTATCTATACACACTTTTATTACGTATAATACATGGCATTTTACGTATTTTAATCTCAGTAATACAATCGATAATGAAATTACTTCCTCAGAACCAAAAAATAACAAAATGTGGACTCCCATGAAATGACTTCACGGAGCATAACCCTGATATCGTAGGATGGGGCGTAAGGTATCATGTAGAAGAGCGAGACCAGGGTGTCAAGGCGGCCGGAAAGGGTGAGGGCGAGGGGGAACATGGTAAAAACGGCAGGTCGGCGGCTATCGGACAAAATCGGGGATCGCAACGCGCGCCACAGAACGCGCTGACAAAAGCAAAAGAAATGCCCTACGGTGGGGATCACCGAGTGCTAGGCGTCTACTAACTACCGAGTCAATATTGGGTCTGTGGACATGGGAAGCTCAGGACCTGGGGTTGGGCTAGTATTGAAAAGGCAATAATATGAAAATGTAGCTCATTGATGAAGTTGTATGGGTGCGAGCAAATACACAAATGGGTAATGTCTCGGTTCCCGGCTCATCCTCTGTCTTGCTTTACTACGCGAGGGAAGTAGTCGAAGGATTGGATTGAGTCGAGGCAGTGCGGGCTATGCTGCTTTATTTCCCATCTGGTGTTTTTCTCGTCGCTGGTATTCCATCCGTCTAACTCTCCAATTTCCTTGGTTTGCCGCCGGATGGGCAACAGGGCTAAATCTCGGCTAAGGATACCTAACGTATTCCTTTACCCACTTGACCTACGTCCCGGAAGCATGAAGAATGGTTCCAAAATTGAAGAGATGATATTGCCTAGAGCTATGAACCACTCTGGGGCCCGGCTGCGATACGCGCTCTATAGAATCTCGCAAGGACTGAGGGCCACCAGTGACGCAGGGAAAGGGCACGACCTGACAGAGAGTAGGTGTTCTCTCTTCACCAATGCTTTCAGTCCGACCCGCCGTTCCCCCTACCCCACTCCACCGTCCTTCCTTGGACCCCTTAATTTTTGGCCAAATCTAATAGAAAAGGGTTTGAACAAAACAAACCAGGTTTTCTCTACATGTACATCGAGTTCCTCCCTCTCTTCTCTTTCTCTCTTCCTCTCCTCTCTCACTCTCTCCTCCTATCTCTCATCTCTTTCTCTCTCAATTGAGACTCTTCAATCGTTGTATATCAGGGCCAATTAAGTCGGGAACTATCACCATTTTTTTTTTGTCAACTGCATCATCAGC
>CM035350.1:9513876-9546376 GCA_020137815.1 Hormiphora californensis
CTTTTAAATTGGAAACAATGGAAAGCCTAGACAATTGTAGATTTTTCCGTAAAACCTTGTTTTACTTGAAATATTAGAAACCCTAAAGTCTAAACCCCTATTCAGCTGATGACACCGTTGAATAGTGAAAACTACCGACACTATCGATATAGCTATCGACATTATTGACCCTGATATACAACAATTAGTATCAATTGTTCAATATTGATACTATATTATTATCCTTCCCATTCCCCCCAGAATTAAAACCTGAAGGCTACGTGCCCGTTGGAAAACACAACGTTTCACCATGGGAGATGGTGGAGGGATTCAAGGGGGGTTGCAATGTTGTACCCTGGCAAGAGCTGGGCGGGGTTCGAGGGGATCGGAAGCTGTTGAAGATGAGCGAGAGGTTGTGTCTGAGTCTCCGGGGCAACCACACTCATGAGATAACACCATTGGAACATGAACAGGTATTATATAGAACCGCAGTACTCTCATCATCACTCCGCTGATGAAGATTACCCAAGTAAAGTAAAGTGTAATTGAAAGCTACGGTTAATTTATTTTCCAGTACCAACATATCTCGTGTTTGTACCTTGTCTACTGCAGTACATAACGGGTGATAACTAAAAATTGTTACTAATTTAAAACAGCTGTAGAATTTTTCCCTTTTGAGATACAGCTTCGGGCCAGTGATAGAACGATTTTTCAGACAATTTTGAATCAGGATAACATAACGGTGATGACTAAAACGGTCATTCTCATAGCGATATCGGATCATTTCCTCTTGCCCCACCAAAGCATATAGTACGGAGATTTGAAATTTCTATGTTATCAGAAACGACCTTCCCGATGAGATAGAATTCTCATAATTGGAAGTCTGGTTGTTCATGCCATAACCAACATAACTGCCAAGTTTGAAGATTTTGGCTCATTGGGAAGTTGGGTTTCCACGGTCATTAATGTTTCGAGAGATGTCGAAATGGCGATTTCTCAAATTACCTGTAAACTACGCGTTGTTAAAGAAGATTCGGATCAGGAAATTGAGATTTATGAAGTTTGAAGCGAAGTTAATTTCGTTCAAAATTGTCTGAAAAATCATTCTATCACTGTCCCGAAGCTGTATTTCGACTAGAACAGGCGCTAGAGGTGCTAGAAAAACGTGTAGATTTCACGGACTATATGCTTTGGTGGGGCAAGAGGAAATGATCCGATATCGCTATGAGAATGAACATTTTAGTCATCGCCGTTATGTTTTTCTGATTCAAAATTGTCTGAAAAATCGTTCTATCACTGGCCCGAAGCTGTATCTCAAAAGGGAAAAATTCTACAGCTGTTTTAAATTAGTAACAATTTTTAGTTATCACCCGTTAGTACTACAGTATATCTCTGTCAGAGCATTGGTCTGAGCCCTGACCCTATTTTCGCGCGAGAACTGTGGTCAGAGCTTGGTAACGAAGTGTGCGGTATCTTCGATACCAAGGTCAGAGCATTGGCCTGACAAGTATACCTGCGGTAATGCAGTAGATCTACTACTAGATGTACTACTGCTTAATGTACTACTGCTACATGTACTACTGCTTCATGTACTACTGCTACAGAGTGCCTGGGCTTGGTAATGTAGTAGAGAAAGAAGGATTAGGATATAAGGAATAGTACATAGTTAGACAAGAATAGAGTCAAAGAGTTTGCATAATGCATGCTATATCATGCATATAATGAAAGTAGGGTCTTGAGCATACTGCGACGGATAGATCCAGGTTTCCCTTTTTCACATATTATCTGGGTTTTAATGTTGAAACACCCCTGTACAGGTGGTGGTGCCTAATTCCCCAAAACCCAAGATAGAGCAGCAGGTTCGCTGGTCCCATGGGCGGTGTAGTCCCACCCCACCAGTTTCCCACAGGATACCGGCCCGCCATGATTGTAAGTGTATAACAGATCAGATCTTTGTGAGACAAATCATTGTAAGTGTATAACAATCAAAGGGGGAAAAACCCCAAATTTTTTGGGTTTTCCCCCAAAAATTGGGGGGGTTAAAAAATTTTTAAAAAAAAAAAAGGGGTTTTTTTTTTTCTGAAAAATTTTTTTAAACCCTTTTAAAAAACCCCCCGGAAATTTTAAAAAGGAAAATTCAACTTTTTTTTTTAAAAAAAAATTTTTTTCCCCCCCCGGGGAAAAAAACCCTTTTTTTTTTTAAAAAATTTTTGGGGGGGGCCCCTTGGAAAAAATTTTTGGGGGGTTTTTCCCCCAAAAAAAAAATTTTTTTTTCCCCCCTTTTGTTTTAAACCCCGGCCCCTTTTGGGCCCCCGGCCCAAGGGGGGGGAAAAATTTTAAAATTGGGGGGGGGGCCCCCCGGGGGGGCCCCGCGGGAAAAAAAAAGGGGGTTTTTTTTAAACTTTTTAAAGGCCCCGGTTTTTTTTTTAAAAAAATTTTTTGGGGATTCCGGGGAAAAAAAAAAAAAAAAATTTTTTTAAAAAAGGAAAAGGGGGGGAAAAAAAAGGGGGTTTAAAAGGGGGGTTAAAAAAAAAGGGGGTTTAATTTTTAAAAAAGGGGCCCCCCCTTTTTTTTTTTTTTTTTTTAAAAAAAACCCCCTTTTTGGGGGGCCCCCCAAAACCCAAAAGGAAGCAGGTTTTTTTGGGGGGTTTGTAGTCCCCCCCAACCCCCCCCGGCCGGCCCCCTTTGAAAAAAAATTTTGGGAAAAAAATTTTAAGTAAAAAAAAAGGCCCAAAAACACTATATATTTTATATCTTTCTTTGCACATATTCTTTGCCCGGGTTCAATATGTGTGATTGGAGATGGATGGGGCCTCGGGTGAGATTGACAGTGAGATTTGTATTGGCAGAGCTGGTTGAAAAGAAACCTAGTTGAGACTAGTCAAGTGGTTGAACTCGTTATATCCCCAAACTCTTTACGCCAAAGGGGGGGGTCACCCAAATCACCCAAAAAAAAACTTTTAAAAACCCCCAACCCCCGGGCCCCCTCCCCTCCCTTTTTTCCGGGGGGGGTAAACCCCCGGGTGGGCCAAACCCAAAGCAATTGCCCCCTTTTAACCCGTCTAATGGGAGCACCAGCCCCCAACGTTACCATTCCCCCAAAGCGGCGGGGTTTCAAAAACCCCCCCCAGCCCCCCCCCTTTCCCCCAGTTTGACCAAGGTTTCCCCGCGCACCCAGGACCACCCCCACCTCCCGGGCCCGGGACCCACCTAAAAAGTTTTGCTGGCCCCCCCCCCCCAGTACGGGTTCCCTCCTCCTCCCAACAGTGGCGGGTTTCCCCCGGGGGGGCCCGGGGGATCCCTTTAAAAGGGGCCTTTGGGTTTTACACCACAACAGCCAGCCTCAACAACCGGGGGGGGCGCCCGGATTCCGGGTTTAAACCCCTCCTCCCCCTCACAGCAAAAAACACAGGGGTTTTTAGGGAAAAACCACAAACAACCTCCACCGCCCATTTCCCCCCAACCACCACCCCCACAGCAGCAAAATGTTTTTCGCCAACCCACTTTTTTTGATTCCCCTTTTTTAGTGTAAAACATAGTTATTTTATGTTTCCCCATGGTAATTTTTAAAACAAACCCAAAAATGAAAATGGAATCAGGGGAACCCACCCAAATTTCCAGCATCCATTCCCTTTTTTAAAATCCCCCTTTCCGGGAATCAGATATTTCGGGGGCAGTTCGGGGACAGAGAAATTCCCGCCAGTTTTTTCCCCCCCCCCTGAAAAAAAAAAGAAGAGACATTTTTTTGGAGAAACAACATAAGAAGATGCAGAGAATGCAGGGTCACCCTGGTATGGTACAGTTTGCACCAGGATCCGGTCCTCCCACTGGGTACATGCCCCAACAAATGTAAGAATATAATTTAGTTTTTCAACTTGCCCGGGTTTGGGGGACCCACTAATACGATTTGGCCGTCACTACCATGGGTTTTCGTGAATAATTGAGTTGTAATAATCCTTCTTCTGCTTCTTCCCCTTCCTGTGTGATCCTCCTAGCACAGGGAAGTGATCATTACACTTACCGATCTAGGAAGGAGCTAATTTCGGAGGAGCTATTAACTTTCTGACAGTCCTGTAATTGCAGTTTCATTAGAGAGAGGCACTGCACTATACTAATAACTTCTCCCCGGAAGGAGAGAGGGTGGAGGTTTCACTTCCTCTCTCTCTATTTTCCCACAAGTTGCAATTTATTACTGTTTTTACCACACTGACACCTTCACTGGATTACATAATATCGCTACAACTCCTCCCGCTCCGCGCAACACAGAGGGGCGTGACGTGCCCAATTCAACTCCCCCGATACATGACCTCCTTCCTACCTCACTCATAATAACACTGATCCCTCTGCCCGAATTTAGCTCAACTGAAACCATCCTTCCTCACAACAATGGGGTCGTTCTGGAACCTTTTCTCTCTCTCTCTCTCTCTCTCTCTCTCTCTCTCTCTCTCTCTCTCTCTCTCTCTCTCTCTCTCTCTCTCTCTCTCTCTCTCTCTCTCTCTCTCTCTCTCTCTCTCTCTCTCTCTCTCTCTCTCTCTCTCTTCCCTCTCATCCTCACTCCTCTCAGGCAGCCCCCACCAGTCTCCATGGAGCAGCAGCAACAGCAGGGGCAGTTCAGTACAGGACAAATGGGGCAACAGCAGTACATGCACTCTCAGGTAACTGGTTGTTGAGCAACAATAGGGTGGTTTTCAATCTGGGGCTGGAACCCGGGTGATACTACATATAACATAGAGAGATATAGAAAGGGGATAGAAAGAGTGAAATAGAGAGAGAAAGAGAGAGGGTGAGAGAGAGTGAGAGAGACACAGAGAGAGAGAGAGGGGGGGGGGTATTAGTAGAAGTAACTAGAATGAATCTGTGACCACGTCAAACTATTGGGGTTCTTCTGTTCAAGGTGGGGGTAACCCTATAACCCACCGAAACAAGTAAACAACCAATCAGAACTCGTTATTTAGGTCACGTGACTGGTTATCAGCCAATCAGGGACCAGTATTTCCTGATTCGGTCGGTTCCTGCCTATAATAATAACCCATTTTTGACTAACATATATATTTCACCACCACTCAATTCCCAATACTTCTGTTGACAGCATATTTTTGACAGTTCTATAAATAAACCCAATCCAGTTCTATAAATAACACAGAAGGAGAAGTTCTATTAATATAACACCCTCTTATCTCCTCAGATCCAGCGGATGCCTATGTCTCAATTGGGGAAGGGGCCTCCACCAATGGGGGCCGGCCCTCCATCAATGCCACATCGGGCCCCAGCCCCCCATGAACAATATACTGACCCCTCATTCTTTGATCAACAGTTTAAGATGTGACAAGACAATTATATATATATATTCATGTAAAATGTGTTTATTTAAATTTATTATCGCCCGACATCCATTTATGAAACAGTTTTATTTTTCCAATACTCTCCTTATCACAAGTTGGTAACCAATAATAGTCCCAGCGTTATTTAATGTTTCCATCCATCTTGTAGACTCATTTATGGGCACGACGGAAAAAGGAGGGGGAGGAGGTGGCAAGATAGGATGTTTCTGGCTTACCCGAATTGTCTTCCTAAGATGTTTAGCATTCATATACGGTAAGATCCTAGTACTTTTCCTTGAATCATCACTTCTATTTTTATCCTTTTCCCCATACTGTGACTCCCCGTTTAATTTTCGTCTACTGCAGGTGTGGCGTTTGCAGTATCTCACTTTCAGAACAAAGCTTTGTTGGGTAGCAACGGAATTCTCCCCATCCCATCCTTCATGGCCCGGGCCAGGAGACACTTTAACCTCAGGTTAGTCCAGCTGGGTGTGAATACAGCGTTACCCATGGTTACCATGGTTACCATGGTGGCTTAGTGGACACGTAGCTTATGAGACTGCAGCATATTTCTCCTTTATTTTGGCCCTCTAATTTTTATGGGCCAGATTATTTTTTTGGTTCCACACAATTCAATTTCGCAACTAAACGGGCGGGGTATTGCCACACATAATCAATTAAAACTTCAGCTATCTCAACAAAATGAAACTTCTCTCGTGTTATCTCAGTTGATGATCTATGACGTCACAAGTTACTGACGTCAAACTCCCTCCCCTCGAGACTGAGAGGTTCCATTATCAAGGTGCCTTATAAGGTTCTATCAAAGTGAGATTACTTCGGGGCAGAGAGAGAGAGGGAGAGAGAGAGAGAGAGAGAGAGAGAGAGAGAGAGAGAGAGAGAGAGAGAGAGAGAGAGAGAGAGAGAGAGAGAGAGCTGCTTGAAGGCCGCTTAACCGTCTTGTAATTTACCACGTGGCGCTGGAGCACGAAAATAGAACTGCAAATATGCAGTGCAATATGTTTGTTGCAATCGCCCAGCTTCTTCGGAAATCAGGAAATACTGGTCCCTGATTGGCTGATAACCAATCACGTGATCTAAATAACGAGTTCTGATTGGTTGTTTACTTGTTTCGGTCGGTTCCTGCAATCGCCGGCCCTTCTTCGGAAATAAAATCCTCTTTATTTTTGAGGGTAATAATTTCCCACAAGGCTTTACGTTTCAAAACTAGCATGAACTTTCTAACTATCGATCGTTGCTAAAAATAGAATTTACCCTGAGAATATAAAATCTAGCTGCCAGGGTGGTCAAACAACTACCAATCAACAGCAGAAAATAGAAATGTCGGTGGATGAATTTTTGAATCACTTATCTCGGATTAGAGATTTTATCCGCGAATTCCACCAATGTGCAGTACTTCCCTTACAACCACTCATTTCCCAGTGGGGATGAGGTATCTGTGCAGGCAGTGCTGGCATTACCCACCCTGTTCTGGTGGGTCCCAGTGGAAGCACACAGACCTGGCACTCAATCTTATCAGCAGTGCAGGTAAGCACACAGACCTGGCACTCAACCTTATCAGCAGTGCAGGTAAGCACACAGACCTGGCACTCAATCTTATCAGCAGTGCAGGTAAGCACACAGACCTGGCACTCAATCTTATCAGCAGTGCAGGTAAGCACACAGACCTGGCACTCAACCTTATCAGCAGTGCAGGTAAGCACACAGACCTGGCACTCAATCTTATCAGCAGTGCAGGTAAGCACACAGACCTGGCACTCAACCTTATCAGCAGTGCAGGTAAGCACACAGACCTGGCACTCAACCTTATCAGCAGTGCAGGTAAGCACACAGACCTGGCACTCAATCTTATCAGCAGTGCAGGTAAGCACACAGACCTGGCACTCAATCTTATCAGCAGTGCAGGTAAGCACACAGACCTGGCACTCAATCTTATCAGCAGTGCAGGTAAGCACACAGACCTGGCACTCAATCCTTATCAGCAGTGCAGGTAAGCACACAGACCTGGCACTCAACCTTATCAGCAGTGCAGGTAAGCACACAGACCTGGCACTCAATCCTTATCAGCAGTGCAGGTAAGCACACAGACCTGGCACTCAATCTTATCAGCAGTGCAGGTAAGCACACAGACCTGGCACTCAATCTTATCAGCAGTGCAGGTAAGCACACAGACCTGGCACTCAATCCTTATCAGCAGTGCAGGTAAGCACACAGACCTGGCACTCAATCTTATCAGCAGTGCAGGTAAGCACACAGACCTGGCACTCAATCTTATCAGCAGTGCAGGTAAGCACACAGACCTGGCACTCAATCTTATCAGCAGTGCAGGTAAGCACACAGACCTGGCACTCAACCTTATCAGCAGTGCAGGTAAGCACACAGACCTGGCACTCAATCTTATCAGCAGTGCAGGTAAGCACACAGACCTGGCACTCAATCCTTATCAGCAGTGCAGGTAAGCACACAGACCTGGCACTCAATCTTATCAGCAGTGCAGGTAAGCACACAGACCTGGCACTCAATCTTATCAGCAGTGCAGGTAAGCACACAGACCTGGCACTCAATCCTTATCAGCAGTGCAGGTAAGCACACAGACCTGGCACTCAATCTTATCAGCAGTGCAGGTAAGCACACAGACCTGGCACTCAATCTTATCAGCAGTGCAGGTAAGCACACAGACCTGGCACTCAACCTTATCAGCAGTGCAGGTAAGCACACAGACCTGGCACTCAATCTTATCAGCAGTGCAGGTAAGCACACAGACCTGGCACTCAATCTTATCAGCAGTGCAGGTAAGCACACAGACCTGGCACTCAACCTTATCAGCAGTGCAGGTAAGCACACAGACCTGGCACTCAATCCTTATCAGCAGTGCAGGTAAGCACACAGACCTGGCACTCAATCCTTATCAGCAGTGCAGGTAAGCACACAGACCTGGCACTCAATCTTATCAGCAGTGCAGGTAAGCACACAGACCTGGCACTCAATCTTATCAGCAGTGCAGGTAAGCACACAGACCTGGCACTCAATCTTATCAGCAGTGCAGGTAAGCACACAGACCTGGCACTCAATCTTATCAGCAGTGCAGGTAAGCACACAGACCTGGCACTCAATCTTATCAGCAGTGCAGGTAAGCACACAGACCTGGCACTCAATCTTATCAGCAGTGCAGGTAAGCACACAGACCTGGCACTCAATCTTATCAGCAGTGCAGGTAAGCACACAGACCTGGCACCCCAATCTTATCCATGAAAGGAAAGAAACCAACCGGGCATTTCAACCTTATCCCATGCAGGGAAACCCACCACGGACCTGGCACTAAACCCTTTATCAGCAGGGGCGGAAGCCCCAAACCGGCACCCCAAACCTTTTTCCAGAAATGCGGTAAGCACACGCCCGGGCAAAATCTTATCAGCATGCAGGTGGAACCCCGACCTGGCACTAAATCTTTTTCATGCAGGGGCGGGTAAGCACAAAGACCTGGCACCAATCTTATCAGCAGTGAAAGGTTTAACACCCAGACCGGGCCCAATCTTACACATGCTTTTTAAGCACAAAACCCTTTGGCACTAAAAATTTTTACAGCATTCCCAGGTAAGCAAAACAACCGGGGCCTTTAAACCCCTTTCGGGCAGTGCGGGTTTAAGGGCACACAAACCGGGCCACTCCCCCTTATCACGGGGCAGGAAAGCACCAAAACCTTTGGAAAACCTAAAACCTTTAATCAGCAGGTGCAGGAAACCACAAAATTTTTCACTAAACCTTTTAATCAGCAGTGCGGGTTTAAAGCCCACAACCTTAAACTAACCTTATCAAAGTGCAGGAAACACCCCAAAACCCTGGCACCAATCTTATCACAGTTCGGTAAGCACACGACCGGGAACCCCAACCCCTTATCACATGCGGGTAAGCACACAGCCCGGGCCACTCAACCTTTCACCCGTGCAGGTAAAAACACAGCCCCGGCCCACTCAATCTTTCGCAGGGGCAGGTAAGCACCCAGACCGGGCACCAATCTTATAAAGCAGGGGCGGGAAAGCCCCAACCCGGGCACTAAATCTTACCCGAGTGCAGGTAACCCCAAAGCCCTTTGGCACTCAACTTTCCCAGCATGAAAGGAAGAAACCCCAGACCTGGCACTAAACCCTTTAAATCATCAGTGCAGGTAAGCACCCCGAACCGGGGCCCCTCAACCTTTTTCGCTTTGCAGGTAAGCACCCCCCAACCTGGCACTAAACCTTTATCAGCAGGCGGAAACCCACAAAAGCCCTTTGGGCACTCAATTATCAGCTTTGCGGGTAAGCACCAGAGGGGGCCCACCATCTTTCCCCAGTGCAGGTAAGCACCCGACCTGGCATTTCAACCTTATCAGCAGTGCAGGTGCACACAAATTTGGGGGCACCCATCTTATCACAGTGCAGGTAAGCACACGGGAACCTGGCACCCCAATCTTATCACCAGTGCAGGTACACACAGCCCCTTGGCACCCCAATTTTATCAGCAGTGCGGTAAGCACACAACCTGGAAACAAAAACCTTTACCCACAGGCGGGTTAACACACAACCTTTGGCCCCAAACTTTTTATCAGCATTGCAGGACCCAAAGGACCGGGGCCCCACTCAATCTTTAAAGGCAGTGCAGGTAAACCAGACCTGGCACTAAACCTTATAAAGCAGTGGGGTAACCACACAGACCTGGCACCAACCTTATCAGCAGTCAGGTAAGAAACCAAACCGGGCCCTAAAACCTTTTCCCAGCATGCAGGTAACAAAACCAAACCTGGCACCAATTTATCAGCAGTGCGGGTTTAACCACAAAAAGCCCTTTCACTCAACCTTTTTCAGCAGTGCAGGTAAGCACACCCCGGGGCATTTAAACCCCCTTATCACCGTGCAGGAAGCCCCACAGCCTTGGCCCTAAAATCTTATAAAAAAATGCAGGTAGCAACAGCCCCCGGGCCTAAATTTCTTATCAAAGTTGCGGGAAAGCACAAAAAAGGGCAAAAACTTATCAGCAGGGGCGGGAAAAGCACACAGACCTGGCACCAACCTTATCACAGTTGCAGGAAAGAAACCCAGACCTGGCACTCAACTTATCGGGCATTGCAGGTCCCCCACAAAACCTGGCCCAATTTTATCAGCAGTGCGGGAAAAGCACACAGACCGGGACCAACCTTTCGGGCATGCGGGAAAGAAACACAGACCGGGCCCACTAAAATTCTCAGCTTTGGCGGTAAGCACACAGATTTTGGAAACTCAACCTTATCAAGCATGCAGGTAAGAAACCCCAGACCTGGCCCCTCAATCTTATCAGCAGTGCAGGAAAGCCCCAAAAGCCTGGAAACCCAATCTTATCAGCAGTGCAGGTAAGCAAAACAGACCGGGCCCCCTAATTTTTAATCAGTGCGGGGGTAAGCCCACAGCCCGGGCCCCCCCAAACCCCTTATCAGCAGTGCGGGAAAGCCCCACGACCGGGCCTCAATTTATTTATCAGCATTGCAAAAAACCACAAAAACCGGGCACCCCCAATTTTATCACAGTGCGGGTAAGCAACAAACCGGGCACCCCAATTTTAAACGCAGGGGCAGGAAAGGGCACACAGCCCCGGGCACTAAATCTTATCCCCCATGCGGTAAGCACACAAAACCTGGCACTAAATTTATCAGAGGGCGGGGTAAGCACCCGCCCCTGGCCCCCCCAATTTATCACAGGGGCGGGTAAGCACACAACCGGGGCCCCAAAACCTTATAATCTATCGGGGTAAAAAACACAGCCCCGGGCACTAAAATTTTAAATCAGCAGTGCAGGTAAGCACACAGCCGGGCCCACTCTTTCTTATCACATGCAAAAAGCACACAACCTGGAAACCTCAACCTTAATCATCCCGCAGGTAAGCCCCACAACCGGCACTCAACCTTATCACATTGCGGGTTAACACACAAACCGGCACTAAAACCTTATCAGCAGTGCGGAAACCCAACCCCGCCCGGGGGCACTCAAATTATCAGGCAGTGCGGGGAAGCACCAGACCGGCACCCCAATCTTACACGTGCGGGTTAAGCCCACAGACCGGGGCCCCAAACCCTTTATCACAGGGGCAGGTAAGCAAAACAGACTTGGCACTAAATTTTTATCACGGCATTTTAACCCCCAGACCCTCCCCACTCAATCTTATCCAGGGGCGGGTAAGCACACAGACCCTGGCATTTCCAATTTTAACAGCAGTGAAGGAAAAGCACACAGCCCCGGGAAACTAAACCCTTTTATAAACCCAGTGCATTAACACCAGACCTGGCCCTCAATCTTATCAGCGGGGCCCAGGTAACACACAGCCCCGGGGCCATTTCCATCTTATCAGCAGGGGCCGGGAAGCACACAGCCGGGCCCCTAAACCTTTTTCAGCATTCCCTTAAGCACACAACCTGGCCTCAATCTCATCAGCATGCAGGAAAACACAAAAATTTGGGGCATTTAAACCCCTTATCACCCATGCGGGAAAAGCCCCCGACCTGGCACTAAAACTTATCAGAAAGTGCAGGAAGCACCCGACCTGGCACTCATTTTATCAGCATTGGGGGGAAAGCCACAGCCCCGGCACTCAATCTTATCAGCGTCAGGTAAGCACACAGACCGGGCCCCCTAAAACCCCCTTTATCAGCAGGCCCCGGTGGCACAAAACCCTTTGGCCCTCAATCTTATCAGCAGTGGCGGGTGCACACAGACCTGGCCCTCAATCTTATCAGCGGGTGCAGGTAACCAAAACAGACCTGGCACTCAATCTTATCAGAAAGTGAAAGGGAAGCACACAGACCTGGCATAAATTTTTATCACCCGGGGAAAGGTAAGCACACAGACCGGGCACTAATCTTTTTCGCATTGCAGGAAAGCACACAGACCTGGCCTAAACTTACAGCAGTGCAAAAACACACAGACCGGGCCGCAATCTTATCAGCAGTGCAGGAAAGGGCACAAAACCCCTGGCACTCAATTTTATAAATTCAGGGCGGTAAGAACCCCCCCGGGCACTCAAACCTTTAAATCAGCATTGCAGGTAACCCACACAACCTGGCACTAAATTTATCACAGTGCGGGTAACCCAACAAACCCTGGCCCTCAATCTTTATCAGCATTCGGGAACACACAACCGGGCACAAAAACCTTTTAATCACAGTGCAGGAAAGCACACAGCCCGGGCCTAAAATCTTTCACATTTGCGGGAAAAACCCCAACAACCGGGCACCCCAACCTTATAAGAGTGCAGGTAAGCACAAAACCCTGGCACTCAATCTTATCAGCAGGGGCAGTAACACACAGCCCTTTTCACTCAATTTTTTCAGAAATTGCAGGGAAGCACACAAAACCCTGGAAATCAATCTTATCAGCAGTGCAGGTAAGCACACAGACCTGGCACTCAATCTTATCAGCAGTGCAGGTAAGCACACAGACCTGGCACTCAATCTTATCAGCAGTGCAGGTAAGCACACAGACCTGGCACTCAATCTTATCAGCAGTGCAGGTAAGCACACAGACCTGGCACTCAATCTTATCAGCAGTGCAGGTAACTAGTCAAATATCTAGGGAGTTCAGTGCAGGTAACTAGTCAATTATTATAGGGAGTTGTTTGTTTGTTTGTTTGTTTGTTATAGACGTCTTAACTCTTAGGGAGTTCAGTGCAGGTAACTAGTCAAATGTATAGGGAATTCAGTGCTGGTAATTAGGAAGTAAAATACTTCCATCGTCCCTGTAGTCCCTTGGGCAAAGGGACTACATGGGGACGATTTGTGTTCCCCCTTACTCAACAAGGGACGATGGTATTGGCCCTTGCCTACATATACATGAAAAGTTCACTACTAACTTGACCCCCCCCTCTTGGTATCGAAGACACCTCACACTCTGTTTTTGATCTACAGGGTTGGTTCTCAGTGCGACAGTGCTATTGCAAGGCTCAGCGAACATGATCATAATGACAAGTCTCTGGGCACTCTACCATTCCATAGTGAACGTGGGTCAGCAGTGGTACGCATTTGGTGAGTGAAAGACAGACTAGGGAGAGAGAGAGAGAGAGAGAGAGAGAGAGAGAGAGAGAGAGAGAGAGAGAGAGAGAGAGAGAGAGAGAGAGAGAGAGAGAGAGAGAGAGAGAGAGAGAGGACGAGGAGAGAGAGAAACAGAGGAGAGAGAGAGAGAGAGAGAGGGAGAGAGAGAGAGAGAAGGAGAGAGAGGAGAAGAGAGAGGAGAGAGGAAAGGAGAGAGAGAAGGAGAGGAGAGAGAAGGAGAAGGAGAGAGAGAGAGAGAGAGGAGGAGAGTAGAGAGAGAGGAGAGAGAAGAGAGGAGGAGAGAGAAGGAGAGCGGAGAGAGAGTGAAAGACAGACTAGAGGGAGAGAGAGAATATTTCAATATTTCACGAATAAATAACTAAACAGTTAGTCGTGACTGACCTCTACTTCCTCGAACTGTCCTATATCTCTGTCTGCCAGCTGGTCTGCCTGTAGAGAGAGGTAGAGCTGTGCAGTTATCCAGTCAGCAGTGTGCTTAGATTGACTTGGGGTAGCTAAATATAATGAAGACTCTCTGACAATCTAATAAACAGTTATCCGATCACCCAACTGTCTATAATGAAGGCAGTTTTGTGCTTGACAAGCTAGAACCCTACCAGAAGTTAGTATAATGTGGACATCGTCAAACGAACATTTAACGAACGATCTCGGTCGTTTAAGCCGAACGCTTGCTGATTACGGCGTTTTAAGGGTACGCTAACCAAAATTTTTTTTCGAGTGCAGGGAAATCTCTCACCGTAGGGTTGTAGGCCATGCCAAGGAGACCTCAAATATGCAATTTGAGCTCTCAAGTCGAATTCATATTTTTGCTACAGCTGCTTGAAAAATGAACTGAAAATAAGTTTTTGGCATCTTAAAATTTTTTTTTAAAGATAGAAGCATGAAAATTTGGGGATTTGAAGAGGACATGAAGGTGAATAACCACAAAAATTTTTTTTGCAATCCGAGCTGATTTCCGGTCCTGAGATGGATTTCTTTTTTTCCACTTTAACGCCCTATTTGGCAAAGTTCCGAAAATATGTGAAAGCTGTAAATTGGTGAAAAGTTGCGTCTAACGATTATCTAAGTGGCCATAAATTTTGGGCGTGTCCTTATTTGAAATAAGATGTACAGAGTTTTTTTTGTGAAAGCCGTCATTTCAGAAATAAATAAATTCCCTGTATCTCAAAAACGGCTGATCGTAGAGACCTGAGACTATGCTTAAACGATTCAGAAGGTCCGATTTTGGGGGGGTCTTCTGAGAGACATTTTGCTCCTACTTCAACCGTTTTTGCTGTAATTGCGAAAAACAAAAACCCATCTTCGCCATCGTGGATTTTTTGTGATTTTGTTTTTGATGATTATAGGGACCCATATGGACCAAATAATGAAGGAATTAGCTTGTTACACATTTTTCCATAGTTTCGGTCCTTTCTTAGCCAAAATTCCCTAATTACAGGATATTGGAGTTTAGCTTTTGCCCTTTCCATAGAATTTGTTTTTCGCAATTACAGCAAAAACGGTTGAAGTAGGAGCAAAATGTCTCTCAGAAGACCCCCCCAAAATCGGACCTTCTGAATCGTTTAAGCATAGTCTCAGGTCTCTACGATCAGCCGTTTTTGAGATACAGGGAATTTATTTATTTCTGAAATGACGGCTTTCACAAAAAAAACTCTGTACATCTTATTTCAAATAAGGACACGCCCAAAATTTATGGCCACTTAGATAATCGTTAGACGCAACTTTTCACCAATTTACAGCTTTCACATATTTTCGGAACTTTGCCAAATAGGGCGTTAAAGTGGAAAAAAAGAAATCCATCTCAGGACCGGAAATCAGCTCGGATTGCAAAAAAATTTTTTGTGGTTATTCCCCTTCATGTCCTCTTCAAATCCCCAAATTTTCATGCTTCCATCTTTTAAAAAATTTTTTAAGATGCCAAAAACTTATTTTCAGTTCATTTTTCAAGCAGCTGTAGCAAAAATATGAATTCGACTTGAGAGCTCAAATTGCATATTTGAGGTCTCCTTGGCATGGCCTACAACCCTACGGTGAGAGATTTCCCTGCACTCGAAAAAAATTTTTGGTTAGCGTACCCTTAATGGCTGACTGAAATTACAAACTCATGCCACCTTCCCCCGATAATATACATGTTATGGGGTTATTGTGCGGAGGGGTAATTACCAACATGTCTAGTACAGTACGATTCATACAATATACTACGAACCCACTACCTATAACGTAACTAACATAACTACCTATAACTATGCAGGTGCTTGTTACGACTGCACTATGAGTTAACTAACATATAATTGTGTCTCGTCATGGTCACAAGAATTGTCGCGCCATTCTCCACCTGCTATATAATACTGCATATATTGAATTGATTAACAAGTCACGTTAAGTTACTTATAATGCCAATTATGCGGCTATTTATAATACTGGTTACTGTTTCATCCCTGATCTGTCTGGTGCCACCTGCAGTGCAGACCCCATTTTGATCGGGTCGGCGCCGTCAGACAGTCCCTGATAGTGAATTCTAATACATGAAAAACACATGTTTCAGGTTGGGAATCTCAGCTCCTTGAAACGGGGTTCCTGGCAATATGGCTAGTACCGGTGTTCAGTATCCAGCTCCTTCCTGTTGATACCCCAACAACGAGAGTTTGTCGCTATGGTTACCGCTGGTTGCTTTTCAGGATTATGCTGGGTGCAGGACTCATCAAGGTACAGTCGGACCCCGATTTAACGGTATTTAACGGTATTTGACCCCGATCCCGGTAAATCGGGGTCCGACTGTACGTTGCACAATCTCTCACTGTCATGATATTGTATTTATTCAGGGCAGTAGTTGCATAATTACTAATACTTCACTGGGAAATATAATAATTGAAACAATTATAAAAGAAAGGGGAAGGGGTGGATATTTAGATAGAAGCTGTCATATCATGTCGGGGAAATGGTATCTCTATAATGCCATGGTAATATATGATATATCAAGTCTGCTTGTAGTGGCAAAACAAACTGTTAATCGATGAAATACCGAAAGAAGACGTGCAGGCTTGACCAATCACAGCCCTAGATCGTGCTGAAAAAGTGCTCTTTATTAGTTTAGTGCCCGCACATTACACAAACGGTGTTTCTTCGTACCGTTTTTGAAAACCGTTTCTCCACTACAAGCGGCGCTGTGAGTACCCTTCACAGTGAAATCGCTGTGGGTGGTCTCTTTGCAGCACCACTCTCAAATATAAAAACTAGCAAACTTGACAGATTTTATAGCTATTTCCTCAATTCCCCCCTCAATAAACCCCCTTCTAAAACCAGATTCGGGGCGATACATGCTGGTGGGATCTGACATGTATGAATTACCACTACGAAACTCAGCCAGTACCTAACCCGTTAAGTAGAGTCCTCCACCATCTACCACCCCAGTGGCATGCCATGGAGACAGCTGGTAACCATGTTGTTGAGTTGGGGTTACCATGGTTACTACTGATGCCACACAGGGGAGCTGTGGCGATGGGTGGTGTAGTTCAGATACTCTTCCAGGTTTGTGAGAATGTGAGACTTTCACAAGTGTGCTTTTATGCTATTCTAGCATACCAAGTAACGTTTTGAGTCAATTTCTGGAGGTACCTTCTCATAACCCACCCTACAGGAACCGACCGAATTAAGTAAACAACCAATCAGAACTCGTTATTTAGGTCACGTGACTGGTTATCAGCCAATCAGGGACCAGTATTTCCCTACTATTCTCCAGCTCTAATAAGCCACACACTTTTCAGACGGCTATAATAATTTCCGGTAATTTCTCCTTCCTGAACTGGCTAACGATGCTCCCTGCGATATTTTGTTTTGATGATGCCCATCTATCTTGGATGTTTAGTGCTGTTACTGCCAGATTTAGCGCCATTGCAGAGGGAATCTCCTTGAAGCAAAAGGACAAACCAGGTTAGTTGTTGTGTGGCTCGGTGGGGGGGGGGTGTAGCTCACATTTTAGCGTGCTCTGTGAGGGTTCGGTAGATCAGTTTAGTTGTGGGATATGGCGCTCACTCCATGACTTTGGGATGGTAATATTTATTGCTTTACTTTATGGTAATATTTATTGCTTTACTTTGTTTTGTTCTAGCCCTACTGGAATACTTTTCGCAAAAAGAGGGTCGAGCTAGGCAAGCTTTGTAACTCAACCCTGTTTTTACAAAATAAAATAAAATTGAGTAAGGGGTGAGACTGATCGAGACCTGCATCATATCCGTAACTCAACAGTATTTATAGAATCATGATGTAATGGCCTGCCCCGAAATTTATATCAAAGTAGTCTGCTAGTTAGTTAGTAAATTTCGTTCTGTCTCGTATGTGTAATTAACTTTCTTATTAAACCTCGGACCTCCCACGACAGTTTAATAGTGCAGCAAGGCTCCAAAGAAATGATCGTGATCTATCAAATTGACTTGACACTGAGACTTGACAAACATGATCTGTCAAAGTTATATTAGGCGTTAGCACAAAACAATTCCCACTGCTCAAGACATACTACATAAATATATGTAAATCTATTAATAGATTTTATTTCTTATTTCTGCAGAAAGATTTATGTTTCTGAATGCTAACACCACAGATCATTTCCATATAATAACCACTAACTCTATAAAAAAACATATGTATCATTCCACCTCCCCACTTGCCTAGCTCTACCCCCATAATAAACAACCAATCAGAACTCGTTATTTAGGTCACGTGACTGGTTATCAGCCAATCAGGGACCAGTATTTCCTGATTCCCCACTTGCCTAGCTCTACCCCCATATCGCAAGCTCCGCAAAGGGAGGGTTAGAACATATAACAACTCCCTCCCCACTTGCCTGGCCTAGTGGCCTAGCTCTACCCCCTTAACCCCACCCCCCGCAAAGGGAGGGTTAGAACATAACAACTCCCTCCCCACTTGCCTGGCCTAGTGGCCTAGCTCTACCCCCTTAACCCCACCCCCCGCAAAGGGAGGGTTAGAACATTTAACAACGATCCCTCCCCACTTCTCAGCACGATACCAAAGATCGGTTCTGAATGGCTCAATTGGAACATTGTTGCTGTTCCTTAGTGTTCCCGTGGTTCAGAATCTCCTCTCACCACGCCAAGCAATGAATACCTCCTTTGAGGCGTTCCGACTTGTTAACACTTATGGAGCCTTCGGCAGGTGGGTACTTCTTCTTCTTCTAGGAGTGTCGGGTGTGAAACCCACGTGTGTGAGTGCTCGTGAGTGAAAGTCAGGTGGGTACATCGTGTGGATAGTGGGGGAAGGGAGCTGACCAGGTAATAATCATATCTTCTAAATTATTTCATGTAACTAAGCCCACTTCCTTTCAGTATAACAAAGGAGAGAACTGAAGTGATCTTAGAGGGCACCCACGAAACTTCAATCACCGCCCAGACTAAATGGCAGGTACATGAAGAACCTAGTAAACAACCAATCAGAACTCGTTATTTAGGTCACGTGACTGGTTATCAGCCAATTAGGGACCAGTATTTCCTGATTCGGCAGGTACATGAAGAACCTTTACAATATGGGGGGGGGGGGGGGGCCAAGGCCAAAAAAAGCCAAACCCGCCCTGAAATCCGGGTCTGATCTGGCTTTTTTTGATCTGGCTTTTTTTGATCTGGCTTTTTTTGGCTTTTTTTGATCTGGCTTTTTTTGATCTGGCTTTTTTTGGCCTTTTTTGGCTTTTTTGATCTGGCTTTTTTTGGATCTGGCTTTTTTTGGCCTTTTTTGGCTTTTTTTGATCTGGCTTTTTTTGATTTGGCAGTTTTGATCTGGCTTTTTTTGGCTTTTTTTGATCTGGCTTTTTTTGATCTGGCTTTTTTTGGCTTTTTTTGATCTGGCTTTTTTTGGCTTTTTTTGATCTGGCTTTTTTTGATCTGGCTTTTTTTAAATCAAACTTTTTTCGGTAAAAAAATATTTCCCTATCGATATAAAATGATAAAACTAGATCAAAGAAGCCATTTTAAAGTGTTTTTAGTGTCATACAGACCATATAATGTCAGAATTACATGCTAAAATGACCAAAAAAGTAGGGCCAAAAAAAGCCAAACCCGCCCTAAAATCCGGGATTGATCTGGCTTTTTTTGGCCTTGGCCCCCCCCAATATATCGTTCGTGAGCCCTGCTATAAAATTCTCCGTTTTTTTTACTTCCTCGTGGTGCATGTTTATTTCTTCTCATAGCATCAATCAATACGTCTTTTGAAACAGCTCGTGGGTGGCACGCGTGATCAGACAGAACTAACACGGTGTGACTGGTCGGATAAATACTTCCTCCGATGACCGATATGTCTGGGAGCAGTTAAATCATTGCAGCTCCCTGCCCTTTATAGATATCAAGTTTTACAATTCTGACAAGTCACGTTCTATAATATAAATCAGCATCTCAGTCCCCCTGATCTCAGCCAGTATAATTACCTCCAGTAAATCGAATTTTAATTAAACACTGCACCCGTCTAAGTTGCAACCGTCTCGACTCTCAGTCTAATTTCTACCACTCAACCCCATCCCTCCTTTGCCTAATAAATCCTCTTTTCTCACTCAGGAGTTCGAATTTAAATGTAAACCAGGGGACTTATCCCGCCGGCCCTGCGTCATATCCCCCTATCACTACCGCCTCGACTGGCTGATGTGGTTTGCCGCATTCCAGCGTTACCAAGACAACCCCTGGTTTATAAACCTGGTTGCCAAGTTATTGGAAGGTGACGAGGGTGTCCGGGGGCTGATAGCTCGGGACCCCTTCAACTCCACCACTCCTCCCAAGTACATTAGGGCACAACACTTTATGTACACCTACTCGGACACCATACCCGGGTCACAGGGACCTGTGCCTTACTGGAACAGACGCTTCCTCAAACCCTATATGCCTGGCGTCTCACTCACAATGCTAAAAGGTGGGGGCAGACTTTTTGGGACATTGAGGAAAGTCTAGAATAGAAGATATTATATAATATCATTATCGAATGACGAATATGTCAAGTTATGGGGCTAAGCACTGCCTGACATTTCTATTTTCAGAATTTAGGGAGGCGAACGGGCTACTCAGTAGAGAAACTGTCCCGTCCTCTGCCTCTACGGCTGAAAAGGGCAAAAAGAAGAAGGGGCGGGTTAAAGTTTGGAATATGGAGGTAGAGAATCTTGGAGGACCCATTGCCAGTCTCTGTGTAGTAGCATGTAAGTTGCCAGTAACCAGCTCTACCATTTAGTTTTACGAAACAAGTTTGAAATAAATATAAAATTTTCTTGTTTGTAAACGGACATTTCCCAGCTCTTCTAACCCATTTCCTCTCCCCTACAGTAATCTTTCTGATACGACTATTCCGGCGGGACCTGGACGGGTATTATGAGAGCACTCAGGTCGAAATGGCTAGATCCCGTGGAGATGTCTCTACTTCCAGCGGATCAACTGCTGACTGTGTGGGGGCATGTACTCACGAGAAACATGAATAAGAGTGAGACACTTCTTGTGCTGTGTGAGTTACACATTGTACGAGAAATGAACTGTATTGATATGTGTGTAATTGCTAGGGTTGACAGAGTGTTCAGAGAGTGTTGTTTTGCTTTATTTGAGTTATGTTATATATTTATCAGACAGCTTTGAAACATTATTATATCGGAATGCGTTACTGTGTTGGTTATTTTTAATCACTCAATTATTAAGCTGCACTCTTATCTGCAGCATAGCTCGCAAGCTACAAATAATGAGTGCGCGGCTTTGCATTTGCGCGTACGGCTGCGCGGCTCGGGATATAATAAAGCTCTAAAAATAAAATCAAAATTGAACCTTCGGTGTTGTTTACCACTTTGCAGGTTCACTCTGTGACCGATCGTGGTGTGCGTTTATAAGGAACCATAATAAAGTTCAAGAGCCTCCAAGAGCACCCAAGAGCACACCCGATCGAAGAGAGACCACACCTGAGAGCGTACCACACCCAAAAGAGACCACATCCAAGAGCGCACCACCTCCAGAAGACACCACTTCAAGAGCGCACCACATCAAAGTGGTGCAGAACTGGGCCAGCCCTGTGTGTTTGTGTGTGCGTGTGTGTGAGAATGTGTGTTTGTGTCTGTGTCCTATCGCGAAGGTGCTTGTTTTGACGCTGAGTTCTATTAAAAGCACAGCATCTTCGCGCGCGCGTGTGTGTCGCTTTGGTGACACGCGCGCGCGTTTTCTGAGATCTGAGAGAGAAGAGCGATTGGTGTTTTGAGAGTGAGTTTTCTTTTGTCGGAGCGAAGCAACTTTAAAAAGCGTGTGTTCTCTTAGTCAACTGAACTGTAACAATCCTTTACCGTTACTTTTACATTCACAAAAACAAAAGACAACGTGTTTACTTTCGACTTTACGCTCCATACGTGTCACGAAACCACCCCAAGAACGTCCCTTTCCAAACACCCCCGATTGCCGTCCACTTTACACCAAAAGAGAGCTCCCCATCCAGAAGATACCACGCGCAGGGGACACCACGCGCAGAAGAGACCAGCGCGGCGTTGTATTTGCGCGTGCGGTCTCTTCTGCGCGTGGTGTCCCCTGCGTGCGGTATCTTCTGGATGGGGAGCTCTCTTTGATGTGGTGCGCTCTTGAAGTGGTGTCTTTTGGAGGTGGTGCGCTCTTGGATGGGGTGCGCTCTTGAACTTTATTATGGTTCCTTATTATCTGAGACCCCGGTGTCGGATTGCTGTTAAAATTGAACCTTTTTTTTTACATTTGCATTTTCAAAATTTAATTTTCTGCCAACATTCGTTTCCGGTTTCCCGCCGGCCGCCTCCCAGTGTTGGGTAAGGGGTCAAGGAAGTGAGAAATTACATGTGTTACAGCTTTCGAAATCAAACTGTGTCCAAAAATAACGGTGCTAAGGTGTGAAAACCTTCACAGTAGGGCAGGGAGACCTGATCGCAGTCCTGGGCCAGGGCGGCTGCCTCGTTCAGGGCCCCTGAATCAGGGGGTGTGTATAGTGTAAGGGCAGAGCCCCCGCAAGCAGGGTCCAGGGGCTGCAAGGCTGCTGAGAAGGGTTTGTGAGCTACAACAACAGCAGCAGCCTTAATCAACGGGCTAAGGGCGGTTATACAATCCTCCGACACGATAATATGAGGGACCTTTGGGGGTGAGATTTGTTCATATGCCGGCCTCAAAGGTGTTGAAACCGAGAAGCTTCAACAACCATCTCCAGACGGTATCCAGTGTCCCCACTCCCCTACCCTCTTATATGCAGTGCAGTGGTTCTTCACTTGGAAATCTGAGACAGTTTCACAGCATATGAATAATGAAAGCATTGACTGCACGCGAGATTAGCACTTTGTAGGACACACGTGTTGTCAATCTGGCGCTCTGATTGGCCACGCTTGCACGTCGTCTGACCGTGTTGAACCGATACTGTGTACATAAAACTGATACCTTACTTACTGTATATTAGCGAACCTAAAATTAAGAATATGGCCAAAAAATATTCTTAATTTTGTTATTCTTAATTTTAGAGTTCCTTATTTTTCTACAATCTTAATTTGCATTGCAAGACTATTTAAAGCAAAGCTTACAACTTCTTCCACTCTGATAAGGGAAAGCGTATCATGGAGTGGCTGGAGAGCAGCTGTCATCATTGATGCGTTGAAGAGTGCACGTAGTGACAGTGTTGTAAATGATTTGGTTGACCCCTTTGCTTCAATGGCAATTTGAAACAAGTATAGATTGTATTTTAGCCTTTTCATCCAAATTTTGGTCATATTCTTCGCTAGAAAATTTATTCTTAATTTTGTTATTCTTAATTTTAGAAGCGATAATTTACGGTTCGCTAATATACAGTAAGTAAGGTAACGTATTCTCACTACAAGCACCCGTCATGATATCTGTTCCACCGTTTTTATAGGATTCTTAATGGAATTTTAGTACGGTCGGACCCCGATTCAATTTATTATGTTTATTGCTCTTATAATTCACATTCTCTCTCACTCAGTGTAGGGGATGGCTGAAACGGATATTGGGGCATGGTATAGTAACATTCCATTCTTCACAAAATGGTGGTTCACCCTAACCCTTCTCTGTACCCTTGGCGCTAACTTTGGAGTTCTACCTGGAAATCACATGCTCCTAGTTTGGGATCTCGTGGCATACAAATTCCAGGTAAGCAGTTATTGTGTGAGCGTCAGAGTGATATTTCATTAGATAGTGGGGAATGCTAACTGATTTACATACCCTTTTCTACCTCAGATAATGTATGAAATTTTGTCACATTTTAATATGTGATTTTAACCCTTAATTTTCAGTTTTGGAGGATGGCTGGGTGTGTTTTCTTTATGGGACGCCTTGGTTTCCCCTTCCTTATTAACGTGTACTTCCTCTACAACTACTCTCTCCGTCTTGAGACAGGTAATAGTCAAGATATTAGTTAGTTATACCTGGAGAGATATGTAGTTGTTCAGTTGCTCCTGCTGTCAAAGTTTACTGAACACTTGTAAAGTTAATACTAGATCTAGCATTGCTTGTCAGACACTGACTGTACATCGCGCAATCCTCGCTACGCAAGGCCGCTACGCGGCCTCACGTAGCCGCACCGGGCCTTCGGCCCGGTGCGGAGAGGACGGTCTTATATGAGACAAAGCATTGCTGTATGATTATATACTATATCTTGACTGGACCCAGATTTATACTATGGGGTATAATTATACGGTTTAGAGGCCCCAATTTGACTTGTTCGCCGATGGCCCGATGATTATACCATTTATAACACGAGACAGCAAGTTATTAGCCAACATTCTGTAAACATAACGCATATGTTCATTATTTACTACGCAATTATTATATTTTATGAGACAAGATCCGGAACATGCAACATCTCAAAACGTCAATAATTGTTTTCAGGGGTTTACGATGGGAAACCAGCAGATTACTGCTTTCTACTTATCTTCAACTGGCTGTGTCTTATCATCCTTGGCTTTATCATTCCCCTTAGGGTTAGTGTAATAGTAATTCCATCTCATTTTATTGTACAAACCATAGCTGAAGCGGGTCTGTTTAATACAATCAGTTTCCGACACAACAAATTTTCTTCCCAGATGATTGGAATGCCCCTCGTGATATCTGTCCTGTATGTGTGGTGCCAGGTTAATCACGAAACAGTTGTCCAATTCTGGTTTGGAACTCAGTTCAAGGCCATGTATCTGCCCTGGGCACTCGCTGGATTCAATGTTCTCCTTGGAGGAAAGTATGTAACGCGCCGTGTCAGACATTGAGATCACCTCGCGCGAGGGAAGGCTGAATATGCGCGCGCAGCAAACGTGTCCTTGTGTGCGTCTCAGTGGTGTGAGACCCGGCCAGATATCCAATGAGAGTCAAGTCATGATCTCAACGGATCGAACATTGACACTCTGTCTAGTGGCTTACAGCGTGGTCAAATACTGGCAGTATTACCAATCTGGATTGTTCCCTAACCAACGTGTTTCAGTGGTATGATGGAGCTGATAGGAATCTTTGTGGGTCACATATTCTTCTTCCTCAAGTACAAATACCCAATCGACTATGGTGGTGCATCGTTCCTTAACACCCCTCAAATCCTGTAAGTAGTAATATGTGGCCACAATAAATTGAGTCAAACACAAGAAGCTCCATATCATACGCTTTCCAATTCTTTCCTTATTCGCCTTATTTCAACCTCAAAAGTCAGACTCGACAACTAATTGACATACAACTTCCACCCAGGTACAAATACTTCCCAAACCGGGGTGGTGGAGTGAGTGGATTTGGTCAGGCTCCTGCTACCCGTGCAGCACCAGCTGCCAACAACGGAGGGAGACACAACTGGGGTGGTGGCGGCAACAGGCTGGGCGATTAGAAACCCTACCTACCCTGGGATTATAGATCGATCAAGAAGGACAATTGAAACATTGTTAGTTTTTATTTAGCCCTCCCGTGTGATAGGCATGAGAAAGTTATGAATTTATGGTTGGGTACAACATAATAAACAATAAATACACACACTATAGGGTTCAATATTTTCTTAAAAACTCTTCTCCATCGGCAATTATTTGTTCGTGTGACTTGGGTTGAGTGCAGTAGTATCCGTGAGTTGTCCAGTTATAGATCATCTTCACTTGAAAGGAGGGGGCGACCCTGTGGAATATCTTTGCGTTCTTGTCCCCACAGAACCTGGGAATGAGATGTACTGAGATGTACTGAGATGTACTGAGAGGTACTGAGATGTACTGAGAGGTACTGGTGGTGCCTGATTCTATGAAAAATTGAGAAATCTCGGAACACAATTCTAGCCATTTAGTCAGATCGAGACTGGCGTTTTGGCACTGTTAGGAATGGCCGACACTAACAATTTTTTTGTTAGTGTTTTTTGTTAGTGACGTCACTAACAAAAAATTGTTAGTGTTTTCACTAACAAAAAACACTAACAAAAAAATTGTTAGTGTTTTCACTAACAAATTTCACTAACAAAAATTTTGTTAGTGTTTTCACTAACAATTTTCACTAACAAAAATTTTGTTAGTGTTTTCACTAACAATTTTCACTAACAAAAATTTTGTTAGTGTTTCTAATTGGGAATGGGGTGATGGTTATGAGATACGAGTCAGGGACGCCTTATTGGCAGTGTGAGACGATACGGGTTCTGGAACATGATTGGGTGAAGCTTATTAGGATGGTTAGGCGACATGAGACACGATTCGGGGAAGGTTTTCTTCGTTTTTCTAGTAACGATACATGGAAGATAAAGATATTTGTGAGTAGACAAGGAATTTCAAGAGAATATAACTAAAAACACAAATCAAATAACTTGTCCACATTTAGTTGCCCTGTCCAACAATTGGAGTACAATACGAACCGATTACCCCACCATATGATCTTATCACCTTGCCATACCACACCATATGATCCATCAATCCGATTATCAAACAGACCGATTACCACTGCACTTGAGGTATCACATATCGTCATGAGGCACACTGAATCGTGAGCAGTATCCCGTATCGGTTGATGTTGTAAGAGGTTCCACTGCTAATGAGGTACACCGAATCGTGAGCAGTATCCCATATCAGTTGATATTATATTAGCGGTTCCACCGCTAATGAGGTACACCGAATCGTGAGCACTGAAAACCGACACGGGATACTGCTCACGATTCGGTGTACCTCATTAGCAGCGGAACCTCTTACAACATCAACCGATACGGGATACTGCTCACGATTCAGTGTGCCTCATGACGATATGTGATACCTCAAGTGCAGTGGTAATCGGTCTGTTTGATAATCGGATCGATGGATCATATGGTTCGTGTGGCAGGGTGATAAGATCATATGGTGGGGTAATCGGTTCATATTGTACTCCAATTGTTGGACAGAGCAACTAAATGTAGACAAGTTATTTGATTTGTGTTTTTAGTTTTATTCTCTTGAAATTCCTTGTCTACTCACAAATATCTTTATCTTCCATGTATCGTTACTAGAAAAACGAAGAAAACCTTCCCCGAATCGTGTCTCATGTCGCCTAACCATCCTAATAAGCTTCACCCAATCATGTTCCAGAACCCGTATCGTCTCACACTGCCAATAAGGCGTCCCTGACTCGTATCTCATAACCATCACCCCATTCGGCATTCCCAATTAGAAACACTAACAAAATTTTTGTTAGTGAAAATTGTTAGTGAAAACACTAACAAAATTTTTGTTAGTGAAATTTGTTAGTGAAAACACTAACAATTTTTTTGTTAGTGTTTTTTGTTAGTGAAAACACTAACAATTTTTTTGTTAGTGACGTCACTAACAAAAAACACTAACAAAAAAATTGTTAGTGTCGGCCATTCCTAACAGTGCCGGCGTTTTTCTAATAATTGTACCTGTCATACTGCTTGCTGTACGTTTTGGGGATGTCTACTGGCTTGATGCCAAGTCTGTCCGCCAGTGCCCCCACAAAAGCATCCTCTATACGGAATGCCACGACTTTGTTAGCAGAGTTAAAGTTGATAATGTCTCTAGCCGCTCTGGAGGGGGTAATGTAAGAGTTACCATCTTTATGGTTTTCTTGTACCCTATTCATGAATAATCAGTGTTGTTTCAAGTGCTCTGTTGGCATTTGAGACTTGGTTGAATTGTTCATACAGTGTCAGGCGACTCAAATATGAAATACTCGGTGGAATTTATCTCTCAACTCATGATGTCCCTACTTGATGTTCATGATGTAGGCGCCTCCTACAAGATAGGGAGCGAAATACTCCTCTGCATATTCCCACTTCTCAATGCCCCACTGTCCCTCTCTCAGAACATCACGGGGCCCCTTTCGAATCATCCCTGAAAAACACACATACCTTAGATTCATTATGTACGCTCCCCCCACAAGGAAAGGTGGTAGTTGGTCGTCGGGGTACTCCCATCTCTCTACAGCCCACTGTCCCTCCCGGTTAGCGGGGCGCGGGCCCTTTCTAACCATACCTAGGTATACCAACATGATACAGTCGAACCAAGGTGCTGCTATATCCCCCAGCCCAATTCCATCTATTTACCCTCTTACCTCCATAGTAGGGTAATCCATTATCAGTAAACTTTGGTTTGATATAGGTAAAGAGGAAATCAAAGAGAAGCCTCTGATTGATAAAAGTATCATCATCCACCTTCATAACAAACTCAAATGAGTACCGCTCCACTGCATACCTGTTGTATGTATAGGGTAAACCGGGGCAAAATGGTTAACTTTTTACTTAATCGGTTCTCACCCCCGTTTAAAAAAAGATAAGATAAGAAATGAGTACCGCTCCACTGCATACCTGTTGAATACGTGTGCCGTTTAAATCAAATATCAGGTCTGAGATTTTAAAACAAATGTGTTTTCTAAATTTCTGTTACTCAACAATTTCTCTGAGAAGCTGTCTGACGCCGTGACCCCTTCTGAGAATCAAATTGGGGTCTGGCGCCGTCAGAGATATCCTATGAATGTGAGATGTGAGCATTATTTACCTCAGCAGCCAGATAGTCTTGTACACCAAGTTCTCATAAGTATCCTCAAAATCCCCAATCAACAAGTCATTCTCCTCTGCTGCTTCTTCTTTCAGTACCTCCCTGGCCTCAACATCTCCCGGCCAACCAACCACAAAAGCGTAGTTGACCTTGTAGGATGATCTCTTTTGGAAGACCCACGGGTGTGTTAGGTAGCTCTCCTTTCTCAGCTGGTCCCTGAAGTTTCTGTTGCCTGGTGCTGTCATGGG
Source organism: Hormiphora californensis (assembly GCA_020137815.1). Classification (NCBI taxonomy): domain Eukaryota; kingdom Metazoa; phylum Ctenophora; class Tentaculata; order Cydippida; family Pleurobrachiidae; genus Hormiphora; species Hormiphora californensis. Next base: position 9,542,449 of record CM035350.1, read on the forward strand.
GGAGGTGCGTGATTACTGATGTTGCCTGGTGCTGCGGTGGGGGAGGTGCGTGATTACTGTTGCCTGGTGCTGTCATGGGGGAGGTTCGTGATTTTGAGGGGGCTGCGGGGGAGGTGTGTGATTACTGTTGCCTGGTGCTGCAGTGGGGGAGGTGTGTGATAATTACTGATTTTGAGGGGGCTGGGGGAGGTGTGTGATTACTGATTTTGAGGGGGCTGGGGGAGGTGTGTGATTACTGATTTTGAGGGGGCTGGGGGAGGTGTGTGATTTTGAGGGAAGTAGGAGTTGTGTAGTTTACATCCAACCCTTCTTTACTACTTCGCTTTCTTTCAAAGAGAGTGGGAGAGAGAGAGTGAGATTGAGAAAATTGAAGAAGGGTGTACAATTACAAACTAAGTTGGAGTTTGAATGTTTTGAGTGGTTTTTGAAAGTATATAATTGCAATATGAAGTCATATATATTATTGTTATTTGAACAAAATACCTGTTATGATAAGAATTAGAATTTCAGTTTGTATTTTTGGGGATATAGAGTCCAGTTCCGATATCCGGTCTGTCACCGTGTGTGTGGTGTCAAGAGAATGGGCGAGATCTGATATACCGACACACGTCGACTCAATTTTCTGAGGGGGTTATAAAATATAAAGAGATACATGACGTAACAACACAGGCAATGTACAGGATCCAATTATTTTCTGCAGTGGCTGGGTCTCAATTGCCAGTCTGTCCATTCGGGCTCGCGTAAGGTGTGAGAGCCGACAGACGGGGAACATGTCAAGTGTTCCAAACTTGAATTACCTGTTTTAGTTGAACAATAATTAACCAAAGGGATAACAAAGTTAAAAGTAGAAGAAGAAATTGTCGCATTGTAAGCACTGAACCTAATGCTGCAGTAGCTGAACTCCCCATGAATGTCTCCCAGTCATCTCATACTACATACTTGTACTGATTAGTGATTACAACATGAATAGACGCAGAAAACATCCCACTGCACAACTATTTCAGACAGACTATAAATTAAAAAAGCAGGGCGACTACAGCTGAAGTGGGTGTGACTGTGTGTGTGTGTAAGAGGGTTGGTATGTGTGGAGCATCATTAGGGATCGGTGTTAAGTTTCAACCTAATCACATGAAGAGACGACCACCTTGTATTACTGGGAGACGCCGGCAAGGGCCTGTGAAGTGCAATGTACAGAAGAAGAGGGCTGCCGGCCGGGATTCTTAGATTTGGGCAGGGAGCATGTTTTAGGTGCATTTTCAGTCATGTATGTAGTACACAATGATTAATGAACACATTGAGTTGTTGCCACTATAATGCTTCATCAACAAGTTACAAGTAAAATTTATAATGCTTCATCAACAAGTAAATTTACAATTGTACAGAACTCACACGGCAGAACAAAAGGAGTATGAGACGTGTAACTGCAGCTGTACCACTAAACAAAGGGCAAAACACTATTACAGCTCTCCTTTCACCGGGACACAACCCCGGCAACTCCCTAGCCGCTGGAACATTTCAAATAAAGGGGAGTTACAGCGGGAGCCGCGAGAGAGGGAGCAAGATATTGTTTGGTTTGGGAGTCAATTAGATACAGTGTGTGTGCTGCTGCTGTAGACAAAATATGTAGGATGTGAATTGACTAGCCCCCATCTCTGTGTGTCTGCAGCTGCTGCAGCCCTATGAAGGCAAACGGAAGCATCGTGACGCCACAGCTAAAATGTGTCCTGGCACAAACCGTGCAGATTTGGGTGATCGTGCGCGGCGTAAGCGTGTTTCTGCTCTGCGCCAGATATCTATATTTGGTGTCATCGCGCGTTCCGTATCAAAGAACCTGCTAGTATTATGGAACCTGTGCTTGAGGACAGCTGCAGCAAGGGAGAAAGCGGAGAGGTTGGTGACTCCTTACTTCAGCTTCCAAGCCTCAAGTCCCGATGACGTATCAAATGATCCTTGGTCAGTTCCGAGGTACCCAGCTTCCCTTCCATGACATAATCGTGTAACTGTGTCACTGCCAGTTTTGGACTGCGAGAAGTCAAAAGATTTAAACTTTTGACACTCGTCATTGTCACACCGGCCACCCGTTACTATTTACTGAACTGCATCCAGTCTGGATTCCAGAATGAATAGTATTCTAGAGCATATTCAAATGACATAACCCTCAGCCACTCGCCAGATGCCAGATACCTAAATAAAGAGCGATTCAAATACATGTTGAAAGAGTTACAGTGCTAAATTTCCCTTGCATGACATAATATGACAGGAAAACAGATGAGAGATATGAAGGGAAATACAAGTGCCTGGAAGCAGAAAACATGGAGCCGCGTTCAAACCTGGGATATGATGGTATTTAACAGATATGTTTGCTGTCAACTCATGTCAGATTAATCGGTTGATCATCAGCTCTTGTCTAGTTTGAACCAGCAGACCATGTCTCGAGTCTGAAGCAGACATGTTTCTCCAGATTCATGATTACCCGTCGTGGGCGTATGTCCTTATCTTTAAAGTTCTATTTCTGTACAGTACGTTATTAATACCGCTTGTCATTTCTTGAGGAAACATAACGCTTCAAGACAAGGTCCTTGTCACATGGTATCCTCTTCTCCGGCTCCCTCAAGTTCATCTCAATCTAAAAAGAGCCCACATTTTTCCGAGAAGTTGTAACCCTTATAATTATTAGTCTGGCACTCCCTTCATCTCTCTACCTGCAGGTCCCATCCCGACTTCAATTGTTTCGTGAAAGTTGGAGCAACCGTCCCTGGTCTGTAAGCGTGTTAGGTCCTAAAAATCTTCCCTATTCCTCGAACATTCTCTCTCGTTTTATGTCTCCGAAGCCCTGCATTCAATGATTTCTTAGTCACCCCCTGTCTGAAGCTGCTATCTCTTCGTCTTAACTGCACTTGACTCAAAGCTGAATCCACTCTCTGTCGTTTCCTTCCTTTCCTTCCCTCACCCTTCCTTCCTTCTCTCCCTTCCTCCCTAATCCCTATATCTTCCACCCAAAATTCTCTCTCTCTCTCTCTCTCTCTCTCTCTCTCTTTCTCTCTCTCTCTCTCTCTCTCTCTCTCTCTCTCTCTCTCCACGTCTCCAAGGGCGCTTCACACCACTGTAACTTCATTGTTCTGCACTGACCCCCTCCCTCTTCACACTCCCCCACACCCCAGGGGAGGGGGGAGAAGGGACATTGTTGCTTCCAACGCAGCCTAGGAGACCAATGGAAAGATTAGACTTTGAGCGATATGAGATTGGGTAGCCGGCGTCTGCAGCACATATATATTCACAATACCCCCCTCAATATGTGGGTGGGTGATTGTGGTGTAATCAGTTCGTCTCTCCCACGCGCTACTCGTACTGAGGGAGGGGGTCCACTGCATAAATAGAGCTTCCCATCTAGCCATTCCCTCCCCCACCCACCATCCCACGTGCTATTTAATAGGCGACATGACGGGATGGTAACGGTGCGATTAGGCTACTTCTGGGCTACTTCGATTACTGAAGAGGTATAAATATACTACTGGACTTGCTCTGTTCAGTTGAAACAAGTCCGCAGCATTCATTGGCTTTCTTTTCTAGATTAAACCAGTACCTTGCGTCATACCGAATGCTCATTATCCATGCGTCCTCACATTATATTATTTAATGTCCTACCCATTCGTGATCTGTTCGCTAACTACTCGAACTATCAATTAGTTAAAATGGGAGAACTTTTTAAACGTTCGATATGCATTAAATATTAAATCATCCCAGTTGCGATTGCTTGGTTTTAAGTTTATAAATAAAATAGTGTATAAGGGCTGCATTATATACAGGGACTTGAGGGGGGAAACTGTCATCCTTTCCTCCCCGATGACCCTATCATTATCTCCTTAAATTCCTTAATCATCTCTCTCTCGCTCCCATTTCCTCCTTTTCTCTTTTTATAAGTAGATTT
>CM035350.1:9551376-9652640 GCA_020137815.1 Hormiphora californensis
GTTATTATTATTATATTACACACTTTTCTTTCAGGAGCTAAATTAAAAGTCTGCAAGAGATGGCTGTGTTACACGTTTACCAATGGCCGGAAAGAGTTTAACGAAGAAGAGGCTTTTGTCATGGCTGAGGCAACCTATATCGAAGTAATTAATTTATTAGTATTTTCACCAATTGTATTATGTATAGAAATTTCACAGGATACTTATATTAGCCCTTAGTTGCCGTTTCTTTTTTCCTGAACGCTTTAGGAGGCTCCAAAACATTTGCAATTCGTGTATTAAAATTTGGTGTTTCTCAATACCACGTACTGCACATATCAGTCATTATCACCTATCCCTTTCTCTCTCTAGTCCCTGGGCTTAGCTCTATAAACTAGATGCAGCAAAGCTTGTTTGTTTTACAGACATGATCGGCGGGGCCTTTATCCTCTTATATTTATCAGGTAGCTGGCAACAACACAGTCTGCATGCGCTCTGTAATATCAGACAGTTTCGGTAGACTACCAGCCACAATAATATACGGGATATTGTCTGTCGGGGCCAGCTGCGTTTCAAATTATTAGTTAACCGCTCTAAATTTTAAGCTGCTCGGTCCCCTGCAGGGTTTTAGGTAGAATTTATAAAATATACTGATTCCCTTCAATAAAGTCGTAATTTCCTGACTAAAATTTCCGTCATAATGTCGTATACAAATTAAATTATGTCCTCAGCATATCGATATTTTTTAGGGAAAGGACAGTATTGAAGGGACATCTCTTAGTAACCTTACAAACAACGCTAGAACTTTCTTCTTATCTCAAATCGTCCCATCACGTTACGATTAAAGTTCCACAATTGAGTTTTTAACAACTAATCTCCCTCCAGGCACTGTCTGGCGTCTGGGAAGTGTGCGTGGATACACCGGACCCTGATGTCCCACCCTGTACACTACTCTATAGTGGTGTTCAAATGAGACCTCTCCCGGAGGAGGCGCCTTTCAGAGTCACCCGATTCCGGCAAAACTCCCCACCAGCACCGACCCTTCACGGGGGTCACTTATTCACTTCTCACATATCACTTATTCACTTCTCACATATCACTTTCACTTCTCACATATCACTTATTCACTTCTCACATATCACTTATCACTTCTCACATATCACTTTCACTTCTCACATATCACTTATCACTTCTCACATATCACTTATTCACTTCTCACATATCACTTATCACTTCTCACATATCACTTCACTTCTCACATATCACTTTTCACTTCTCACATATCACTTATCAGTTTCGTTTGAAAAGCTCGCTTCTGATAATTTTTTGATCTTCCACCGTTGTACACGCGAACGAGCATGGCCTCCAAGTTGGATCGTGCCTTCACTATCTGGCGGAATGGCGGCCCGGGCAACAGAGCTACTACTGCTGATTACAGCCGGCTGGAGATGTCCATCGTATCTACCTTGAGACGAGTCGGTGGGTACCCTGACCCTAACAAGGAAGGTGGCACATTCGACCTGAACAAGCTGACCACCACCTATCTCTCAACTCTAGATACCAACAAGAAAGTTAGTTTTATTTCTGATATGGCGGGCTTACTTTGGTATCGTGCTCTCCCTCTCAGTCGGTTAGCTAAGAAGAACTTGTCAGATGACATGCGATCGGTTCAGAACAGTTCTGTGTGTAGCGATGAATCAAAAGAGAAGGTAGAGAAGCTTATGGAGCATCTGGACCACACCCGAGACCGTCTTGACAGTGCTACAGATCTGTTATTAGAACGTGATTCCAAGATCATTGAACTGCAATCAGAGATCAGTGCCCTGAAAGACTCGATCATATCCATGAAAGATACCATGCTAGAGAAGAGCGTGGCCGCTGTACAGACAGTTGTAAAGGACGAGATTCAGAATTACTCTGCTGTTCTCCAGACAGCTGCTACTGCTGTGAACCAGACCTGTGTATCTGCCCTTGCTCCCAGCAAACTACGAACAGCAATTGCCAGCGCTTCAGTTGATCGTAGTAACAACCTGATGGTGTACGGTCTGCCAGAGAGTGACCAGCTAAGCGACAGTACTTTAGTCAAGGATCTATTTGAACATTTGTCTGAAGCGCCAGTGTTATCAGAGGTGGCACGACTTGGTAGGAGAGGTGGTGAGGGAGTGCGGCCAGTGCGGGTGGTGCTGAGGAACAGAGAGATTGCTAGGACTATTTTGGGGAAATCAGCGATGCTGAAGGACTCTGACCAGTATCAGTCAGTGTTTATTGCACCGGACAGATCAGTAGAAGAGAGAGCAGAGAGAAAAGAATTAGTTACTAAACTGAGAGAGAGAAGAGAAAATGAACCTGATAAAGTGTGGAGGATTAGAAGAGGCTATATTGTAGAGAGTGAGACGTGAGAAGTGTTGCGAGAGATTAGAGAGATAGAGATTAATGAGTTAACTTTTTGAGATACGGATTTATTTTATGTTTTATAATTTTTTATGGTTTTCAGTTTTGTAAAGACATAGTGCGGACCAGGGTGGGGTAGCAGGTTCAAAGCACACAAAAGACCTAACCGTCTTCGTGCTAACGACCCTGTTACGCCACCCTGAATCCTCACTCAGTTTGGTCTGTGTGGCTGGTTTGCTTCCTATTATAATATGATTATTTCGGCGCAATGCCACTGCCAGCGGCAGTTTTGATTGATTGATTGAATATAGGTCTCCCCACCAGCACCCACCCTTCACGGGGGATGATAGAGGTAGGTCTCCCCACCAGCACCCACCCTTCACGGGGGATGATAGAGGTAGGCCTCGAGGTTGTTATTTTCTAACCCTTCTTTACACTTGTAAACAGGGTCGAGCAAGTCTAGTTCGAGGAGCTGTTTTTTGAACGTTTGATCTTATCTGGTTTGATTTCCGACAGTAAATAACAACACTAATTTACAGGCTGATTGGCCATGACAGAGCCTATAAATGCAAAACTCCAAGAGAAGAAAGACAAGAAGAGACACCATAAGACGATGCCATGTGAATGAGCAGTCAAAAAGCTGATACCGAGCCGCTGAAATATAGGTGAAGAATCATAGGAAATTTATTGAAGATGGACATTGTCAGATGTTTGTTTGTCCCGCGGTGTCCACTCGTTATTACAAACTATGTGTCGCTGCGAGTTTTTATAATTTATTGCGTATTGTGCTGTAACCTATATATATAATGTGTATGGTGCTATTATTATAGTAGTATTATACCCCATAATGGTACACGATACACTTGTAGTTGTGTTGATACACTGTCAGAGCATTGGCCTGACCCTATCCTCATTTCGAGAACCGCGGTCAGAGCATTGGCCTGACAGTTGAAACATGTGTTTTCATTCAACTCGATTTAGGAGATCATTGTGAGACAATTGCCAAGTTATCTAATTGCCAACTGTACAGATTTGTAGTAAATTCGCCCAGCCCCATTGTGTGTGGTGTGGCGACCCCAATTTGACAGTGCGCTCAGATCGGGTCGGCGGCGCCAGACAGCCCCATGTGTGCTGTATGGCGACCCCAATTTGACAGTGCGCTCAGATCAGGTCGGCGGTGCCAGACAGCCCCATGTGTGTGGTATGGCGACCCCAATTTGACAGTGCGCTCAGATCGGGTCGGCGGCGCCAGACAGCCCATGTGTGGTGTGGATTTTATTGATATATACCTCTCTCTATATACGATGTTCAGAAATTATCCTGTTAAACTAAAACTGAACTTGTTTTACTTTTAAAATGAACCTGCGAAAAAGCATGATGATGTATCATTGTCAATCACAATGAAAGTTTGTGATCAGCCCGCAATGCGGGCCCCACATTGCATTTTTGGTCAAACCCATCAAAGCATCTTCATTCCTCGTTTTGTGCCAACTAAAATCGTATACAATTCTACAACCCAGAAGAAAGAAAATAAAGATTAGCATGGCTGATGTGGTAATTTCAAGTATATAAATTGTTTTGAATTCCTTCCAAAGAAAAGACCCTAATATGACTCTTTCAATTCCGGTCCAAAATCTTGTAATCTTGTAATATTCTTCACACAGATACTGCACAGGTGTCAGTTCCTGACAGAGCCCCCCTCTCCCTGGATACAAGTGGTAACTGGTATCCAAAATGAATATCAGGATGTAACATGTTATTCTGGTTCTTTAACATACCCGGATGTTCTTCTTCAGCCGGGAGGAGGCTCTGGAATTAATGATAAACCGGGACACGTGGATCGGTTATTGCATCAACACTCGGCCTCTCCGGCCGCCTTAGGTCAAAAAAGTGGTTCTTGTTATTTTTAATTTTTAATTTTGGTAAGTTCCTCTCTGGAACTTGTTTTCGCGTTCATTCTGAGTTCAAGAGATTTGGTGCGCTCTTGATTGTGGTTCCTTCTGGGTGTGGTTCGCTCTTGGATATGGTCTCTTCTGGATGTGGTTCGCTCTGGGATATGGTCTCTTTTGGATGTGGTTCGCTCTTGGAGGCTCTTGGACTTTATTATGGTTCACTATCCAAAATTAAATTGCCATTCTGAGTTCTGACGGGCTGTGACGCTCTGCTTTTGCTTCTAAAACTTAAACCACCAAAAACGGGAAACATTTCTGATTTCGAAAAAAAAAACAGATTCTAAAATTCACAAATTCAAATAAGATATTTTGAAATAATGTACAGAATATGATTGTAACGCGCGAATTTTTAAAATTAAGCGATGCAAATACGCGCGCACGAACTGAACTGACCGGCGCGGTCGGATCTCGACTTTTTCAAACTTTTAAATTTTCAAATTTTTGGAAATTTCAAACTCCGTAAAGTCGGATTTTTTGAAACTGTCACCCCCCTGGGTATTTTCAAATTTCGTAAATGACCATAAATCCGGTTCCTGACGAGATAGAGACTTGAAATTTGGAGGTTACGAAGATCTTGCTAAGTTCTTCCGAACCTCAAGTCTCTATCTTATCAGGAACCGGAGATATGGCAAATTTTGTTATTTCAGGGGGGTGACAGTTTCAAAAAATCCGACTTTAGTCCGTAATCACTTTTTTGAGGCATTTGCAGCGTTATGGGACACGTAAGGGAACTCCGAAAGGAAAATGAAGAAGACACTCAAAATGTAAGTTATTTAATTACTAATTTTGGCCGGTTTATTACCGAAAACAGACTTATAAAGTTACCAAAATTTTAGCGTGGCGCTCTGGGAGAGACTCTTAAATCGCTTCTTTTCGTTCTTGGTACGGCGATTCTAGCTACTATTGCTGTTCGAAACTCTGTGAACCCGTAAGTAAGGCCTATATGCCCTAAAAATTCCTTTAGTTACCGACCACCTCCTTGCCACTATCTCCATAACGGTACGGTTCCTGATTTTTGAGGTCACATCGATATTTTGCTTTCAGACTCCTTATTCATGTTTACTGTCTAGGTACATTCACAAAATATGGGGTGCCTCTCATGACTTTTGGGGCGAGCTCTGGAACAGGATTTACGATTTGTTCGGTCGCAACGATCACCTCGTCCACCATCTCGGATCAGCTCTCTCATATTCATCATGCTTCGTGGTGTTCAATGCTGTTTTCTTGTTATGCGACGTCACAAGGAAACCAACCTGGCTCCTGAAATACAAAGTTCAGGAAGGCAAAAACGAACCGGTAAGGAACAACTTGACTGGTCAAAGCAGTTGAGAAGAAGTGGGGAGTATATGGGGATGAGGAGAGTCCTACCATCTGTATTTAATTTAGTGGACCAGAAGAAGTTGTGGAGCTGTATCAGAACTTCTGCGTTTAATTTATTAGTAGTCAGTCCAGTGGTTACACTTGTTCTCTACCCTATGGCTCTGGCCCTGGGTTCTTACCACAAGGGCCAGTTACCAACATTCGAACGACTGCTTGTGGAATTTGTTGTTTTTACTTTGGTTGAAGAAGTGATGTTTTATTACAGCCACAGGTAACTTGTTTAGGTGTTCCATGGGAACCGGGCAGTTATTATTAACTATGGTTGCGCCTAGTTCGAACTTCACGAATTAAAATACCCCATAGGGATTAGGGGTTGATGTACCCGTCCAAGGTAACTCCAATAACCATTATGATTTGTCTCTACAGGTTGCTCCACTCGCCCCGGTTCTATGCCAAGTACCACAAGAAGCATCACGAATGGACTGCCCCCATTGGTATTACTTCTATCTACTGCACACCACTAGAAATGGTCTGCTCCAATATATTGCCTTCCATTATGGGACCTATGATAATGCAGTCACACATCTTCGTTACATGGCTCTGGTTAGTTACACAGTTACACAGCTATAACACAGTTACCAGTTACACAGTTACACAGTTGTCATGAAAACAATACACAGTTACACAGCTATAACACAGTTACCACAGTTATCACTTCTCACATATCACTTATCACTTCTCACATATCACTTTCACTTCTCACATATCACTTATCAGTATCGTTTGAAAAAGCTCGCTCCTGATAGTTGTTTGATCTTGCACCGTTGTACACAAGTACGTACATGGCCATGAATTCCAAGTTGGATCGTGCCTTCACTACCTGGCAGCTGGGGTGCCCGGGTGACCGTGCTATCTCTGCTGATTACAGTCGGCTGGAGTCGTCAATTATATCTACATTGAGACGAGTCGCTGGGTACCCTGACCCTAACAAGGAAGGTGGCACGTTTGACCCGAACAAGCTGACCACCACCTATCTCTCAACTCTGGATACCAACAAGAAGGTCAAGTTTATTTCTGATATGGCGGGTTTGCTTTGGTATCGTGCTCTCCCTCTCAGTCGGTTAGCTAAGAAGAACTTGTTATCAGATGATACGAGGTCTCACAACAGTTCTGTGTGCAGCAATGAATCGAAAGAAAAGGTAGAGAAGCTCATGGAGCATCTTGACCACACCCGTGACCGTCTTGATAGTGCTACAGCTGTATTACTAGAACGTGATTCCAAGGTCATTGAACTGCAATCAGAGATCAGTGCCTTGAAAGACTCTATCATATCCATGAAGGACACCATGCTAGAGAAGAGTGTGACTGCTGTACAGACAGTTGTTAAAGACGAGATCCAGAACTACTCTGCTGTTCTCCAGACAGCTGCTACTGCTGTGAACCAGACCTGTGTATCTGCCCTTGCTCCCAGCAAACTCCGAACAGCAATTGCCAGTGCTTCAGTTGACCGTAGCAGTAACCTAATTGTGTATGGCTTGTGTGAGGATGAGAGGAGCAGTGACAGTGACAAGGTGAAGGAGCTGTTCGAGCATCTTGTGGAAGCACCAGTTCTTTCGAAGGTTGAGAGGCTGGGGAGGAGCAGGGAGGAGCGTGCACGGCCGGTGAAAGTGGTTTTGAGGAGCAGTGAGAGTGTCAGGGCTCTCCTGGGCAAGGCATCACGGCTGAAAGAGTCAGAAACTTTCCGTTCAGTGTATGTGGCTCCTGATAGAACTTTAGAGGAGAGAGTAGAGAGGAGATTATTAGTAGCTAACTTGAGAGAGAGGAGAGAATCAGAGCCAGAGAAAGTGTGGGTTATTAGACAGGGATCGGTTGTGGGAACTGCGAAAACTGAGAGTGATTCTGATGTGTGAGAAGTCAGAGTTGAGAGAGTGAGAAATTAGAGATTTTAACATTCTTCATCCTTCTGCCCGTATATTCACAATTCACATCCTATCGTTTTTGAAACCGTTTCTTGTAAGGACATGGTGAGGGCCAGGGTGGGGTAGCGGGGTCAACGCACACAAAAGTCCTTACCCGACTTCGTGCAATTGATCTCGTTACGCCACTCTGAACCCTCACCCAGTTTGGTCCGTGTGGTTCAGTTTTCATGATATTATATGTTTAATTGCGGCTCAGTGCCACTACCCACCGTGGTAGCTTTGATTGACCAGTTACACAGTTACACAGTTGTCAGTTACGCAGTTACAGTTAGTAGTTACACAGTTACATAGCTACACAGTTGCATGCATCGTCCCCGGTTTTACTTCTCACTCGCCCTAGGTATGCTCTGGTTATATTCTCTACAACGCTAGCTCACGGAGGTTATCATGTACCCTTCCTCTTCTCCCCTGAAGCACATGACTACCACCACAAAACGTGAGATACCAAATGAGATAACTGTCGCCCCATTTTAATATCGTTCTAACTTTCTCCGTGGTTTGATAAAGCTGGCACATATTTATCGCATGACATTTAGAATTAGGAACCGGACGTTTTATCCAAACCGGTCCAAACCGGTTCGAACAGTGAAATACTCAACCGAAAAACGCGAAACTAGGAAACATGTCGGTTCAGTTATGACCGGTTTGGACCGGTTTGGATAAAACGCCCGGTTCCTATTTCAAATCTAATTACCCCTGACATCAGGTTTAATTGTTGGTTTGGCACCGTTGGTATTCTTGATAAACTTCACAAAACTGATAAACCTTTCTGTGGAAGTATCCATGAAGTCCGACACTATGTTTCCTTCAGCCTGACCCCTGTTAAGGAGCTTCATCCTGACCCCAAGGATCGTCTTGCTACTGCCTCGTGCACCAAAGTAGAGTGAGAGTATGAGAGGTTGGAAAGTTTTAAAATGAGACGTTTTGTGGAAATGTTTAAATGGAGATTATGTTTTGTAATAGATAACTTTATTCCGATATGCTTTATCATGTTTAAATGTTTATACTTTATACGCTTTTGATAATATATGTGATATATGTGTGTACAAATTGTTGTTATGATTTATGATAAATTTTCTTTATGAATCGGCTGTTTATGAAGTTGGATTTTTTTGAAGATGTCACCCTCCCCCTTCTTCTCGTTCGCTCGTTTTTGTGTGCCTATCAAAAGTTGATGGATATCACATGCGCATGAATTTGGGGTGACGACTTCAAAAAATCAGACTTAACTCGTCAACTTTCATCTTATACTTAGGTACCACAGACGTTTTACTTTTACTAATTGACTAGGTCATAGAATAACGAACCATTTTATAGGGTGTAAAATTCGGCAGACTATCCATGGTTAAAAATCATCAAAATGACTCTTCGATTGGTGATGCTGTCGCCGCTATCGATCATATTTGTGCCTCGTCTCTACAACTAACGAAGAACCCTCTTGCTATACGTGATCTCGCACAAGATGTCAGTCTCTGGAGCAAGTTACGAGAGTGCCTCTTATTTGGCGATCCAAGCATCAGGAAGAGAGCGACATTTATCACAAATCTTCTGATATCCCACGATTCGGAGTTAAAAGATACGCTATCTGATGTTGTTTTGGTTTTGGAAACACTCGAAGAAACTCAAAGTCACATCATTCGTCCTGTGCTAAGTAAAATACACGGTATACATGACGGCTGTGTCAAGGGATCCATCGAGTTGTGTTGGCTACACGTCATATTCGAGCGATTTCTCAGTCAGGAATCTAAAATGATATCTCGCTGGGGCATGCAATTGTTATTGGACCTCCCTGTTTCCATATTTCTATCTCCTGAGGGAACTACAATTATTGCAGATCTCCTAAAGCGACATATTTCAAAGACGTACCTGTTTTACAGACCAGCTTTCCAGGAACCGGGTAGCACTCCCCCCGTGGCTCAGCTCCTACTGAAGTTCTTCAGGGAATATTTTAGTCAGGTTTCTGATGGGAGTCATCTATTTGGGACAATTCTGGAATTGTTGTCTTCAACTAAATTGGGATTTATTCCCCTGACCATGATTTCACATGCGATGAAAGAGCAGCAGCTGGGGTTTGTTTTAACATCTGATCATGTTTCAATCCTGTGCACTGTGTTTTCTTCAACGTTGGCTACAAAACCATCAGATGTCAGACAGTATGTAAAGGAGTGTCTACTGGCCATGGTGGCTGCAAATCTCACCCAACACTGCAGTGAAAAGGCAATTGACCTCATTCTTCCCCTTCTCGATCTCTCTCCCGATGTTACACCAAAACTTGACACAAACACGTTTACCATTTCCCGTGCCAAACTGCGTACAGAGCTGCAAAAGTTGGCGGAGAATCCATTCCGGACAGGTGGGATTTCCAGTCTGCAGGAAACGACCGAACCGGGTTTTTTTCCACCGAACCGAACCGAACCGAATTTGAAAAACTTTTTTACCGAACCGAACCGAACCGAACCGAACCGAATTTCGGTAACCGAACCGAACCGAACCATACAAAACTTTTTCTATATAAATGTTTCTCTAAAAAGTCATGGAGAGCACCGATCAAGGTATTGAGAATCATTCTCTGAAATTTTGTTAAAAAATGTTTGAAAAAATTTCAAAGTCAATTTTGTGAAAAAATTTTCAAAGTCAATTTTATCGTAAATTTTCTATGTCAATTTTTGCGTACGAATCGTGTTTCGAATCGGCAATGCTATACGGGAATGGTATTGCTAATTAGCAGGATTAAACGAACCATGAATCGTGTCTCTCTAAATTTCCTAATTAGATTTGATGGGGATCACGTATCAGCACAATCCATCTCGGACCCACTAATTACCAACATCACTCCCGTTTAGCATTGTCGATTAGAAACACGATTCGTATACCATAATTTACTTAAAATATTTTTCACAAAAAAATTTCACAAAATTTCAGGTAATGATTCTCAATACCTTGATCGATGCTCTCCATGAATTTTTAGAGAAACATTTAATTTTGTGAAAAAACTTTGTAAAATATTTCAAAGTCAATTTCGGAAAAAAAATTCTATGTCAACTTTGCCGTACGAATCGTGTTGCGAATCGGTGATGCTATGCGGTAGTGCTCTCGCTAATTAGCAGGATTTATTGAAACATGAATCGTTTCCCCTAAACTTCCTAATTAGATTTGATGGGGGATCACGTATCAGCATAATCCATCTCGGACCCACTAATTAGCAACATCACTCCCGCTTAGCAATACCGATTCGAAACACGATTCGTACGCAAAAATTGACATAGAAAATTTTCCATAAAATTGACTTTGAAATATTTTCCAAACTTTTTTTACAAAATTTCAGAGAATGATTCTTAACACCTTGATCGGTGCTCTCCATGAATTTTTTGAAAAAAAAAGTTTCTGAATTTGTTGACGCTCTCATGAGGACACGATTCGACGGGAAGTCAGGTATCAAATCAATCCATATCGAACCCGCTAACTAGCGAAATCATTTCCACATAGCACCACCGATTCGAAATAGGGTTAATACGGCGAAATTGACATTGAAATCCATACAATTTTCGTGAAATAATTGAAAAATTTTGCATGAAAAAGCCCGATTTCTGGGCATTTTTTGACCAAAAAATTCGGTGGTTCGGCCAAAATTTCCTACCGAACCGAACCGAACCGAACCGCCCAAAAAACACCGAATTTCCGAACCGAACCGAACCGAACCGAATATTCGGTCGCTTCCTGCCAGTCTGCTTAACTCACTACCGTGGAGTGGGGAACAGTATAAGGAATACTGTGGGATGGTCGCTGAGCCTCTTCGAACTTGTGCAACCAATGTTTACATGCCGATAGAAACTGTAGTTGGGCACGCTCTTGTCCTAAACCAGCTATTCGAATTAGACGAGGTACCAGGTAAAGAGGAGGTGGTAGAGAATTTGAAGGTGGTGTTAGGTCGTGTAGCTGAAACATCGGAGACATACAATAAGCAGTTTATGGATGTGCTGACTCAGCTTTTATTCACACTCGGAGTGAAAGATAACTGTATCACTGACTGGTTTCCTCTTCCAGTTAGAGATATTTCGGAGCAGTATATCCTGCGTCAGCTTGGTCCGATGGTTAAGAACTATGTGGTTACTAAAATTGATGGGATTGTCATGTTATGGGTCGGGAAACATCTTACCTCCCCTGATCTACCTCTATTGGAAAGCGCCTGGTTGTTACTTGAGAATTGTGGGGACGATCATTTGATGTGTTTACCAGACCAACTCCATTCCTGGCTTCTCGATGCCATGGACAGAATCAGGGATGCTTCAGTAATGGAGACCCTCTTCAAATTGTCCTGTCGGACATTCAAGGAAGACAACCTTGAGGGCACCCTGAGGGCAATGTGGACAGTTCTCCAGGATGCCATGAATACAGCTCGGTTTTGGGTGTTGTTGCGACCTTTCTGTGATGTCCTTGTTCAGTCGATGTGGTCTGAGGACGTGTTTGAGTCTATAACACGAGGTTGGATCGAGAAGTTGTTAGGACATGGCCAACACCAAAGGATTCCGTATACACAACACTCGTAGCTTCTCTATCAACTCTTGGAGAGTTTCATGAGGCCTGCATCGATTTGTTTGTTCGTCTCTCAGTCTTTGGAGGTGTTAGGTCCCGGGAAAAGAAGAACAGGGAAGATTTGCAAGATTTCCTTGGTTCTAGTTCGTACCAGGAGAGAGTGTGTGCTAGCAGAATTAGAATAATTGCATGTATTAATCAGTGCTTAAAGAGTAAACCCAGCTTTGCATCTTTAATCCTGGAACGGTACTTGAAAGAGTTCTTCAGCTTTGAGAGACCCGCTCTCATGAACTCTGTTCCCAACAGAATCCGAATTAGGATTTGGCAAAGCCTTCTTTGTCTCTTACCGACCTTGGTGGAATCGCTCCCGACCGATGAAGTTTTCGAGAAGATTATGAGCTGCTTTGACCGCGATAGCCAGCCCTCTGTGCGATGTTTTATTGAGTGTGGTATTGGCATCATCCTGGAGATAAATCCAACATTGGTTGAAAAACTATACAGCGATTTGGAAGAATTTGACACACCCCATTCCAACGCATACATTACAGCAGTGCAGTCAATTATTGCTCACTTCTTACATTCTCTCCACCTCAAGGGGACCCTAACCCAGATGATGCTAAACAGGGGTCTGGAGAAAGTGATCGTTTGGACATCGGCCAATAATCACAATATCCGGACATTTGCAGGCGCAGCAGTTCTCAGAATCACCAACCTTTACAAGGAACAAGGGTGGGAGGTACCGAGGGAGTTTTTACATCAAATCCGGTTCATTTCAACCTTATCTGACTACCAGAAAACCTACGCTAAGTTGTTGAAGTTTAACAAGTACTTTTCTGAGTTTAACAACTCCACCCACCTTGACCCTCTTCAACATATTCGCGGGGTTACCCTCACTATATGGTGTCCTGGAGGATGAAATTCCTCCGGGAGGGGGAGTGTCCTAGGAGTGTAGACCTAGCGATCCCTGTGGATGGACCCCGGGTCACAGGGTTAGCTGCGGGTTGTGGTGGCCAGGAGGCTGGATACCTAATTTCCTGGAAGGATGTGTTGGTTGAGGCCGGGGCAGGGGATTCACTCCAGAAGAAAATCACCCCTTGGCAACTCATGGCATCCTCCCTGGATTTGAAATGTAAACGATCCAGCCATGGAGAGTTAGTTGTATTTGCCTCATTTGTTGATAAACCAACTAACCTGGGTGGCCTATCACGAACCTCAGAGATATTTGGAGTACGGACTCTAGTCGTGAATAGCTTGGAAATCCTTAACAACAAGGAATTCAAATCGCTAAGCCTCACCTCAGAAAAGTGGTTGGAGATTCAGGAGGTTCCTCGAGATTTGGAGTCCGTGACAGCCTATCTGAAGCACGCCTAAGGAGGTGGAAGGGTATACCATTGTCGGCATTGAACAGGCTACGAACAGTGTCCCTTTACAGAGGTTCAAATTTCCCTACTCGGTCCATTCTCGTCCTGGGCAGGGAGAAAGATGGGGTTCCCGCTCCCGTTCTGGACCTTTTTGATGTATGTGTAGAGATACCCCAAACGGGGGTCATCAGGAGTCTAAATGTTCACGTAACTGGGTCTATTGCAGTGTGGGAGTACACTCGACAAGTCCTGGAGTCTGGTGGAGAGGTCATGGATCTCCAGAAGGGTGCTTAACGGGTTGTGAGGTTCGAATAGGGTGCTTAGCATGTTGTAAGGTTCGTCCGTCACCAATGCTACAAAGTGGTAGTAGAACTGGAACTTCTCAGTATTCTGTTTTGTTGTGGTTTATTGTGACATTCGGGTATTTATTATTTTAACTTTTGGGAAAATACTGTTTTTGATACCAATATTATTCAACACGTTTTGTAACTCTAACACTTCTGTTCTATTACACTTCGATTCTGTTATTACACTAGTCATGACAAATGGTCTGTGTGAGATTTGCAATGAATTTCTATTGGTGCCCCGGTTTCTTCCCTGCCTGCACAGTTTCTGCTCAAGTTGCCTGGATCGCTCCATTTCAACTACAGAGAGACGGATTGTTTGCGTGACGTGTGGAGAGGGAAACACCGTTAAATCAGTGAAAGATCTGCCACTAAACCCTGTCTATTTGCACAATGCTAACAGCACTTTTAGACCAGTGGCGTGTTTTGTGTGTGGGGGATCTGCTCAGTTGTCCTGCGAAACATGTGATGAGGTATGTGATGTGAGGTACTAAAAAGTTAGACCTATGTGTCTTATAAAAAGTTAGATAAAACGAGAGGATAACATCCTCTCAAATCTCAATAATCTCTCGAATCTCGATCCTCCATGCACGTTAGGGTTGGCCTCCTTACTGTTGGTTACGAAGTCACCCCTATTATTGCATATAGGGGTGACAATACCGCTTACCTAAAAATGAGAATTTACAGGACCTTCTCATGAAAAGTTATCGAAAACTTGTCTAAAACCTATCTAAAACGTATGGTACTAGTTTGTATAGTAACCAGGACCTGAATTCTACAGAAAGTAACGACCGGTAGCGATTCCAACACATGTTTAACAACAGAGGTGTGTCGCATAACTCCTTATATGGGCATAAAATTCCAATCTTGTGGAATTTATTCTGACTCGACTATAGCTTAGTTATCAATGAATCCACCTCTAATACCTTTGGAATGGCATTTTGCACATTTCTGAAGCTTTTTGTAGCCAAATTCCAGCATCTTCATAGTTTTCCAAAAACAAAAACAGTGTTAATGGCCAAAATATCGAAAAATTCCGGTATGTAATGGTAGCTCAGACAATTTCCTCGGTATGTTCAAAAAATTAGAACTTTCTGTTTTGTAGTTTGGACACAGGAATTTTTTTCCCGCCGTACAAGCGATATTATTACCCCTCCGTGAGCTAGCGCAGAGGGGGAATTTCATTACCAATCCTTACTGTAAGTTTAGTACCTCGGTACGGAGTGGCTTAGGGCTATGAATCGGAGATAAGCACCGCCGGCTTACCCAGTGATTGGGAGAGACCCACCACTTGACTTTGACTCTCCCCTCAGGAATATTGTGAGGGTTGTGGTAAGGTCCACCAAAAGATGCGGGCAACTAAGGATCACAGTCTGAGACCATGTACCGATACCGGTCAGTCTCTCTCCTGCTCAGCCCACACCAACGCTGCCCTAGAGCTTTCAATAAAACTTTAAAAAAGCTCTTGGTACGATGACGGACGCAAAGCCAGTAAAAAAAAACCCCTCCTTTACATTCTAATAAAGGGCCCAAATAGGGGCATTTGATTGTCTTTTTAATTTTTAAAAAAAAACCAAATATTTAGAGGGGGCACGAGTGGGCCCACGGCGGGGGTTGCCAGCAGTTTTAAAGGAACCCCCCGCCAATTCATAACGACCTTTGAGAGCCTGGAGGTTCTTTAAAAAAATCTCAGCCTAAAAAAGAGAAAAAGAAAGGGGAGTGTTGTGTCGGGTAAAACCACCGGAAAAGGTGATGAAGCACCCCCCGTACTCCGAGACCAAAGGGGGGAAAGAGGAGAGAAGGGAAAAAGAGAGAGAGAGAAGAGGGGAGAAGAAAGGAGGAGGAGAGAGGAAGAGAGAGAAAAAGAAAAAGAGGAAGGGGAAAAGAGAGGGGAGAGAAAGAGAGAGAGAGAGAGAAGAGAAGAAGAGAAGAGGAAAAGGGGAAAAAGAAAGAGAAGGGGAAGAAGAAGAGAGAAAAGGAGGAAAGAGGAGAGCAAATAACTAAGGATAAAAACCCCCCCCCATATATAAAAACTAATTTTTTCTTTTCTCCTCTTTTCATTTTTTCTCTTCTCTTTCCCTCTCTCTTCCCCTTTTTCTATCTCTCTCCTTTTTCTCTCTCAGGTGTGCCAAGGGACCCCCCAGATATCCAGACAACTGGTTAAGCGGGTCGAGGGTGAAGGAGGAGAACAATACGTTTGAGGGAGCGAATCCGTGAGAGAAGGGTAGAAACATCTGGTTTTTTTTGGGGGGGCAATGATAAAGAAAGAACTGATCCACAGTTTTTTTATGTAGGAAATTTGGGAAAGGTTTGGGGTGCTGGGGGAAAAGGATGAGGGGAAGGGACAAACCTAATAGATGAGGTTTCATGGAGTTGCGATTTTTAGGGTGAGGACAATCTGGGACGCCCCTTCTCCATTAATAAATTAAAACTGGAAGTAATTGATCTGTTGTATATTTTGAGAATAGGGGGTTTGTTACGATGAAAAATCTGCAGACTGGGAGTATAAAACCATCACCCGTCACAGTTTATTTTTCATACCCCCAGTTAGAAAACAAGGGGGAGGTGGAAAATGGGTTTTTGGGGAAACCCTCAGTTGGGGGAAAAAGGGTGGGTACAGAAGGGTCGTTTTGAAAGACGAATTGAAAAAAGTAAAAAAAGAAGAAGTTTTTTTTTGGGCCAATTTAAAACCAGTTTTGGCTTCCTATATTTAGGGAATAAAAAATATCAAAACCCCTTTAATGGTGTGTTTCCGTACCTATTCTAACTACATTGTCCCGATAAAAAATCTGAAATCGTATTATCACCAGGATAATTGTAAGTCGTGCCAAGATCAATGGCTCTGGAAAGGACGAAGTTTGGGGTTGTTCTAAGAAGTGTCTAGTCCCAGTTCAGCCTGTTGTCGCATGCTCTAGTAAGTTGTTGAGTTGGTTACGAAGTCTCCACTATTACGCTGTATAGCTCGCGTTGAGGGCTGATTTCATTACCAAGTTGTTGAAAAGGTGAAACCACTTCCCCTGTCCCCCAAATCTAACCGCATTCCCCCATTATAGACACCGGACAGATAGCACTGGGTATAACAACGGGAATCATCCTTCTCACCCACACGAAGTTCTTCAAGTTTGGAGCTAAGGGAACCTACCCTGGTCAGCTGTTGAGCACTACTGCCCTGGCATTCAGTTCCGTTGGTAATGTCGTGGTAGCGGACCAGAAACTAAATAGAGTTTCAGTCTTTGCACCTGATGGACAGTTTGTGATGTGTTTTGGAACCACACCAAAAGATGTTAGTTGTCGTGAAATTAGGGATTTTCACCCAACTTTACCTGTTGTCTTTGAAGTTCACCTTTATCATTCTCTGAACGGGGAACCAGAAACTGCCCAAACTATTCTTCAACTAGCCACATCCATTATACATCCATTATATGCCAAACTAGCCACATTATATGCCAAACTCTCTTACAGGGAACACCGAGGGAACACTCCTTAAAGGAACCTGTTGCCCTTGCCCTTGATGAGAAGGATTATGTTTATGTTGTGGATAAGGGAAACAATCGTGTACCAGTATTCGATCATGAGGTAGGTTTTTAGTGTTGGTAGTTACCATCAGTGTTTCATCAGTTTTTTGAAAGTTTACTTATTTTTGTTTTTCGACTTCCCCTTTTTATCAACCTTTTTTTTGTGACCTGATTCCCCTCCCCCCAGGGTCTTTTCTGAAGAGTTAGGCGGATGAATTTGAGATAAACTTCCTTAAAACCCAGTAGATATATCCCTTTTAAAGGGGTTTTCCCTGTTATTGGACACCCCCACCCAAATTTACCACCCTAGAGTGGTGATAGTAAATCTTGCAGACGAATTGTAGGCAGTAGTGTAGGGTGGAAAATTTGGTGGGATTATACCCTTCCCCAATTGCCCAGGGCCAGGGTTAATCGTGGAGGGTGGGTTTTTAGTGGTAGGAAAAGAGGTTACAATGAAATATTTTAATTAATTTTGTTTGTTTTTAGGGGTTTTTACTGTTTGAATTTAATTTGTAATAAAGTTTTTGGAGTGTTATATTTTAAGTTTTAATATTTTTGTTTTCAATAAAGTTTTTCTTTGTCATTTTATCGATTGATTGTTTTCCTCTCTCGTGTTTGTAGTTTAGTTTTACCCTCCTATGATATGACCCCTCACAAAACCTCCATTCCCAGTTAGTTATGATGGCGGGGATAGATGGAAGGGGCAGTCGAGGGTACTACTCCGAACAGCGTGAAAACAGAGACCACCAGATGGCTCAACAGAGAATGGCCGAGCACCGACTCCAAGAACAGAGAATGGCGGAGCAGAGACTTGCCCAACAGCGAATGCTGGAAGAACGCGGCCTGGCCCCACCGCAACCCCACCACAGTTACCGGGAACACCAGAGAATGAGTGATTACCGGGCTGCCGAGATGAGGTTAGGAGAGCACAGGCTGAACGAACAGAGATATGGTCATGATCACCATCACAGAATTGGGGAACACAGGGTGAGGGACTGGAGAGTCCCCTCGGGGGAGAGACAACCCCCACCTGCTGCAGTGGTCACCACTACCACCACCACTACTGCAGAGGAAGAGGAGGGGGATGATGTGGGGGTCGGGGAGGAGGTAGAAGAGGAGGTGAATCCAACACACAAGGACCTCCGTCCTACCCCTCAACTTGTAAGTTTTTACAGATCTATCCCGCACCGTGCCTCCAGTTTTAACCTAACTTTTGGCGGGGCTAGCGATATATTTTATAGTTGTTAATCATGTCTCGTGACCGGTATAAGTTGAAATCATCCCGTTTCTGCAGGTTGCGGATATATACAAGATGGCGGGCAGGAGTTTTACCCACCTTTCTGAACTAACAGCCCAGCTAGGACGATCCCAAAACTCGGGTGGAGTTAAGTGGAGTGATGAAGAGCTGAAAATGTTGAGAGATGCGATCCTTAGGCTATCCGAGTCCATTGATACCATTAGTGATAATATCAAGTCAAAGACGGTGTAAGTTGAGCAGGCGCGCGCGCCAAACTGAGAAATTATGTTGTGTCAGCATTCTAACGATTGCGCATTGGAAGTTGTTTGGCGCTCAAATTCAACAACAAACGAACTTCAAGTTTGTTTATTTGAGATTCAAGTGGCTTTGCTGTTGCTTTCTAGAGACTCTAACGAAAATTGAGTCTTGACAGTCGTTTGTAGGCTATAATAACCGTGATATCTTTCCAGTGAACAGATAAAAGATATGATAAGGAGAGAAAATGCAGCAAAGGCAAACGACCCCGTAAGTAAAAGACATCTACCATGTAGCGATGATATTGGCATACATTACACGCGGCCCGGTCACAACCCATTTGAGACAACCCTGTACTTAAAATACAAACATGTAACACACATTCTCCACATCAGGCGACACCGGTAAAGAAAGGACGACCCAGAAAGAAGAAGAATAGCGAGAGAAGAAAGACGGCCTCCACGGACAATGAACTTTCAACATCCATGGTGCTAGACCAGAACTAAACTTTGATTTTCTTAGTCTAGCTCCTACACCAGGCGACGTTGAGTGCAGCCCAGAAACTGTTGATAATTCACCTAGTTAGAACTATTCAAGGGGTTCCCTCCGTAATTTTCACTTTAAGTTTAAAAGAGAGAGAGAGAGAGAGAGAGAGAGAGAGAGAGAGAGAGAGAGAGAGAGAGAGAGAGAGAGAGAGAGAGAGAGAGAGAGAGAGAGAGAGAGAGAGAGAGAGAGAGAGAGAGAGAGAGGAAACGAGTAAGAGGAGAAATACAGAGACGGTAAATTAAAAAAGAAGCATAATCTAATCGAAATCCACAACACACAAAGTTTAAATATTTCAAACAAAAGTACGACCCTCCATATCAGCTTCCTTATTCACAACCACTATACTGTCACAACTTAGTATCTCCTGAATTTCCTCACTGTCCCTTGCACCACAACTGCCCCCAAAAGTACCGGGCGGTAAGTTTATCTGGGACAACCTCCGGTATATCCTATCTTGTAGTTCTATCAGCGTGTTGCTATTAGTGTCTGGCTGATCTACACCCGCACTTGAGACACTCGTCTGGCCACGGTGTTGCGATGCTCCCAGTAGAGAGGTGTGGTACCCAGCAAATATTACCTCCCGGTACACGACCATGATGGGTATGGGGTTTAGGGCCACCGGTAATAATCTGAAGGAGAGTAGGGGTTAGAAAGAGACAGACAGACAGATTGGCAGACAGACAGACAGACAGACAGACAGACAGATTGGCTGACAGACAGACAGACAGACAGATTGGCTGACAGACAGACAGACAGACAGACAGACAGACAGACAGACAGATTGGCAGACAGACAGACAGACAGACAGACAGACAGATTGGCTGACAGACAGACAGACAGACAGACAGACAGACAGACAGACAGACAGACAGACAGACAGACAGACAGACAGACAGACAGACAGACAGACAGACAGACGACAGACAGACAGAACCTCAGTAGTGTACGTACTGTGCGATGTAGATGTAAATGTAGAAGCTCTCGTAGTATTGGGAAGGGAAGACTGAGGCTGTAAATGTGTCCATTAGGATTACAAACATACTCGGCAAGTAAACCCTGTGTGGGAGATTAACATATTGGATGGTTACCTTCTAGAGTTTACTGGCTGGCGGCACGGACCCGATCTGAACGAGAATCAAAACGGGGTCTGGCAGATCTAACAAAACATTTAATGAGACTCAGTTAGAGTACTTCTGGGACCTACCAGATGTTAAGACCAAATATCATGAGATAGTAGGCGCCCTCTCTCGACACATCCGCATACATCTTCTTATAGTTTGTATGGGCACTTTGTAGGGTGAGAAGGGATATCAGGACCAGTACGGTCATTATATGAGCCTGACAGATAAACACCCCTGCTTTTCGTGATCCAGAGAGATCTGAAACAAGTAAACAACCAATCAGAACTCGTTATTTAGGTCACGTGACTGGTTATCAGCCAATCAGGGACCAGTAATATTTCCTGATTCGGTCACCCCTGCTTTTCGTGATCCAGAGAGATCTGGAGAGATCAGGGGGTTAAGGAAATAAGATATCTGGGTAGAATACATGAAAGAACACATTGAAATTTCTAGGTATGCCTCCCAACCTATTTCTGATAAAGTGCCCGCTTCCACTGCGTCTGCTTCGTGTGGCGCTGTTTTGATGACGCACCATCCCAGTTTAGAGTCAAAACACAGGGAGCTTCTATCTGACTCGTGGAGAACGTCCGTCTTGCTACTTTCATAAAACTTAGTGTACAATATATCAACTGGAAATGGGGGATAGTTAGAACTAGGTGTACAATATATCAACTGGAAATGGGGGATGGTTAGAACTTGGTGTACAATATATCAACTGGAAATGGGGGATAGTTAGAACTAGGTGTACAATATATCAACTGGAAATGGGGGATAGTAAGAACTAGGTGTACAATATATCAACTGGAAATGGGGGATAGTTAGAACTTGGTGTACAATATATCAACTGGAAATGGGGGATGGTTAGAACTAGGTGTACAATATATCAACTGGAAATGGGGGATGGTTAGAACTTGGTGTACAATATATCAACTGGAAATGGGGGGATGGTTAGAACTTGGTGTACAATATATCAACTGGAAAATGGGGGATGGTTAGAACTAGGTGTACAATATATCAACTGGAAATGGGGGATGGGGGTTTTGAAATTGGGGGGTACAATAATCAAAAAAATGGAAAAGGGGGGGAAATTTGAACTTGGGGTCCAAATTCAAAAGGAAATGGGGGTGGTTTTTAAATTTGGGGTTTCCAAAATACCAAAGGGGGAAAAGGGGGGTGGTTTTGAACTTGGTTTTTACCCAAAATATCAACGGAAAAAGGGGGGGGTTAGAACTTGGTGTAAAAATTATCAAATGGAAATGGGGGGGGGTTTTGAAAACTTTGGGGACCCAAAATATCAACGGAAAAAAGGGGATGGTTTGAACTTGGGGGTTCCCAAAATTCAAATGGAAAAGGGGGGGTGGTTAGTAGAAATTGGGTTTTTACAATATATCAACTGGAAATGGGGGGGGGTGGTTAGAACTGGTGTCCAATTACAAATGGAAAAGGGGGGGTGTTTGAAATGGTTTTACCCTATATCAAATGGAAAGGGGGGAATTAGTTTGGAAAATTGGTGTAAATATATAAAATGGAAATGGGGGATGGTTTAGAATGGGGCAAAATTTTCAAGGGGAAAAGGGGGATAGTTTTGAAATTGGTTTTAAAAATATATCAACTGGGAAAAGGGGGGGGTTAGAACTTGGTGTCCCAAAATATCAAGGAAAAAAGGGGGAATTTTTTGAAACCCAGGTTTTTTACAATAATCAAATGGAAAAAGGGGGAGGGGTTGAACCTTTGGGGACAAATATCAAATGGAAAGGGGGGTATTAGAATTGGTTTACCAAAATTTTCAATGGAAAGGGGGATGGTTTAAAAACTTTGGGACAATAACAAAATGGAAAAGG
Source organism: Hormiphora californensis (assembly GCA_020137815.1). Classification (NCBI taxonomy): domain Eukaryota; kingdom Metazoa; phylum Ctenophora; class Tentaculata; order Cydippida; family Pleurobrachiidae; genus Hormiphora; species Hormiphora californensis. The sequence goes on from CM035350.1 coordinate 9,573,751, forward strand.
GGGGGGGTTTTGAACTTGGTGTACCCAAAATACAACGGAAAGGGGGGGTAGTTAGAACTTGGTGTACAATATATTTTAAATGGAAAAGGGGGATGGTTTTTGAACTAGAGGGCAGTTTGGGGTTACCGTATATCAACTGGGGAAAGGGAAAAGGGGGAAATTGGGGGGGGGGGGGGGGGGCCAAAACCATTTTTTGTATGTTTGACGGAAAAAAAAAAGATTGCCACAAAAAAAAAAAAATACAAAAAAAAAAACAAAAAAGTACAAAAAAAAACAAAAAAATACAAAAAAAAATTAAAAAAAAGTTTTTAAGGGATTTACCAATTTTTGTTCGAAAATTTTTTCTGTTTTCCACCTATTTTACGCAAATTTTGCACAAAATATATACATATTTTACAAAAATGTAAGGGGATGCCCCAAAAACGCGGAGGGAAAAAAATTTTTCCCAATCGCAATTTTTTACCCCGGGAAAAAAAGGAGGTCGGTTTGAACTTGACCGAATTTTGGGCAGGTCAATTTAGGGGAGGGCTGATTTAGGGGAGGTCTGAATACTAAGGGATGTGAAGGTTTATTCGGGTAAGGGTTTTTAGCGGAGGAGACGATAAGAGATAGGAAAGTGATTGGGGAAGAAAAGGAGGGTTCCCCCAAAAGATCCCTTTTTTTGGCTTTTTTTGGGGGACATTGTTCCGGGAAATTAGAGCCCCATACAATGGGAAAACTTTCTGAGTGGTGATAGGTATATGGGTGGAAAACGAAAAGAAACTTTTCCCCCCAATTTGTATCTCCTCTCTCTAATGATTGGCTTCCCCCAATAGGGGCTATAATCTCGTTTTCGTTCACACAGCTTTAAAAAGCTCCCCCGGGGCCCCGAATAAAATTTCCCGGGTTTTGTAAATTTGGGCCCGCCCTAAAAGACCTGCCCTAAAAACGACGGGGGCCAAAAACCCGACCCCACCCAAATTCAGAATGCCCCCAATTCGCCCTGCCCTAAATTCAAATCGGGGTTCTCCCCAACCCGGAAAACCGGACCTAATGCAGGGAGGCGAGTGGGGAAGGGGCCCCTAACCAAACCCCGCCGACCCAAAAAATTTCAATATTTTCTTTTTTTTAAAAAGTGTAGGGAAATCTTTGCTTTTTAAAGGGATTTTGGTTTTTGCGCTGACAGGTAGAGTTGGGGGCTGATTTTCAAAAATAATACAAGATTTAATAATTATGAAGTTTGGGGGGAAATTGCCCATTTTTGCTGGGTTTTCTTTTCTCAAAGATTTGTTTTTCGGTGAATAAAAATTTTTTTTTCCATAGAAAAGGGGGCTTTTTAGAGGGAAGGTTCTACCCTGGAAAAAATTTTCAGTAGAAAAAACGGGGGGCCCCAGAGGGGGAAAAGGGCCCCCGGGAGCTTCGCCGATCGGGACTGGGAAAAGATCGGGGAAGGGTAGAGGGGGGAAGGGGGGGAGGGGGGGAGCGCAAAGGGAAAGGGGATCTCCTTTCTTCCGTCTCTCTTTTTTTCCCCCCCTAAAAGAAAAAAAGAGGGGAAAAAAAGAAAAGAAAGAAAAAAGAGGACCCTTTGCGAAAAGAGAGGGGGGGGTAAAAATAATAAAATAATATTTAAAGCTTGTATACCCCCAATACCCAGGGTACAGTCACAAAGGTAGGGTTTTTCCCAAAGTTGCTATCTTTAAACCCAAAGGCTTATATAGGGTGGAAAGCGATAAAAAACTTTCCCCGAAAACGTATTTTTAAACCCTCGTCTAAACCCCCTCCTGATTGGTCCCCGAAAATGTTTTCCCGGGGAGGGGGTTAGGGATGGGGAAGGAAAAAACCGATTTGAAAAAAATTTACCGAAAAGGTCTCATATCGTCTAACACCCTTTATTGGCTTTCCCCCCAATCCTGTTCATATCTTTATCGTCTCCCACCCCTAAAAAAGTTCCCCCCCAATCGCATTCACATGCTTTGACTCAGACCTGCCCTAAAAAAGACCCCCCCGCCCTAAATTTAGGGCCTTTCCCCAAATTCAGACCGGCCCCCAAAAACAGACCTGCCCTTTAAAATTTTGGTCGAAGGTTTACCGACCTGCCCGAAAACTTTCTCGAATCGCAATTTCTTACCGAGAAAACTTTCTCGAATCGTAATTTCGAACCAAGAAATTTTTCTCGAATCGAAATTTGTAAGCTAGAAAATTTTCCCGAATCGTAATTTCTTACCGAGAAAATTTTCTCGAATCGTAATTTGGACCAAGAAATTTTTCTCGAATCGAAATTTGTAAGCGAGAAAATTTTCCCGAATCGTTAATTTCTTACCGAGAAAATTTTCTCGAATCGTAATTTCGAACCAAGAAATTTTTCTTGAATCGACATTTCTAAGCGAGAAAATTTTTTCCGAATCGTAATTCTTACGAGAAAATTTTCTCGAATCGTAATTCGAACCAAGAAAATTTTTCTCGAATCGACATTTCTAAGCGAGAAAAATTTTTCGAATCGCAATTTCTTACCGAGAAAATTTTCTCGAATCGTAATTTGGAACCAAGAAAATTTTTCTCGAATCGACATTTCTAAGCGAGAAAATTTTTCCGAATCGCAATTTCTTACCGAGAGAATTTTCTCGAATCGTAATTTCGAACCAAGAAAATTTTCTCGAATCGACATTTCAAAGCGAGAAAATTTTTCCAAATCGCAATTTCTAAGCGAGAGAAATTTTCCCGAATCGCAATTTCTTACCGAAAAATTTTTCTTGAATCGATATTTCTAGGAGAGAAAATTTTTCGAATCACAATTTCTTAGCGAAAATTTTTCTCTTATCGCAATTTTTTAGCGAGAAAGTTTTCTCGAATCGCAATTTCTTAGGGAGAAAGTTATCTCTAATGACAATTTCTTACCGAGAAAGTTTCTCGAATCATAACTTCTAACCGAGAAAATTTTCTCGAATCGTTATCTGAATCAATCATGTTTGCTTTTCCAAATTTCAAGAACATGTACTTTTTCATATATGTATTACATGTATAATGTAACACTTTTAGGGAATAAAATGCGTGACAATGGAACTAAAACGTTCCTAGGTGGTACATGGGCAAAAAAGGAACCCGTCTATGTATTATTTACACGTTTATCAGGCACCCATATACCCTTAAATATTTTGTATTTTTTTGTATTTTTTTGTATTTTTTGTACGGAAAAAAACAAGAATTTTGGATATTTTTTTGTATGGCCCGTACAAAAACATACAAAAAAATACAAAAAAAAATAGGTTGGAACCCCCCCGGATAGTTAGAACTAGGTGTACAATATATCAACTGGAAATGGGGGATAGTTAGAACTAGGTGTACAATATATCAACTGGAAATGGGGGATGGTTAGAACTTGGTGTACAATATATCAACTGGAAATGGGGGATGGTTAGAACTTGGTGTACAATATATCAACTGGAAATGGGGGATGGTTAGAACTAGGTGTACAATATATCAACTGGAAATGGGGATGGTTTAGAACTTGGTGTTACAATATATCAAACTGGAAATGGGGGATGGTTAGAACTTGGTGTACAATATATCAACTGGAAATGGGGGATAGTTAGAACTTAGGTGATACAATATATCAACTGGAAATGGGGGATGGTTAGAACTTGGTTGTACAATATATCCAACTGGAAATGGGGGATGGTTAGAATAGGTGTACAATATATCAAATGGAAAATGGGGGATGGTTAGAACTAGGTGTACAATATATCAATGGAAATGGGGGATGGTTAGAAACTTGGTGTACAATATATCAATGGAAAGGGGGATAGTTAGAACTAGGTGTACAATTATCAACTGGAAATGGGGATGATTAGAACCTTGTGTACAATATATCAACTGGAAATGGGGGGGATAGTTAGAACTTGGTGTACCAATATATCAACTGGAAATGGGGGATGGTTAGAACTTGGTGTACAATATATCAACTGGAAATGGGGGATGGTTAGAACTTGGTGTACAATATATCAATGGCAATGGGGGATGGTTAGAACTTGGTGACAATATATCAACTGGAAATGGGGATGGTTAGAACTAGGTGGTACAATATATCAACTGGAAATGGGGGATGGTTAGAACTTGGTGTACAAGATATCAACTGGAAATGGGGGATGGTTAGAACTTGGTGTACAATATATCAACTGGAAATGGGGGATGGTTAGAACTAGGTGTACAATATATCAACTGGAAATGGGGGATGGTTAGAACTTGGTGTACAATATATCAACTGGAAATGGGGGATGGTTAGAACTTGGTGTACAATATATCAACTGGAAATGGGGGATGGTTAGAACTTGGTGTACAATATATCAACTGGAAATGGGGGATGGTTAGAACTAGGTGTACAAGATATCAACTGGAAATGGGGGATAGTTAGAACTTGGTGTACAATATATCAACTGGAAATGGGGGATGGTTAGAACTAGGTGTACAATATATCAACTGGAAATGGGGGATGGTTAGAACTTGGTGTACAATATATCAACTGGAAATGGGGGATGGTTAGAACTTGGTGTACAATATATCAACTGGAAATGGGGGATGGTTAGAACTTGGTGTACAATATATCAACTGGAAATGGGGGATGGTTAGAACTTGGTGTACAATATATCAACTGGAAATGGGGGATAGTTAGAACTTGGTGTACAATATATCACTGGAAATGGGGGATAGTTAGAACTTGGTGTACAATATATCAACTGGAAATGGGGGATAGTTAGAACTTGGTGTACAATATATCAACTGGAAATGGGGGATGGATAGAACTAGGGACAGTGTATCAACTGGAAATGGGGGATGGTTAGAACTTGGTGTACAATATATCAACTGGAAATGGGGGATGGTTAGAACTTGGTGTACAATATATCAACTGGAAATGGGGGATGGTTAGAACTAGGTGTACAATATATCAACTGGAAATGGGGGATGGTTAGAACTTGGTGTACAATATATCAACTGGAAATGGGGGATGGTTAGAACTTGGTGTACAATATATCAACTGGAAATGGGGGATGGTTAGAACTTGGTGTACAATATATCAACTGGAAATGGGGGATGGTTAGAACTTGGTGTACAATATATCAACTGGAAATGGGGGATGGTTAGAACTTGGTGTACAATATATCAACTGGAAATGGGGGATGGTTAGAACTAGAGACATGGCGAAATGCAGTGTGAGCCGCACGAGAGACAGTGTGAGAGAAACATATTCGTCCAGGACGCGAACCAGTTCACTTACAGGTCATGTATGATATTGGAATTAGTATTGAAAACAGGAATGTGTTCTTCAGTCGTCTCCTCCAGCAATCGGCCGCCTCCATCTTTCTAAGTACCATGATTCTGTCATATGCAGCCAGGGAGAGGCTCAGAAGGGATGACTGCACTAGGAAGAGGTTGATGAAGTAGCTGGCATAACAAAACTTGCCCGAGTAGTTGACCGATTGACACAACCGGACCATCGCTGGGATTACTATCATACTCACTGAAAATTGGAAGTAGTATTATGCTAACGACACACACACGCACACACACAAATCATATTTCATTGACGATGTTGCGAGATAAATATAAAGGAAAGAGATTTACCTTTCAGTATGTCCGTAAGAGCGAACAGGGAGCTGTAATAAGTGACAACCCAATCAATGTGCCTCCTGAATCTCCTTAGCACATAGACCAGGGCTGCGTTAGATGCTATGGCACACAATAGCAGCATCACCAAGAGGGCCACCGTACCCGGGTGAGTCACACCACTCTTGTTTTTCATTGTGGCATTGTGACTGTGGCAACTGTACACGCTTATCTCCTCATGATTCATCTTCTGCGACGGTCAGGAGTTTCAAATGTAGTAAGGAAAGAAAAAATCAACAACATATGACATGAGTTCTTTCACAGAAGAAAATGCACGAGTGTGTGTGTGGGAGAGAGAGATTAAAATCTAGAGATAAAGTAGCAAGCACGCGAAAAGGATGGAGCGGCTCGTGATTTTAGATTTATTGTCTCACGAATCCAATTTCAATTTTAAAACAAAAGAATCTCTCGTGACTTCCTGGTCCTCCCACTTCCTTCACTCAGCCAACAGCTCTAGGGAAACAAAGGTGGTGTGTGAGAGAGAGAGAGAGAGAGAGAGAGAGAGAGAGAGAGAGAGAGAGAGAGAGAGAGAGAGAGAGAGAGAGAGATAGAGAGAGGGAGATAGGTAGAGACTGTATTGTGTTGGATTGAGAACGTGCGAGGTCGTGTACTTTCAATCAATAAACGCCCACCAAAGAAGACCCAACCCAAATGAGAGGAGGATAGCTGTACTAGACAGAGTGTCTTCATATCACCCTCTTTGAAATATTTCTTTTCTGGAGTCAGATGAAAACACGTATATAATTCATATTGTATTTCACGAACAACAGCAAAATGGAAGTAGAGAAGTAAGCATGAAAAGTAAACATGGTTGAACAGACTACGAGATTGTTCTCGGGAAAATTGTGAAAAGGAGATGGCCGATGGGGGGATAGTTAAAGAAAAAAAGAAGGTTGGAGATGGCATTTAGTGCGTGTTCATTAGTTTAATTTGGACCTCGTTAGCGCTCCCTTCACTTTCCCACGCGGTATACCCACCACAGCACAGGGACATCTTCACAAGAGGACAGAGAGATACTGGGACAGAGAGATAAAGAGAGATTCAGAGAGAGGGAAGGAAAACTTAGACGAATTCACAAACGAGTGTGTGTACATTGCACCTGGCTTCTATCGCACATGTTTGTGGTGCCAAGTCACAACTTATTCCGTGGTGACAGTATGTTAGAATTCAGAGTGGAATCTTTCTGTTTTTCTGTAATCCGCCGGGCACAATGAGATATCTAGTTTGAAATATTTTATAATTATATTCAAATTAACGTATTCGCATTATATGGAGTATCAGTATGCACTAACAACATGGGAACAACATGTATACCGTTATACCCCCCCCCCCCCCCCCCCCGATTTAATAATTGTTATACGAGATGCAGGATGGAGTGTATTTGAAACTAAAATATTCGATGATATCATGAATTCTGTTGTGTATCTATTATTTTATCTTCAAATATCCGTTAAAACTCCGAGATCGTTATATTCCTCCGAAATCTGATCCTGGTTTGGTTTTGCCTGGCTAGACTGTGTTTACAAATGTAAAGTGAGGGTTAGAACATAGCAAGTTTGGTTGTCGAATTACCAGGAGCTATCCGGTATTGTGAGTGATTGGCCCTTCTCTTGCAATGGAGCTATGGTTTTAACAAAATGCCGGACTTGTGTTGCTCGCTGTGGGTCCGGTAGAGCAAGGACAGGCTGTCCAAAACAAGTTACCACGGTACTCGTGGGTGACAGTGAGATAGGGTGTCCTGTTGGTCAGTGCGCGTCATTGTTTGTCCGCGCCTTCTCCATACCCCGTGTGTCACTGCGCCCTACAAACACGTTAAATTGCAAGAATTAGGACTCAACAAGGACGGTGCATCTTTGAACACCGCCATTCTGAGCATTAGTCAGGGTCGTTTAAAATCGACATCTCAATATCACATTCCTAACTTGTAATCAACACGAGAAAGAATGGTCAGGTACAAATCAGGGCCATGGGCAATGGATGCCCAGAGCTATCCATTGGACAATGGACAGCTCTGGGCATCTAATATTGATTATATGCTGCTGTATTGCTCGACCCTGTTTCACCGTGTCCAAGTAGAGGAGGGTTAGAAACAAGGCACGAAACAGTCTGAATAAATACTAGTAGTATACTATGTACCTGTAGTAGATGAGGGAAATGAAAGCACCAAGTAGAGAAGACCCCACTACAAGTCCAATTAATGCATTTGTATACCAGCGGTGGGACTCCATATTAAAATACCAGTATAATACCATCCCCAGATTTTGAAGGGCTGTGTAACTGTGATTACACGCCATCGGATCTTGATTCTCGTGCCTTAGACATGATGGTATTATGATCAAGCTCTCACATACTTGAAGCAAAAGTGCACGACTAACTGATGACACTGCCGGTCAAACCGAACTTACACCTCATTATAGCAAAATACAGCTACAAGAAAAGGACAAACAGAGTTTCACAGCTAATTAAGTAGGCAGTACCCCCCAGTTAACTTACACAATATTAAAGAAGACAAGGACAAGAGTATACTGCTGATCAGCTTGAAAAACCACATCGTTCCAAACTAGCCGCCATAGAAGTGGGTCCTGGCCAAGGCAGCGTAAACCAGACAGGACAACCAGTGGACACTTAGAACCCAACACAACGTAACCTGTGTGAGTAATGTTTACTTGTGATTTTTATTTATTTTAAAATAAGGATCGGGTCAGTGCCAAGAATCAACTTAACTGAGAGAATTTATCTCCCACGTATGGTACCGATTGGGGATAGAAAATGCCCAGTCTAGCATAGTTCCAGCAATCGTGGTAAAATAAAATATGTAGCCTCGTTATTTTCATGAAGGAAGTTCCCGAAAACCATGAACGGTGGTGCTCAATTTCCGTCATAAATGGCTACAGTTACTATGCGCTCACGTAACGTTACACGTATTTTGATAACGCTCGATTTGTGAGTATTTCAAATCCGAGATTTCTAAACCCTGTATGATCTTTTTAGCACACGTGCTAAAACAATCATTCGGATGGAGGCCTTCAACATCCACCCGGGCAGGGTAAATAGCACGGGCTGCTGTATACACTACTATACAGCGTATAACCTCCAGATACCATGACGGTTCCGGCTGCTCTGTTGGTACCACCACATTTCCTTGCGAATTGAAATTAGAATTTGATGAAAAACTGAATTAGTATGACTCACAACAATACATTCGCATACAATAACAATGATTATAAAGTGAAGGATAAAACATCAAAACACACGCACGTACGCCTATTTCACTGTTATAATTCAACATTATATTAAGATATGAAGACCCTAGTGAGTCCAATAATTAATTCAAATGTTTTAGTAGATAATTAGATAGGGTCCAAAGTAACTGCACAGACAGAGTTTGATATTCCTCGATTTATAGACTAGTTTCCGCCACTTCTTCTCTAGCTACTGGTGCTGCAGTAGTCTGCTGCAGGGTGGGACAGGATAGCCACATTCTCCTCACAGAACCCACCAAGAACGAGATGGCCGACCTTGCTAGACCCATGTAGAAGTTTGACTCGTAGAGGAGGGGGTTGATGACAGAATTTATCGGCAGAATCAGGATGGAGAAATAAGGATACCAGCTGGTGGCATCGATTACTTCTGCTAGGTGTAGGAAAGCCACCACCCCCAGAGGGATCCAGCAGAAGAAATCCGTTACGATGATGGCAAATATTTTCGCGTTTAGTTCTCTGTTGTTTCCACCGAACCGGCCTGCATTTCTACCCGACCTGCTGGTTCTGTAGCCGATGAGAATGTAACTTATCGCGATGAATAGGAAACATAGACAATTTGTCGTTAAAACAGCGGTTGAAAAGCCCCACTGTGGATCATCTGTCTTTACCAAGTACTTGAAGAGCAAACACCAGCGTTCCCATAAAAATCCACTTTCTCCTCTTATTTCGAAATTAAGCAGCATATTAAACGAGTTTATAAATATTATAAAGTATGATTGGATCTGTAACTGGACCATTATGGCTAGGGCTTAGGGGCTTAAATGGAACAATTCGGATATTTCACCTTTAGGTTTCTTGAGAAATTTCAGCCACAGCCATCGTATCTCTCCCCAGGATGATTCACCATTCCAAGAACTGGAGTTTCGCCGAATAACTTTAAAAGCTTTAAAATGCCGCAGCTTGTCAACGTTCCCAAAAATAGCGGCGAGTCCTTATAGTACAGGCCGTTAACAAAATAGTCTTCAAAAATCGTGAAACTGGATTACTGCAACCATCAGACTTGCGAGTATTGGGCTCCTGCGAGGATTCCTAATTTACTGCAGATTGTAGGTTTGACATTCTTGAAGGACCATTTTTTCCCACTGTGGTGACTACTTATTGCCAACATTGTCATTGCGAAGAGTGACAGTGGGAACCAGTGGTGCTGAGAACCCCAAGAAAGGAACACTCCAGTAGAACTGTACCATTCGTAGCGTTTTCTGACAATAGTCTCCTGAGACCTTGGCCTGGTCAAAGTAGGATACTGCAATGAGTAAAGTCCTAAGCACAAGTCTCCGAGGTGATCATCATTATGCCAGTTGGTTCAGGAACATTTCATATGTTTTTGGTGGGTAGTTTCGAGCCTGACCTCACAGAGAGAAACCGTGTTACAGCAATGTCGACACGGTTCCCACGATGTAGTGCCTATCCTCAGATGGTTTTTTCGAAGATGTAAAGGTGCTTGGTGGGGCATTCAGGCTGGCACTCATCAGAGTAATCTCCACAACTTACCACTCCATGGCACATTTGACGCGTCCAGATAAGTATCACTTGAGTTACACTTGAAATTGTTTTACAGTTATCTCGTCAGAACATCCCCACAGTCGTCTAAGGTCGCACACTTGTTGATACCGCACACACCTTTTGTTGAACAGGGGAAAATTGTGGTCATTACCATGTACGTTTTCGTTTCAGCAAAGTTGTAACTGTGTTATCCCATGTGAGGGCCCGGACGCTGTCGCTACGTTTAGCAAGTGTCTCCAGGTACATCGATCAGTGGGCAGTCGCATCCAGACAACGTTGTTGCATGCGGCGTAGACATAGTTCTCTCCGAACAGATTTAGACAGTATATTCTCTTTGTGCGGAGAACCATGTGGCTTTGTTACATTAAGAACTGTTTGGTACGAATCCGAACTTGTGTTCTCTGATCGAACAGTTTCTCAATTGGTATGTCTCGTTTCCTTTGGAGAGGCAAGTGGCAGCATTTTCAGTCCGTTGTTTTAGGAGAGGTGTTATTAACACTTCCATTCCAAATCGATGACAGCAGCACAGAGATTATTCCTCAAAGAGGCAGGTTGGGAATCTTGTCACATAATTCCGAAAGTCGTATGGTTACTTTCTGACGGGCACAAAAGAGCCGATTCACCAGCTGACTTGGGACTTCGAATGTCAGAGGTAAAATAGTCCGAGCCACACTTTTTCCACTGCGATTCATCTTCATCCGTTCCATCGATACAGTCCTTCCTTATCCATTACACCATCCTAACGGTATTGGTAGAGAGATATTCTTTTCCACGTGCTCGACTGGAATCTTCTACACATTTAATGCTAGTTTTACTACAACTTTCACTTTCGCCGATTTACAATCACATGGCCATACACTTTTGTCCCTTGTGGATTTTACAGTCCGGTCCAAGTTCTAAGCACTTATTATTGTAATCATCATCACAGAGGTGGTAGCCCTTGCAAGTATCCCCAGATGAAATGTTTGTTGGGTATCCCTCTGACAGACACTGAACTGCAATCTTATCAGGATCACTGCAGTTGGTCTGTTCTGCCGATTTACACATGTATATTGGTGAAGCACCGCATCTTGGCTGGATCTTGATACGTTGTCTAACCCCCAATATGAATACATGTGGTATGGTCAGCAGTGGTCCAATTTGCACCCAACTTCATCTTTCTCCATTGGGACAACGTCCTACCATTACACATCCGTAGGAGGCACCCACTTGTCCCCACACATACAACCATACTGCACACCGTTACAGTACCTTCATCCCCACCAGCATAGTGTTAAGTATTCCATCACAAACCGTGCCATTGCTGTTGCAGTTAACCAAGTTCAAGTCTCCATCACACCGCTGGAAAACATCATATCTATCACAGCGAGCATGTAATTCAACCCAGCTTCCAGCCTGGTAATCGTATTTATCTTGCTTTCTATAACACATGTACCTTCCACATAGGAGAGTTGTCCCATTCAGCTCCGTGGACCCTGAACATCCATCGTGCCCACATGCCTGGTACGTTCCCGGGTCATCTTGACACCGGCTTGTTACCCCAAAGTAATAACAACGACCACTACTAGCACCATCTGGATATCCCACGGTGTAAAGTTCATCTGACCAGGGGCACTTGAATTTCCATCTCCCGTTTTCTTCGCACTGTTCGTGTAGGTAGCCATAAACTTCAAAAGCTGTACAGTTGGGCGTAGGATTGCTCGTTGAGTCTTCAGCTGCAGATCTGTTGTTGGCAGTTTGTGCAGTGGTTGGTTTAACTTCATTGATTGTTCAGGCGATGTGATAGATGCAACGAGAGTGCAAGTGTTATAGCACACACCAGTACCAGCTTCATCTGCTCTACTAGAATGGAAAAGATGCAGTGTTGCTAACATAATAATTTATGAGAACACGCTATTATCGAGAGCTAGTTGAGCAGGGACAGTTTATCAACAAATATTATGACATATGACGAACTTTTTAAAACTAATTTTTGCTGATAATAAACTATAGTTTGTACGCCACTATACAGTAATGGTTGTAATAATATAATCAATAACACCGGTCTATATACTTATATTACTACCCGAATTGGAGGGAGAAGATAACGTAAGAGAAGAAGGGACTAAAAAATGGCGCTGCCCCCTCCCCCTCGCTCTCTCTCTAGCTCTCCCCGATCTTATTCAGCAAATCAGCGACACGCTGCCGGCTGCCCCTTCCTACTCGGCACAAGTATTGCTACTGCAAGATTTTCACGGTAGGAACATATCTCTCAAAAGCCCCATTCGATGGAAGAAAATAATGATTTCACCAACTAAACTAATCTTTGAGTAAAGATAAACCCGAGCAAAAATAGACAATTTAGCACTCGCTTGATCTTTGTGTTTTTTCCACAGACTTCATACATATATTTTTTTAAAAAGATAATATTGAAATATGAAATCTCATCCTGGTCAGAGATGGTGGAGTTATAACGGGGACTAACCATAAAGTGGGACCTGGATGATTCTCAGAGAAGTAGGACTTATTCCCATTTCCCTAAGAAGGAAATCACCGAATGTGAAGCTCTTCTTCTTCGGCATTCACCCGGACAGGGAAATAATGAATTCTGAGCTGGAGGTCTTAAATTTTGGTCAAGTAATTTATTTGTCTCCTAGAGTTACTGTACCAAATTTTAATGCTCCACGATATCTGGAACTATGCTAGACTGGGGGGGGGGGGGGGGGGGGGGGGGGGGGTTATGTCCCCACGGTATTCTGGTGGTCCCGAATCCTGATAATGGGATGGCCTGCTAGAAAACTACGAATCTCTCAAAAGTAACGTCCTACCTGAGATTGTGATCGCAAGAAGAATGGCAGTGATTCTCCCCAGGCACATGAGGCATTTTATCAGCACCAATAGACCGTATCCAATAACACTTAGGCTGGCTTTATCGTAACTAGTAAACGTTATCAGAAGTTATACTTTGTCGAGGTCATACCCTAGAGATCAGGAACCGACCGAATCAGGAAATACTGGTCCCTGATTGGCTGATAACCTGTCACGTGACCTAAATAGCGAGCTCTGATTGGTTGTTTACTTTGTCGAGGTCATACCCTAGAGATGCTCAGAACGAGGGTCTCATACAAACTAGACAATATCTGCTAGTAAGTTACTTGCATCACGCTGAATACTTAGTAAGTATTCATTGCGATGCCTGACCAAACTTCAACAGACTTCACCAGAAAAGTGGATAGATCAACACAGGGATCACCCCCTCAACATGAGTACCTTTGCTTGTAAAGGGATTTCTGGTAAAGCGCTCGACAATACTTTGTATTTGTTGAGTACCCTTTACTCTTTACAACTCTGACAGGTGAATCAACTCACCTGGCTGCACGATGCTCGTTGATGTAACTTGTCATGCTCCACACGACACTAAAGAACGAGATAACCACCGAGAGATAGGTGTACCACTGGGTGTCTATCTGGGTATGTTTCACGATGATGTACAGCTGCAGTAGAAGCTGGGGTGTCGCCTCTAACGCCCCCTCGAACCTAGCAAAGTGTGAGGTAGAGCTGTGGTGAAAATATTTTTCCCTTCAGCGACTCAGCTATAAAATTAAAAAGATAAACCTACCAATCGTAAAAAGGCCGCATCTCGTCTGCCGTGATAAAGTTCCAATAAATCTTTATTAAAGTAGACCTCCTTTATACCCTTCTCTGCGGCTTCCTTTACAAATGCACCGTAGCTTGGTTTTAACCGGGACCTCTTGTTACGTATCCTGTTAAAGAAATCGTTATTGATTGTACATTATGACGGATATTATTTTGGCAGCGAAGCTGCCAACTTTGTCGGAGACTGCGTCGCTGGCGCACCACGTACAGGGTATAGCGCGACGTGCCCAAGATATTACTATGAAAAATACGACTTGACTGAATGAATAATGAATGATTTAATAGACTAACGCCGGATCCAGCCTAAAGGTTTTCATGTTCCTCGACTTTTTTAGGTTTGCCAGTGAATATCTGCTAAAGATTGTTTGAGGTGTTGCCTTAGCAACCGACACTGTTAACAGAAAAATGGGATTTTGGTGCTAAGTGTTGTCCTCCTTAACCCTTCATACACGTAAAGACAGAGTGAGAGAGCGAGAGAGCGAGAGAGAGACAGAGAGACGACGATCGACGAGAGCACCGAGAGAAGAGGAACGAAGACCCCGAGACTGACGCGAGCACCGAGAGAGAGGAGAGCACCATCGGACCGCAGAGGCCACGAGAGATGAAGAACGGAACGAGAGAGAGCAGAGACGAGAGGGATCGACGGACGGAGAGAGAGAGACCGAGAGAGAGCGAAAGGACACGCCAGGACGAGAACATGAAGGAGAGACACAGAACATTAAGACGAGAGAGAGAACGAAAAAACTAACACTGCCGTGACGGACGCAGAGAGAGAGAGAGAGAAACCGAAGAGACGAGAGATGAGACCGCGAGAAACAAAACAACGCACTACGAGAGAGAGATGAGAGATCGGGACGGCGCACACCCAGCCAACCCCCCCCACCCCCCCAACAACCCTTCTCTGCCCCCGACAACTATCCCGAACTAACAACCCTCGTTCTACCGCCCTTCCATATCCTCTCCCCAAATCCAACCGAGGAGAGAGGAGAGAGAGAGGGAGAGAGACGAGAGAAGGGGAAGTGCTGAGCCCAATGAAGTGGGGGGTATTCGTAACCCTGATTCTTAAGTCACGGTATTTTATGATAACTGATAAGAAAGAATTTCTGTATGCAAGGTCGGCCAGTACCGATTCTGAAGCTCTACTCATTTGACTCTTATTCAGAAAAACTAAATAGATATACCGGTGAGAGATGTAATTGAATGTACTGACGGTAGAAACCTGAAGTATAGAGGATGGGGCTGACGATTCAAGAATTACCATGTCTCCCTCCCTCTCTCTCTCTCTCTCTCTCTCGACCGTTCTCAGAGCGGCTCATTTCGGGCAGTGTAACGCGTTTTAATTTGAGATCCTGACTGGGCATTCTGATTATGCTTTGACCCACCATAACTCTTACTTTCTTCTACTTTCTTCTTTGTAATAATATGTTGCTCTGCTTTCTTCTGATCCTTGGTGGCACCCTCGCACAAGACCCCTGTGATGGCAACTATACTTTCTATAATGGATCTACCGCACACAAGGGAGTTTCAGATTCTGTTTCATGGGATTGGGGCAGTGACACGGCATGTAACCTCCGCTCGGAGGAGGGGAAGCTGCTAAACACAACCTGTGGCAGGTGTGATGTACGATTTTTAGTTCAAGATGTTTGGTATCGGTTTAACAGTCCATGGACGAAACTCGTGGAAGTTCCAGACACGTTTTGTGATACTTTCAACAACGATACAAATATACAAAATATGTATGTGGATGTATGTAACGCACCAAGTCAGTTACTCTTGGCTCCGAACAGTACAGACGGTTTATACAGAATAATATCAACAGGCTTTGGAAACGTTGACAAACCGTGTTTGTTATTTCCAAGTTTACAAATTGAAAGAAAGGATTGCAACGACTTTTAGATTTACAAACTCCTAGATGACCTAACACCGTTTGAGGTAAGAAATATAAATGTCTTGTATCAAAATAATTTAACTGATAAAGCCATTATCATATCATAAATATTTTTTAGTTTATACATTGTACTACTGTTGATATTTTCAGAGCATGTTGTGCGAACAAAATAGCGAAAGTCATAAGAATGGTTTCTGTATGGAGGACAGAGTCGATACGGTATCTCTGAGGGCGGACCGCCATTTTGCGGAGCCGAAAAGCACCATTACAATCACCGCTGAGCGATCACCCGCTCCCCTAACAGGGTTAAAATGTCAGGGAGGTGATGGTATTGAAGTTAACCTAACACCCCTCAGTGACAACAACCACACCCACCACGGTTACACCTTTCTCTTGGCCAGTGAGAATGTCACATGTGCAATAGATGATTCTAGTGAGGAACAAGTATCAGTTTACCCTGTCTCATTTGAGGTTGAGGATATGAGGGGTGATGGTGGTGTGGAGATACGAGTGGTATGTCGAGTCACCCTAACCACCGATACCACGGGCATTACCCCATTCATCAGGGAAGGGGAAACAGATCATACTGATATTGAGAAGGTTATTGAGGGGGCATCTACACACCGTCTGGAGCTGCATCTAACTGCTGACGAAACCAAGTTCCCCAGTGCTTTCAGGGAGCTGGTTAAAATATACAACTGTGGTGTTAAAGATGTATTGGACGAGATCACCTCACAACCCTTTACCCTGACCCTTTCCAAGGTGTGTGGTCCTGGAACCGGTTTCGTCGATGAAAAAGCTACTGAATGTTCGTCTTGTCCTGTCCATACCTACAGCAACAATGGCTCGTGCATTAACTGTCCTGCCGGGACGGACAGCCTAACGGAGGGTGCTACGGAATGTACCAAAAACAAGGATGATCCTGATCCTGGAAGTAACAAAGTCATTATAATTGTGGTTGTCATGGTAACAGTGGTATTGATTGTTGCTATTGGCGTGTTTGTGGCAATTAAGCTGAACCAACGGAGGACCCGGTATGAGCTGAGTGGAGCAGCAGTTGGTAACCCGGTTGTTGTCGAGCCTAAATTTACACGCTCACCAAACGGGACAGAGTGAAGGTAGTGATTATTGTATCATGATGCTTACCAAACGGGACAGAGTGATCATATTTAACACAGAGTGAGAGCGCTGCATCATGATTATGGGACTGTGACACTAGCAGTGATTTGACATTTGGAAGTCTGCGACTGGCAACGTTAATTGTACAAATGTGAACGCTTCTACGGGATCATATAATCCAGTTTTTTTTTCTGTGCATGTTAGAAAATTTTGAGGTGATTTGACTCATAAAGATTTCATGTTATTTCTTTCCTTTGATAAACCAAAGTTACCTTGTTTTTTCCCACATACCCAACATAGCGAACAAATACTCGACCTTTCTCTCTCTCTCTCTCTCTCTCTCGCGATTTCCCAGTTGGTGCAGATAGAAATAAGGCAGAAAATATGAATTTATTCGAATATAGTTATCTGAACTATACTGTATAGTACCTGAGAGTTAGCCGAAAGAGAGCGAGATATCGGGGTACCCCTGGTAATCCTAGCAGATGACAAACCATACTCCAAACTCCAAACCTGCCACAGGTGAATGGTTCAGGTTCCGCTTTCAACTCTTCTATCGCCTTCTTGTAGGCACCTTTTCGCTGTATGGGAGATGGATAGTTACAATCTAGAGCCAAGTCAACCCAATCAATACACAAAACTCATAAAGCGCAAGATATAGTTTTTATTTGTAAATGAAGGATGTCAATCGTTTCCAAATAAATGATACGGTCATCTTCCACATTAATTCGTTCTACAAAAGAGAGAGAGAGAAAGAGAGAAAGAGAGAGAGAGAGAGAAAGAGAGAGAGAGAGAGAGAGAGAGAGAGAGAGAGAGAGAGAGAGAGAGAGAGAGAGAGAGAGAGGAAGATTCCATGCCAGGGATCGTCTAGATAAAACCCCTCCTGGACACTCATATTATATATCCCCGCAATCTTCATACATCCATGAGATCATGCACCACGTGATTTCATAAGATGGTCACATCACACATGTGTACCTCACATGAGAGGATTTTAAGGGTAACTGCAGGGGATGATGACCCATCAGCTGCAACTATTTGCTCGCCATCAACCTCAGAGGGACATAGAGGGAGGGAGTCACATACAACAACAGAAAGTGGGGTAATATGCTAGTTTTGGGTATGGAAACAAGCTATCTAGTCGAGATAGAAACGAGAGTCAAGATCAGTGAGTCTTGCTGATTTAAAGCGCTATAAACAGCGCTTTTTATAGTGCTATATAAAGCGGTCGAAATTTCCAAGCCCAAAACTATTGGGGGGGGGGGTCCAGCCCTAAAAAAAGCTAAGCTAACGGCCAAAATCAGGGTACCTTTAGCTTAAAAACTCAATTTTAGCTTTTTTTAGCTTTTTTTAGCTTTTTTTAGCTTTTTTTTTTAGCTTTTTATAGGCTAAAAAAAGCTAAAAAAAGCTAAAAAAAAAGCTAAAAAAAGCTAAAAAAAAAGCTAAAATTGAGTTTTTAGTGGATTCATATAGGTTCGAATCCCGCTGACGCCAAATTTTTTAAACTTTTATTATAACGTTTTATAACGTTTTTTGAACTTTTTTAAAACTATTTTTATCAAATTTGAATAATATTTTTATCGAAAAAATGTCTCCAGAAAATGGCATTAGGGGTGGATACAGAAATTGCTATGTATATGGACATAAACGGTAGATTATGGTAAAAAAATGTGCAGGAAATGAACAAATGCAGTCAATAGACGTCCGGAAGGATGAAAATTTAATGGAAAAGTGTCAAGATGAATGTTGAAAAAACATAAAAAGTAGGGCTAAAAAAAGCTAAAAAAAGCTAAAAAAAGCTAAAAAAAGCCAACATAAAAAAAGCAATCGACCAAAATCAGGGTACCTTTAGCTTTTTTTTAGGGCTGGACCCCCCCACTATTACCAAAAGTGGTACAGGGGGACTGAGGGAGGTAGAACGAGACAACAAAGAGATACAAAAAGATCAGGCATGAATTTAAAAGCTTACCCCAATGGTGGCACCAGTCACAATAATGGGCATCTTGCTGGGGCCAGCGTCCACACTTATCCTACTAATATCTCGATTAAGGGGCGGCCCACCGTGGTCAATCTCAACCTCTCCTGGCTCATCGCTCACTGGGGGAATTGGAGAAATTGGGAAATAGGGATATGATAATCAACTTACACAAATCACACCATGAAAATACCACTTCACACAGCCTTCTTCACTTCAAGTGTCTAAATAAAAAGTTGCTTTGGTGTGAGAGATTGTTTATAAAGTGTGCTTTATTTCATGTAAAATGTGCTAGAAATCTCAACCTGGTGGAAGCTGGAAGTAAGATTCTCCACCTGAAGAAGGGTGATAGGGTGTGTGAGGTAGTAGTGAGGTGTGAACAGTGTTGTATGAATCAGCGGTGCACGCAGGGGGAAACTCACTCGTCAGGAGGGGTTTGTATAGAAATAATCCATTGTCTCCTGAGATTAAATTGCATAGAGGCCAAGTTATAGTAGTTAGCAAATAAACCCTGGTTGCACTAATTGGATTGACGACAGACGTCTAGACGCGAGTCACGTAAAAAATACAGAAATCTGTAGAGCACTGTACAAAGTGAAACAAGCGGTTTCAGAGAACTACAATTGTTTCAATAAGAATTAAAGAATATCATCAGGTTCTGATCTTGACTGTAAATCTGTAGAGCAGTGTTTGAGATATGTTTACCATTTAGGGGGAAGATATGTTGAGAGGGTAGTTGATCATCATCCTTTACCCTTACAGTTTCATCAGTTAGAAAATGCTCCGTGTAATCTCTCGGCGCACAATACTTGTCTTCCTCGGTTAACTTTTCTATCCTGCCGAGAATATTGTACTTTGTAGGATGTATTTGTTATGTTCAAACCCTCCTTTACATTCGGGCGGGAAACAGGGTCGAGCAAGGAAAGTAGTTGTATTCAGTCAGTTGAAAAGTGTTACAGCGACTAAACAACTCACAAGTTTGTGACAGAAGTATCAAAAATAACCCATTGAATACTCAGGGCAGATAAGATGATAGAGGGCAGAAAAAACAAGATTAGAGTTGCTATCCCAAAGTTGGTGTTTCCATTCCAAAAGTAGCTTCCAGCAACTAAAAGATCTGAAATAGTTGATTGGAAATTAGTAAGAATAAAACAACACATAGCATGAAATTGAACGCGAGCCAAATTAATCGGTACCGACCTGTTATTGGATCAGCCACGCTGAGGAAAGCGGATGAGCTGTAATAGAAAATGTCATATATGAAGTGTAGCGTTTGGAATGAAATCAACATCACCCATGCCCTATATCAGCTAAAGTAGAGATCAAAATGTTAAATGAGCCATGATGACCTTAGGTAATATATTCCCTAGCAATATTTGGTTAAAAGGGCACGAAGGGTTTAAATTGAAAATTCAATGCAACCAACGAATTGTTCACCAATGTGCCCCTTATGGTCTACACAGATAGCTTGTCGGTACGCCCATGTCATGCAATTTCCCAAGAAGGGCGGCCTTGTTGAGCCCTAATTTGCTAGTCGCTCTAGGTCTTCCACTAAGTAATACTTCACTGGGTCTGCCTGTCAGAGTGGGTAGTGTGTTCCATAGTCGAGTCGCTCTACAGATGAACAAGTTTTGGTATTTACTACTTCCTAACAACTGACTTTTGCACTCTGAGTGACAGGTTGGGCTTCCCGGGTTATCAT
The DNA here is from genome assembly GCA_020137815.1 of Hormiphora californensis. Taxonomy (NCBI): domain Eukaryota; kingdom Metazoa; phylum Ctenophora; class Tentaculata; order Cydippida; family Pleurobrachiidae; genus Hormiphora; species Hormiphora californensis. The sequence goes on from CM035350.1 coordinate 9,594,474, forward strand.
ATTGGGCTTCAGCAAATTTTGAAATTATGGGGACCTAAGACGGACCTGCAGCCGCTGTTTGGAACCATAGATGCTCAAAATGAGCAAAAAGCTTTAAAATCCCAATTTGTTTTGGCAAACGCTGCTGGCCCACGTGCAGGGATAAGACAGCGCTTTTCAACAATTTGTTTAGACAAATTTCTTTTTTTGGGTCATTTTGCAGGGCGCCATAGGGATCCCTAAAAAAGTTCAGTATTTACACAGTGTTTACACAGTCTTTACACAGTCGTTACACCCAGAGCGGCGGGGCGCGATTATAATCTGGGTGCCTTGCAGCCTGTTTACAGGTGCGCGCTGCCAAAAGAGTATACTTAGACCGACTTTTTTCAAACGGCTATAGCCATGGAACCACATGGCCGATTCGAGTAAACTAAACAGTATCAGTTAGAGAATCGATAGCCCTAACCGATAACTCCAAACCAAACTCTAACCAGACCCTAACGGATAGCCCTAACCCGTCGTGCGCGCCAAAACTACGAATTGTTAGCAATGAAAGGCACCCAGATTTTAACGTTTTCCAGAGCGGCGCGTGCTGCGTTTCGCGGCTTTTTCTAAGAAAATATTGGATTGTGTGCTGCACAATTGAGTAAATTGAGCGCTGCGGCGAAAAAAGTTTCCGAAAACGCTGCAAATAAGGAACCATAATAAAGTTCAAGAGCCTCCAAGAGCACCCAAGAGCGCACCCGATCGAAGAGAGACCACACCTGAGAGCGCACCACACCCAAAAGAGACCACATCCAAGAGCGCACCACCTCCAGAAGACACCACTTCAAGAGCGCACCACATCAAAGAGAGCTCCCCATCCAGAAGATACCACGCGCAGGGGACACCACGCGCAGAAGAGACCAGCGCGGCGTTGTATTTGCGCGTGCGGTCTCTTCTGCGCGTGGTGTCCCCTGCGCGCGGTATCTTCTGGATGGGGAGCTCTTTTTGATGTGGTGCGCTCTTGGAGTGGTGTCTTTTGGAGGTGGGGGCACAAAACACCAGTGACCACGCCTTGATCTGCAAGGTTGGAGGCTTTGATATGTGGAGACATGACCACCTTCGGGATACCTTAGCCGATATCCTTCGGTATGCGGGATTCAAACCCGTTAACACTGAACAGCCAATGTTGCCCTGTGACGGATTCAACCTGCCAATCAGTGCAAATATCAAAGCTGAAGCACGAATGGACATAGTCTGTCGTGGCTTATGGTCTGACATGCAGACCAGTTTCATGGATGTACGGGTTTTCCATCCTAATGCCCCATCCTACCTGAAGATGCCCATCACGAACCTGTATAAACAGCACCAAAATCAGAAGAAACTTGCCTATATGCGAAGGGTGCAAGAAGTGGAGCAGGGTTCCTTCACGCCCCTCGTATTCTCCACGTCGGGAGGTTTTGCCGGAGAAGTAGGGAAGGTTTTGGAGCGAGCGGCCAGGAAGATCTGTGACAGGCACAAGGAGAGTTACGCTGAAACCATGTCCTTCATCCGAGAAAAGACACGATTCAGTTTGTTAAGATCAACTCTTGTTGCGCTTCGGGGAACCAAGAGAAGGGTTGTCCCAGTCAGTGTGGAAGATGTAGACTTTCGAGACAAGTGAGCAGAGAGAGGGAGTATGAGAGTATGACGGTGTGTGGGTAATTTATTATAATTTATTGTTTTTTTTTTTCTTTTGGAGGTGGTACGCTCTTGGATGGGGTGCGCTCATGAACTTTATTATGGTTCCTTATCGAGTGCGAAAGACGCAGTCTTTACACCCAGAGCGGTGCGGGCGCCGTTATATTTTACGATCTGGGTGTTTGAGGGCCTGTTTACAGGTGCGTGCTGCCAAAAAAGTTGATTCACTAATACGGCTCTAACCGCCGAACCACTCAACCGTTTTGGCTAATTCAAAGCTTATCTGGTAGGGAATGTCAAGGCCTAACCCCAACCCAAACCCCAACCCTAACCCTAACCCTACTTTAGCCCTAACCGAATACCTCTGATTTTCTCTATCGATCCTAACATTAAGCGTAAGTTTAGAACCTTGGTCAGTGAAGTACTAGAGAGTTGTACGTTAGAGGACAATCTGTTAACTTAGCTATACTTTTTATCCAATAGGAAGGCTTGTAATAGGGTTGTAACTTTTAATTATCTTTTTTACTTTTAATCTGTAACTTTCTGTAATTGCATTTTTGACAAGGAGTGTGTGTGTTTGTGTATGTGTGTGTTTGTGTGTGTACATGTGTGTGTGTGTGTGTGTGTGTGTGTGTGTGTGTGTGTGGGCATGTGTGTGTTTGTGTGTGCGTGAGAGTGCAAGAGGGAATGTTAGTGTAAGTTTTTGGGCATCTGTGTTTCAGTGATTTCTGAGAGTGTTTGTTAGTGTGCAGGGAGGATGTGGGTTTGTGTCTGAGCATGTGCATTCCGCTATTTTTAACTTATTATTCATTAATCATAATCAACTAACTTATTAACTTAATATCATTAATCATTATTTATACTCTGTTTATCTCCCAGTATATCTACAGCCTATATTTTATATATAGTATCTGCAGTGGCTTAATCCTATTAACTTACAAAAAGAAGTGATATGTATTAATTTATATTGATACAAGATTTAATAATAATAATAATAATAGCCCTAACCCTAAAAAACCGTTTGTCAGCACTCCCAAAACACCCAGATTTTAACGCTGGCCGAGCGGTGCGGGCGCTCTGGGTGTAACGACTGTGTAATCACTGTAAAGACTGTGTAAACGCTGTGTAAATACTGAACTTTTTTAGGGATCCCTATTACGATCTGGGTGTTTCGTGGCCTGTTTACAGGTGCGCTGTGTGCTGCCAAAAAAGTTGGTTCACTAAAATAAAATGGCTCTAACCGCCAAACCACTCAATCGTTTTTGCTAGTTCAAAGTTTATCTGGTAGGAAATGTCAAGGCCTAACCCAAACCCAAACCCCAACCCTAACCCTAACCCTGCTTTTGCCCTAACCCTAAAAAACCGTTTGTCTGCACTCTCGAAACACCCAGATTTTAACGCTGGCCCATTTTTAATTTTGCGAACCAAGCCAAGCTAAAAAAAAGTTTAAGTTCAGTGCGTAAATTTAAAAATAAAGTCCAATTTTTTATTTAAGCGACAGGCCGCCGCGCATCAAAATGCAGCGCTTGAAATCGATTTCCGGTTCCTGATAAGCTAGCGACTTTTTATTGGTGCCATTGGAAAGATAAAAATTTTATCTTTCCAACGCAGCCAGAATCAAGTCTTTATCTTATCAGGAACCGGAGATATGACCAATTAACTAATTGAGTGCGTGGCGGCCTGTCGCTTAAATAAAAAATTCGACTATATAAAGTCCGATGTTTAATAAAGTGAACCGCAAGTGCGTGGGAAAGTATTTTCCCGGTTGTTTCGATCATATCTCTAGCTCCTGATAAGATAAAGACTTGATCCTGCATGCGTTGGAAAGAGAAAAATGTTATCTTTCCAATGCGACCAATGACAAGTCTCTATCTTATCAGGAACCGGATTAAGCACACGCAAATGGAATTAAAGTCGGATTTTTTGAAACTGTCACCCCCCTTTTCGTGCGTGGAATGTTTTTGCGCGTCACATCACATGTTAACGTGTCGTGTGCGCGTCAAAATTGATAAATTTCACATGCACGGTCATTTTGGGGTGACAGTTTCAAAAAATCCGACTACGGGCCACGGATTGTTGGTCATGGTTAGCGAGGTGGTGCGTCAAAACGGTGATAGTTGTGAGAATAAAAATTATGGGAGCACTCTGGATCAATTCCTTGGTAACTTTTTCCATAATTTTTTGTCAAAAATTCGAAAATTCATTTTTCATTCCTTCATTCATTTCTCGTTCATTCATGATGTGAGCATCCTAATTTTCCATCATTATGCTATTTTTCTTTGGCTTGAATTTATCTTTCCAATGAGCACCATGAAAATGAAATTGAAGCACCAGGTCACTCAGCAGTTGAGAAAATGTTCATGCATGATTTTGGCTCTTTTTGCGACTTTCAAACAGATGTATCACGGCTACCTTTCGTTCAATCTTCTTAAAACTTTGGGAAAACATTGGATAAGCAAAGATCTTTGCTCACAAGAAAAATCAAGGCCGAAGATCAAAGTTCATTTTTCATTTTTGTTAGTTCATTCCGTTCATTCAGGAACCAACATCCCTAAAGTGATGAAAAGGTTTGGGTTTTGTTTGGCCCATGTCCTGCAATGACAGAGAGGTGTAATAGCGTGTTTCCGGGCTAGCTTGTGGGTGTCCATGTGATCATGATGATATCTGACACCTTTTCTGAGCCATAATTAAGGGATTTTCTCAAACTCAAGCATGTAACTTGGTTTTTCTGCGATTAGTACCGTGCAGCAATGTTATGAGATCTCATAAAACCTCAAAAATGATGATTAGCTCAATGAAATGAGTTGATTTATGATGTAATTGTTCGTTTCGTTCAATTTGACATCGGTTTTAATCTTTTCAATCATAAATCAACTCATTTCATTGAGCTAATCATCAGTTGAGGTGTTATGAGATCTCATAACATTGCTGCACGGTACTAATCGCAGAAAAACCAAGTTACATGCTTGAATTTGAGAAAATCCCTTAATTATGGCTCAGAAAAGGTGTCAGATATCATCATGATCACATGGACACCCACAAGCTAGCCCGGAAACACGCTATTACACCTCTCTGTCATTGCAGGACATGGGCCAAACAAAACCCAAACCTTTTCATCACTTTAGGGATGTTGGTTCCTGAATGAACGGAATGAACTAACAAAAATGAAAAATGATCTTTGGCCTTGATTTTTCTTGTGAGGAAAGATCTTTGCTTATCCAATGTTTTCCCAAAGTTTTAAGAAGATTGAACGAAAGGTAGCCGTGATACATCTGTTTGAAAGTCGCAAAAAGAGCCAAAATCATGCATGAACATTTTCTCAACTGCTGAGTGACCTGGTGCTTCAATTTCATTTTCATGGTGCTCATTGGAAAGATAAATTCAAGCCAAAGAAAAATAGCATAATGATGGAAAATTAGGATGCTCACATCATGAATGAACGAGAAATGAATGAAGGAATGAAAAATGAATTTTCGAATTTTTGACAAAAAATTATGGAAAAAGTTACCAAGGAATTGATCCAGAGTGCTCCCATAATTTTTATTCTCACAACTATCACCGTTTTGACGCACCACCTCGCTAACCATGACCAACAATCCGTGGCCCACCTTGTATATGTTATTATTAATGCGCACCCCCGGTTCGCATTATTAAAAATCGGACTTTACTGCGTGGCTCCGCTGTTGCAGCGTTTTGGAAAACCTTTTTGCCGCCGCGCGGCATTCAAATCAGTCAAGTGCCTTTTTTTATTTTCGTCCCTGGAGGCTTGAAAAGCGCTGCCTTATCCCGCGCTGCGGCGTTTGCCAACTGGATCTGGAGGCTGGACCTTGGAATGCCCTGGCCGCTGCAGCCCTGCAAGGGGCCTGCAGCGTATTCCAACCCTGGACCCCGCTTGTGGGGGGTTTGACCCCCACTCCCCCCTAAGTCCTGACCCGGGCTGGCACCCAAGGCCCCTGGACGCACAGACCGTACACCCTGTGCGGCCACGGGCCAACGTTAAAATCTGGAATTTGCACTTACGGTTTTTAGAGTTAGTGCTAAAGTAGGATTCGGGTTAGGGTTATTAGAGTAATTTTAGGGTGCTTTTTGGCAGCGTGCACCTGTAAACAGGCAGATCGTAACGCCACCCAGATGACAGATCGTAACGGCGCTCTTTTTTACTGTGAAGTCATGGCTCACCTAAGGACGAGGTCAAGCTACTCCCTAGACCTTGCTATTTTTAATTTTTTTCAACTGTTCACCCCGGCCCTCCCCCTGGAATTGTTTTGCGTGCTTATCATACGCCCGAGTTTGGGGTGGACAGTTGAAGAAATAGACTTTGTCAATTGTCACTGCACCACATGGTTTAGACCGCACCGCCCTGGTTTTCGCAATGATTATTTGTGTGATATCCCTGGTCCCTGTATAAAATAGAGTCTTAATTCCAAGTGCATTGGACAACGAATTTCAAGACCTTTCAAACGCCCCGGGATGAAATTTCTACCTCACCAGGAACTGGAGTTATTAGTAGAAACGTCTAAAAATGGGGAGGGGGAGCTGGAGATAATATATACAGGGTGTCCCATATATTCTCCGGGTCGGTTGGCGAGCTGTCACGCAAAAACGGTGATAGTTGTGTGAAAACAAACTGCGGGAGTGTGCTGGATTAATTCCTTCCTAACTGATGGCTTTGTTTTAAAATTAAATTTCAAAAGTTCATTTTTCATGAATGAACATTGCTGCCGTTCATTCATGAATTCTGAAATATTGTTTACCTTGAGTAAGTAACTTTTCTTTGGCTCGCAATTATCTTTCCAATGAGCACCATAAAACTCAAATTGAAGCACCAGGTCACATGACAGTTGAGAAAATGAACATGCATGATTTTGGCTCTTTTTGCGACTTTCAATCGGCTGTATCACCGCTACCTTATCTTCAATCTTTTTGAAACTTTGGGTGAACATTGGATAAGCAAAGATCTTTGCTCACAAGAAAAATCAAGGTCAAAACTCAAAGTTCATTTTTAAGTTTTGGTAGTTCATTCCACTCATTCAGGAACCAACAACCCTAAAGTGATGAAAAGTGTTGGATTTTGTTTGGCCCATGTCCTGCAATGACAGAGAGGTGTAGTGACGTGTTTCAGAGCTAGTTAGTGGGTGTCATGTGATCATGGTGATATCTGACACCTTCGTTGAGTAATAATTAAGGGATTTTCTCGAATTCAAGCATGTGATTTGGGTTTTCTGCGATTGGTATCGTGCAGCAATGTTAAGAGATCTCATAGCCCCTCGAAAATGATGGTTAGTTCAATGAAATGAGTTGATTTATTATCGAAAATGGTCGTTGAGTTCAATGTGGCATCGGTTTTAATCTTATTGAGCATAAATCAACTCAATTCATTGAACTTTTCATCATTTTCGAGGTGCTATGAGATCTCTCAAGATTGCTGCACGATAAGGAAAATCCCTTAATTATGGCTCAGAAAAGGTGTCAGATATCGTCATGATCACATGGCACCCACTAACTAGCTCGGAAACACGTTACTACACCTCTCTGTCATTACAGGACATGTACCAAGCAAAATCCAACACTTTTCATCACTTTAGGGTTGTTGGTTCCTGAATGAGTGGAATGAACTACCAAAACTTAAAAATGAACTTTGAGTTTTGACCTTGATTTTTCTTGTGAGCAAAGATCTTTGCTTATCCAATGTTCATCCAAAGTTTCAAAAAGATTGAAGATAAGGTAGCGGTGATACAGCCGATTGAAAGTCGCAAAAAGAGCCAAAATCATGCATGTTCATTTTCTCAACTATCATGTGACCTGGTGCTTCAATTTGAGTTTTATGGTGCTCATTGGAAAGATAATTGCGAGCCAAAGAAAAGTTACTTACTCAAGGTAAACAATATTTCAGAATTCATGAATGAACGGCAGCAATGTTCATTCATGAAAAATGAACTTTTGAAATTTAATTTTAAAACAAAGCCATCAGTTAGGAAGGAATTAATCCAGCACACTCCCGCAGTTTGTTTTCACACAACTATCACCGTTTTTGCGTGACAGCTCGCCAACCGACCCGGAGAATATATGGGACACCCTGTAATTTATATATATATATATATATATATATATATATATATAAGGCATAAGCAATAATCATCCACAAAGTTATTATCGGCCAGGCCAAATCGGCTCGAGTGTGCACTATGCAGGTTGCTACAGTGAGTGTAGTCACTGTAGGTACAGTGTATACACGCAGCATTCTTTCCAGCCCCCTGGGTACTATTCGAGTTGCAGCACATTCCAAATCTCACGGTTTTTAGTGCTAAGGTAGGGCTGGGCTTGCTCGACCCTGTTTCCCACGCCCCGCCCGGTAGGGGGGTTAGAACATGACAAGGCGGGGCTTCAGGTTGTGGTTAGGACTTGAGATTTCCTATTAGATAAATTTGAATTAGCCAAAACGGTGGAGTGGAGTGGTGGTTAGCACGGTGCGGCTACTGTTGTGTTCCCTAATTCCTCGTCAACTTCAATGATTACCGGGAAGTAAACTTTGAATAGACAGACTTTTTAGTGTGAGAGAGTATTATAAAAGTTATCAAACACCCTGCATGTAACATCGAGTGTTCAGTTCCAATTCCTTTTTAACCCAATGGAAAATTGGAAATTCTTCCATGAAATTGAAATAGTCAAATAATATAATAACTAATACAGTCGGACCCCGATTTAGGGACACCCTCGGGGGAAAGGCTCTTGTCCACTAAATCGGGGTGTCCACTAAATCGGGGTCAAATAAGGTTAATTTCCTATATCGGGGGAATAAAATCCTGTCCCTAAATCGGGGTGCCACTAAATCGGGGGGCCCTAAATCGGGGTCCGACTGTAGTTGCCTAGCTAGACAAAAGGAGGGTTAGAACATAACAATTAACAAACTAATAGATAATTAAACAATTGATTAAATAACAACAACCGTGACCAGGATGTAGGGGCCAATGAAGAGAAGAGTTACAGTTGGCTATGGATTTTGCCCAGAAGCGCCTCAAAAGAGAGCTGATCGAGCTGCAAACTGATCCTCCCGATGGAATTAAACTTGAAACTGACAGCGTTTCTTGTGTCAATAACTGGTAAAATGGAAATTAGTACTGCTATCTGTTTGGTAATGAAATTACATCGTGAGCTATACAGCGTAATAGGGGTGTCTCCGTTACCAAGTTATCTTGTATAGTCATGTTGGTCCCTCGAGTAGAAATGCTATTACTGTCAGGCCAATGCTCTGACATTGTTATTATGATTATATAAACATGTGAAGTTTCCAGTCCGTATACTGTCTACCACCTGTTGGAACAATAAACAGTTAACAATAACCCTCTCTTCCTTCTGCAGCTGGCTGGTAAATATCAAGGGGGCCAAAGGAACAATGTTCGCAGCAGAGCAATTCAAACTACAGATCAAATTCACTACCCGTTACCCCTTCGAAGCACCAATAGTAAGATTAATTTTCTGTCGTGGTTGTTTCAAGGAATATTGACTGATTTGAAAATTTCTGGGAAGGGGGAGTTGCCTTATGGGAACCAACAGACAGCATACTATTCAATTAATTAATAATTAAGTAATTTGTTAATAGTGAGAGAGATGAAGCTCGATCAAGTAATATAACCTCATTTTCAGGTAATGTTTGTTGGAGAGCCACCTCTTCATCCCCACGTCTACAGCAATGGCCACATCTGCCTATCAATCTTAACTGAAGACTGGTCCCCCGCCTTCAGTATATCAACCATTTGTCTGAGCATTCTCAGCATGCTCAGCTCATGCACCGAGAAGGTATGTGACGTGTGTTCGTGTTGTGACATGTAAAATTATGCGTCTGTTTGAACTTTATTTCTTTGTTCTGTAGTAGTTACACAACATATAATATGCGAGGTTGCATATTATGACTACCTCTGTGAGTTAATGTCATGCCATTATCAATACATTTCATGTATAAATATAAGAAGTTGTATAATGTTCCCATAGTTTTGGCCACTTTTCTATTCTTCCTTTCATAATATCCTCTCTTTTTTACTGCTGTTCTCTTCCTCCCTAAGTTATTCTCATCAACATACCTACATTCTTGGTCTGCTAAATCACTGTCTAACTCACACTCAAGTTACACACGAGGTGTCATGCGGGTACGTGTGTGTGTGTGTGTGTTCTTTCCTTGGAACTCACACGCATACACCTACACCACATTTCGTGAGAGAGTTATGAGATGAGAAATAGAGACAGGTAGAGAGACAGGTAGCGAGATGAGTCAGATGAGTGAGGGAGAGCGAGAGAAAGAAGCGAAGAGATAGAGCGCGAGCAAGAGAGACAGAGAGAGAGAGAGAGCTAGAGAGGATATTTATACTTCTGTGTTCCGATTGAATGAATGAGTAGTAAGTTATTACTTGTGCCGTGTATTGACCCTACATATGTTCTATGTGAGAGAGAGATTGGACGTAAAGTAGGAGAGAGAGAGAGAGAGAGAGAGAGAGAGAGAGAGAGAGAGAGAAAAAAAGAGAGAAAGATCACAAGTAGTGGAGGCACACACATTATTATACACACACACGTGAACGCAATTTCAAATTTGTCGCTCTCTATCTCCTTCTTGATAGATGTCATCTTATTCCCTATTCCCAGTTTTTATGGTCGGTTTTCAAAAGTTTATTTTCCCAGTTTTTAACATCCACGATTCTAGTTGTCTAAAGTCAAAACACTTGTTTTCAACTTCTGATTACTTTTTGTCTAAAGTTTTGACACCCTGTAAATATCCACTCTCCCCAACTCCCTCGAGATTTGCTGACATCTTTTATTACAGGGCCGACCGCCCGGTAACGACCTCTACGTGCAAACATGTCACAAGGACCCTCGGAAAACATCTTGGTGGTACCATGGTAAGTTAAATCAGAGATTTTAAATTTTAAACAGGACTAGATATTTGAACTACCATTACCTACACATAAAACGGAATATTTTGGATGGCTTTGTGTGTGTATAACAGTGTACACTATAATGCGTCGTTGCAGTTTCCCTTTCGCCGTGGCTTGCAATCTGTATATTTATAGTACCATAACAAACGATCATGTAATTTTAGATTCCCTCTCGACATGATGTAACGCGCAAAGGATCAACTTTAACATGTCAGCATTGTAGCATTTGCGCGAAATGTGCGCGCAATGTCATTAGGTTTCGCAAGCCAGGGCCCAGGGTCCCTGATCTAAGTCACTGATAAAAGACTGACGCGGTTTTCAAATTTCAGTCAGTAGAGTCTTGTCTAGTACGAATCAAGGTAATAACCAACATCCTCATTTTCAGATGATAAAGTTTAAAAGAGGGATGCAACAAGATGCAATTGAGAAGAGAGTCATATGTTTTCATGTAATATTTTGTGTGTGTATCGCGCTCTAACTTGTGTGAATTCTCAATATTGGACCCTGTAAATGTGGAATTGAATATAACTTATTTCATTCTAGAGATAGATTTCCCCATATCATCTCAAACATCACCAAAAATATGTACAGTTTCAAGATTGGGTTATCATGTGTGTTGTATATAAGAGTTTGGGTAAATTGTAAACAAAATTAACGACCGTTAGAACTATTTGACATGTTTGTGCGTCAAGAGATATTATAATTGGACGGGGAAGATGTTTAAAAAATATATATTTTTGCTGCTATATTTTGCAACTTTATTTTCTCCACTGATCACCGAACAGATGAATATATCTCACTCGAAATATAGCTGTTCTTATTTCTTAACAAACCGAATATATTTGTAGTCGTCACTTTTCAAAACACTTCCGATTAAATGGCAGAAAACTGAAATGTATAAAACAAAAATCACAATCTTGAAAGATCATATTATTTTACAAGCACTTGTTCGTGCTGGGATCTTGAACAAACAACTTATTTCATATTAATGCACACAGAATCCAGCCCATATTTTACACGGTCAATATCGCTCACACTCACACACAAAAAGAGAGTTAACACATGTTCACAGAAGAATTCAAAGGTCCATACAGACAGATCACACACACAAATCAATCCAGATCATAATGACATTGTTTGTAAGTTGCATTTTTTCATTGGAGGTTCACAATTTCATCCAACTGCTTGGTATACCGCTCCAAATCTTTAGCAGATTTCTTGCTCTTGTAGGAGCGGAAGTAGAGCTGAAGGAGCTCCGAATATTCCTTTTTGGTAAACCGTTTCTCCTGTTCAACAATTCTTCGTAGTATCTCCTGGGGGATGGAGCTGTGTTAGATTCACGAGGGGACGGAAACAGTATAACTGGAAATAAATGATACATTTCTCAAAACAATGTTCTAGGCCATTGTGCCTTACCTCGGGTTTCAGATAAAGCAGCTCGTAGTAGAACCGTGCCCTTTCCAACTCTAGCTCACAAGTCAGGGTTATGTTTGTTAAGTTCTGTTGGAGAGCCAAGATGTTCCTTGACATTTTCTTGATTCCCGCACTATTTATCTCCTTTATATTGCAGGCGTTATCGATAACTATCGCACTCATAACGTACCCCAGACCCTCAAATAGGAACCTGAGAAGGAAATAGGAACCTGAGAACCTGAGAAGGGGAACCTGAGAAGGTTGTTGAGTAAGGGGAACCTGAGAAGGGGTTACCCGTTACCGGTTAAATCTAAATTCAAGATTTGAGAAGGGGTTTCAAAATTCATTGATCATCTGATAATGCAGATACTGAAAACTGTTTATCGATCGGAGCGCGCAATCGGAGTGCACGAGAACTGTGGTCAGAGCATTGGCCTGACAGTTTCCAGATGGAACAGTGTCACTATCTAGAGAGGGATCTATGTGTTACTTGGTATGTGTGGCAGGAAGATAATCCTTGATCTTCTCCTCCATTTCATAATAAAACTTGTTGAGAAGTGTTACGCCAGTGTCCGGGTCTGAGTTCTCAGTGTCCGGCTTATAATCTTGCTGTGGGGGGAGAGAGGGGAGAGGGGTAATACAACAAGGGCTTATAGTCTTGCTGTGGGGGGGGGTAATACAACAAGGGCTTATAGTCTTGCTGTGGGGGGGGGGGGGGGGTAATACAACAAGGGCTTATAGTCTTGCTGTGGGGGGAGGGGGTAATACAACAAGGGCTTATAGTCTTGCTGTGGGGGGAGAGAGGGGTAATACAACAAGGGCTTATAGTCTTGCTGTGGGGGGAGAGGGGTAATACAACAAGGGCTTATAGTCTTGCTGGGGGGGGGAGGGGTAATACAACAAGGGCTTATAGTCTTGCTGTGGGGGGAGAGGGGTAATACAACAAGGGCTTATAGTCTTGCTGTGGGGGGGGGGGGGTAATACAACAAGGGCTTATAGTCTTGCTGTGGGGGGGAGGGGTAATACAACAAGGGCTTATAGTCTTGCTGTGGGGGGAGAGGGGTAATACAACAAGGGCTTATAGTCTTGCTGTGGGGGGGGGGGGGTAATACAACAAGGGCTTATAGTCTTGCTGTGGGGGGGGAGGGGGTAATACAACAAGGGCTTATAGTCTTGCTGTGGGGGGAGAGGGGTAATACAACAACGGGCTTATAGTCTTGCTGTGGGGGGGAGAGGGGGTAATACAACAAGGGCTTATAGTCTTGCTGTGGGGGGAGAGGGGTAATACAACAAGGGCTTATAGTCTTGCTGTGGGGGGGGGGAGGGGGTAATACAACAAGGGCTTATAGTCTTGCTGTGGGGGGGGGGGGGGGTAATACAACAAGGGCTTATAGTCTTGCTGTGGGGGGAGAGGGGGTAGGGGGTAATACAACAAGGGCTTATAGTCTTGCTGTGGGGGGAGAGGGGGGGTAATACAACAAGGGCTTATAGTCTTGCTGTGGGGGGGGGGAGGGGTAATACAACAAGGGCTTATAGTCTTGCTGTGGGGGGAGAGGGGGTAATACAACAAGGGCTTATAGTCTTGCTGTGAGGGAGGGGGGGTAATACAACAAGGGCTTATAGTCTTGCTGTGGGGGGGAGAGGGGTAATACAACAAGGGCTTATAGTCTTGCTGTGGGGGAGGGAGGGGTAATACAACAAGGGCTTATAGTCTTGCTGTGGGGGGGAGGGGGGGTAATACAACAAGGGCTTATAGTCTTGCTGTGGGGGGGGAGAGGGGTAATACAACAAGGGCTTATAGTCTTGCTGTGGGGGGGTAATACAACAAGGGCTTATAGTCTTGCTGTGGGGGGGAGGGGGTAATACAACAAGGGCTTATAGTCTTGCTGTGGGGGAGAGGGGGTAATACAACAAGGGCTTATAGTCTTGCTGTGGGGGGAGGGGGGTAATACAACAAGGGCTTATAGTCTTGCTGTGGGGGGGAGGGGGTAATACAACAAGGGCTTATAGTCTTGCTGTGGGGGGGGGGGGAGAGGGGTAATACAACAGGGCTTATAGTCTTGCTGTGGGGGGAGGGGGGTAATACAACAAGGGCTTATAGTCTTGCTGTGGGAGAGAGGGGGTGATACAACAAGGGCTTATAGTCTTGCTGTGGGGGGAGAGGGGGTAATACAACAAGGGCTTATAGTCTTGCTGTGGGGGGGAGGGGGTAATACAACAAGGGCTTATAGTCTTGCTGTGGGGGGAGAGGGGGTAATACAACAAGGGCTTATAGTCTTGCTGTGGGGGGAGAGGGGGTAATACAACAAGGGCTTATAGTCTTGCTGTGGGGGGAGAGGGGTAATACAACAAGGGCTTATAGTCTTGCTGTGGGGGGGAGGGGGTAATACAACAAGGGCTTATAGTCTTGCTGTGGGGGGAGGGGGTAATACAACAAGGGCTTATAGTCTTGCTGTGGGGGGGAGAGGGGTAATACAACAAGGGCTTATAGTCTTGCTGTGGGGGGAGGAGGGGGTAATACAACAAGGGCTTATAGTCTTGCTGTGGGGGGGAGGGGGTAATACAACAAGGGCTTATAGTCTTGCTGTGGGGGGAGAGGGGGTAATACAACAAGGGCTTATAGTCTTGCTGTGGGGGGAGAGGGGGTAATACAACAAGGGCTTATAGTCTTGCTGTGGGGGGAGAGGGGTAATACAACAAGGGCTTATAGTCTTGCTGTGGGGGGAGAGGGGGTAATACAACAAGGGCTTATAGTCTTGCTGTGGGGGGGAGAGGGGGTAATACAACAAGGGCTTATAGTCTTGCTGTGGGGGGGAGAGGGGGTAATACAACAAGGGCTTATAGTCTTGCTGTGGGGGGAGAGGGGTAATACAACAAGGGCTTATAGTCTTGCTGTGGGGGGGAGAGGGGGTAATACAACAAGGGCTTATAGTCTTGCTGTGGGGGGAGGGGGTAATACAACAAGGGCTTATAGTCTTGCTGTGGGGGGGAGAGGGGGTAATACAACAAGGGCTTATAGTCTTGCTGTGGGGGGAGAGGGGTAATACAACAAGGGCTTATAGTCTTGCTGTGGGGGGGGAGGGGGTAATACAACAAGGGCTTATAGTCTTGCTGTGGGGGGAGAGGGGGTAATACAACAAGGGCTTATAGTCTTGCTGTGGGGGGGAGAGGGGTAATACAACAAGGGCTTATAGTCTTGCTGTGGGGGGAGGGGGTAATACAACAAGGGCTTATAGTCTTGCTGTGGGGGGGAGGGGGTAATACAACAAGGGCTTATAGTCTTGCTGTGGGGGGGAGGGGGTAATACAACAAGGGCTTATAGTCTTGCTGTGGGGGGGAGAGGGGTAATACAACAAGGGCTTATAGTCTTGCTGTGGGGGGGGAGGGGGTAATACAACAAGGGCTTATAGTCTTGCTGTGGGGGGAGAGGGGTAATACAACAAGGGCTTATAGTCTTGCTGTGGGGGGAGAGGGGGTAATACAACAAGGGCTTATAGTCTTGCTGTGGGGGGAGAGGGGGTAATACAACAAGGGCTTATAGTCTTGCTGTGGGGGGAGAGGGGTAATACAACAAGGGCTTATAGTCTTGCTGTGGGGGGGGAGGGGGTAATACAACAAGGGCTTATAGTCTTGCTGTGGGGGGGAGAGGGGGTAATACAACAAGGGCTTATAGTCTTGCTGTGGGGGGGAGAGGGGGTAATACAACAAGGGCTTATAGTCTTGCTGTGGGGGGGAGAGGGGGTAATACAACAAGGGCTTATAGTCTTGCTGTGGGGGGGAGGAGGGGTAATACAACAAGGGCTTATAGTCTTGCTGTGGGGGGAGAGGGGGTAATACAACAAGGGCTTATAGTCTTGCTGTGGGGGGAGAGGGGTAATACAACAAGGGCTTATAGTCTTGCTGTGGGGGGAGAGGGGAGGGGGTAATACAACAAGGGCTTATAGTCTTGCTGTGGGGGGAGAGGGGGTAATACAACAAGGGCTTATAGTCTTGCTGTGGGGGGAGAGGGGTAATACAACAAGGGCTTATAGTCTTGCTGTGGGGGGGAGGGGGGTCATACAACAAGGGCTTATAGTCTTGCTGTGGGGGGGAGAGGGGTAATACAACAAGGGCTTATAGTCTTGCTGTGGGGGGAGAGGGGTAATACAACAAGGGCTTATAGTCTTGCTGTGGGGGGGAGAGGGGGTAATACAACAAGGGCTTATAGTCTTGCTGTGGGGGGAGAGGGGGGGTAATACAACAAGGGCTTATAGTCTTGCTGTGGGGGGAGAGGGGTAATACAACAAGGGCTTATAGTCTTGCTGTGGGGGGAGAGGGGTAATACAACAAGGGCTTATAGTCTTGCTGTGGGGGGAGAGGGGGTAATACAACAAGGGCTTATAGTCTTGCTGTGGGGGGAGGGGGGTAATACAACAAGGGCTTATAGTCTTGCTGTGGGGGGAGAGGGGTAATACAACAAGGGCTTATAGTCTTGCTGTGGGGGGGAGAGGGGGTAATACAACAAGGCTTATAGTCTTGCTGTGGGAGAGGGAGGGGGTAATACAACAAGGGCTTAATAGTCTTGCTGTGGGGGGAGAGTGGTAATACAACAAGGGCTTATAGTCCTTGCTGTGGGGGGGGAGGGGGTATATACAAAAGGGCTTATAGTCTTGCTGTGGGGGGAGAGGGGTAATACAACAAGGGCTTATAGTCTTGCTGTGGGGGGAGGGGGTAATAAAACAAGGGCTTATAGTCTTGTGTGGGGGGGAGGGGGGTACAACAAGGGCTTATAGTCTTGCTGTGGGGGGAGGGGGGTAATACAACAAGGGCTTATAGTCTTGCGTGGGGGGGGGGGACAGGGCTTTAGTGGGGTGGGGAGGGGGGTAATCAACAAGGGCTTATAGTCTTGCTGTGGGGGGAGAGGGGTAATACAACAAGGGCTTATAGTCTTGCTGTGGGGGGGGTGGGAGGGGTAATACAACAAGGGCTTATAGTCTTGCTGTGGGGGGGGGGGTATACAACAAGGGGTTATAGTCTTGCTGTGGGGGAGAGGGGTATACAAAGGGTATAGTCTTGGTGGGTGGGGGGGGGAGGGGTAATACAACAAGGGTTATAGTCTTGCTGTGGGGGGGGAGGGGGGGTTAAACAAGGGCTTATAGTCTTTGTGGGGGGAGGGGGTGGTGAATACAACAAGGGCTTATGTTGTGTGGGGGGGGGGATACAAAAGGGCTTATAGTTTGGGGGGAGGGGTAATACAACAAGGGCTTATAGTCTGCTGTGGGGGGGGAGGCGGGGGTAATAAAAGGGGCTATAGTCTTGCTGTGGGGGGAAGGGGGTTAATACAACAAGGGCTTATAGTCTTGCTGTGGGGGGAGAGAGGGTTAATACAACAAGGGCTTATAGTCTTGCTGTGGGGGGGGGTAAGGGTAATACAACAAGGGCTTATAGTTTTTGGGGGGGGTGAGGGGTATACAACAAGGGCTTATAGTCTTGCTGTGGGGGGGAGAGGGTGATACAACAAGGGCCTTATAGCCTTGCTGTGGGGGGAGAGGGGTAATGACAACAAGGGCTTATAGTCTTGCTGTGGGGGGGAGGGGCTATACAAACAAAGGGCTTATAGTCCTTGCGTGGGGGGGGAGGGGAGGGGGTAATACATACAAGGGCTTATAGTCTTGCTGTGGGGGGGAGGGGTAATACACAAGGGCTTATAGTCTTGCTGTGGGGGAGGGGGTAATACAACAAGGGCTTATAGTCTTGCTGTGGGGGGAGGGGGGTAATACAACAAGGGCTTATAGTCTTGCTGTGGGGGGAGAGGGGTAATACAACAAGGGCTTATAGTCTTGCTGTGGGGGGAGAGGGGGTAATACAACAAGGGCTTATAGTCTTGCTGTGGGGGGGGAGGGGTAATACAACAAGGGCTTATAGTCTTGCTGTGGGGGGGAGGGGGTAATACAACAAGGGCTTATAGTCTTGCTGTGGGGGGGGAGAGGGGTAATACAACAAGGGCTTATAGTCTTGCTGTGGGGGGGAGGGGGTAATACAACAAGGGCTTATAGTCTTGCTGTGGGGGGAGAGGGGGTAATACAACAAGGGCTTATAGTCTTGCTGTGGGGGGAGAGGGGTAATACAACAAGGGCTTATAGTCTTGCTGTGGGGGGAGAGGGGGTAATACAACAAGGGCTTATAGTCTTGCTGTGGGGGGAGAGGGGGTAATACAACAAGGGCTTATAGTCTTGCTGTGGGGGGAGGGGGTAATACAACAAGGGCTTATAGTCTTGCTGTGGGGGGAGAGGGGTAATACAACAAGGGCTTATAGTCTTGCTGTGGGGGGAGAGGGGTAATACAACAAGGGCTTATAGTCTTGCTGTGGGGGGAGAGGGGTAATACAACAAGGGCTTATAGTCTTGCTGTGGGGGGGAGAGGGGTAATACAACAAGGGCTTATAGTCTTGCTGTGGGGGGGAGGGGTAATACAACAAGGGCTTATAGTCTTGCTGTGGGGGGAGGGGGTAATACAACAAGGGCTTATAGTCTTGCTGTGGGGGGGGGGGGGGGGTAATACAACAAGGGCTTATAGTCTTGCTGTGGGGGGAGAGGGGGTAATACAACAAGGGCTTATAGTCTTGCTGTGGGGGGAGAGGGGTAATACAACAAGGGCTTATAGTCTTGCTGTGGGGGGAGAGGGTAATACAACAAGGGCTTATAGTCTTGCTGTGAGGGGGTAGGGGGTAATACAACAAGGGCTTATAGTCTTGCTGTGGGGGGGGGGGGGTAATACAACAAGGGCTTATAGTCTTGCTGTGAGGGAGAGGGGGTAATACAACAAGGGCTTATAGTCTTGCTGTGGGGAGAGAGGGGGTAATACAACAAGGGCTTATAGTCTTGCTGTGGGGGGAGGGGGGGGTAATACAACAAGGGCTTATAGTCTTGCTGTGGGGGGGGGGGGGTAATACAACAAGGGCTTATAGTCTTGCTGTGGGGGGGGAGGGGGTAATACAACAAGGGCTTATAGTCTTGCTGTGGGGGGGGAGGGGTAATACAACAAGGGCTTATAGTCTTGCTGTGGGGGGGGGGGTAATACAACAAGGGCTTATAGTCTTGCTGTGGGGGGGGGAGGGGGTAATACAACAAGGGCTTATAGTCTTGCTGTGGGGGGAGAGGGGTAAAACAAGGGCAGGGGCCGGGTGAGAGAGTAGTGAACTATAGTAAAGTGGTATAAAAAAGATAGCTACACTAGTCGACTGGACTGAATCTAGAAAACATCTACCTTTCTGAGTACTTGTAGAAGGTGGAAGTAGCAGTGAACTCTGACCTCCAGATACAACACCATCATACAATCGTGGGTGAGGGATGTTAGCTCGGCCATTCTCTCTCCCAGCCTGATCTTACAGTCATCCATTACTTTGGGCGGTAGCTGGTCTGTTAGCTGAAGGGAGGTAGCTGGTCTGTTAGCTGAAGGGAATGCGTGGTGATAAACACGGTACTGATATTTGTGATATTTGGTGGTAAAATACAGACAGTAAGATACACACAGTTTATAACTATCCCCCTCGTCAGGTTAGGAAAAAGGGTGACTACCAATCACTATCTTATTTTGCAAGAGAGCTGTACTCAGTTATTCAACAACCCCAATTTGATTCTCAAAAAGGCCGGTGACAATGCTTTGCGCTCAGATCAGTGCCACCAGACAGGAAATCCTTACCTCCTTGTCGTTCTGAAGATCATCAATGAAACTGGACACATAGAGTACCAGCCATGTGATACTGTCCTGAACCTGGGACAACTGAATCAACCTCTCATTCTCTATCATCACTTTGTTC
Organism: Hormiphora californensis; assembly: GCA_020137815.1. Lineage (NCBI taxonomy): Eukaryota > Metazoa > Ctenophora > Tentaculata > Cydippida > Pleurobrachiidae > Hormiphora > Hormiphora californensis. The sequence continues at coordinate 9,614,250 of CM035350.1, forward strand.
TTATCCAGTACATCCTTACCTGGGAATATATGGTGGTAGAAGATGATGTTAGATCAGGATGTAAGAACAATGAAGTGACTAGACAGAAAGAGTATGTCATTTCTCTCATCTACTGAGAGCTGCTAAAATAGTAGTGTGAGGTGATATTAGTGATAGTCTACTAGTATATCCTACATGAAGAAGCGGTTGAGATGTTGGATGTGAGGGAACGATCAATAACCAGTTCGTCCGATGAGGTGAAGAGAGAGGAACAGGGTGAGATATAACTACTACTGGTATCTTCAACCAGTAAACTATCATCATGATGATCACACGGAGGTGGAGATGGAGGAGGTGGAGGAGGGTTCTCTAAACACACCATCTCATCCACTACCCGGGTCATGTGGGATACCATTGTACACGTGAGGTGGCAGTACAGGTGGCACGGTGGATGAGGCGTGGTGACGTCACACGGTGGTGGGTGAATGACGTCACAGAATGGATGAGTCGTGACGTCATGTGTGGATGAGGTGTCATCACCTTGATGCCTTCCCACGGCAGTAACGAATTCTCTCAGGCTCGGTGGTGGTTTAGCTCCCTCCAGTTCTGTTTCAGTGGGAGGGAACATGGTCAACCATGATGGCTGCTTCCTGGAGAGGGAAATTTGGAATTGTAGAGAGAGATAGAGACTAGAGAGATATACCCCCCCCCCCCCGATATACATACTTAACTATGTCGGTTATTTCAGCGTCCTTGAACCACACTTGACAGAGGGTGTCCTGGGAATGTGCCCCTGACATATCTGAGAGTGAGAGGGATTAGGGAATTAGGGTGAAGTGACAGAGAGTGGTGGTATAGGAGAGGGGACTAGGGAGAAGGGACAGAGAGAGGTAGGGATTAGGGAGAAGTAGCAGAGAGAGGTAGGGATTAGGGATTAAGGTGAAGTGACAGAGAGTTGTGGTATAGGAGAGGGGATTAGGGAGAAGGCAAAGTTGCAGAGAGTGGTAGGAGAGGGGAAGCCTTCGCAACCAACCCTTGACAGGGGAGACAGAGTGATAGAGAGATAGAGAGATAGGGATGAGAGGAATTAAACTATCGACAAAAAAGAAGTTCATTATAAGAGCCTAAAGAGAGAGAGAGACTTACTATTAAACATATTAAAGCAGATCTTCCGATAGTTCTTGAGAACTTCATAAACCATTTCAAGGAACTTTGGGCAGTACTTGGGCATTCTGTTCATGAGGATTCTCAATTCGGTTAACTTTTCCTGAACTTTCACAGCACCCTGCAATTAAATGAAGAGTCAAAATCGGTTTTTTGTTGTTGACGACTGGGAAATGCTTTTGATTGGGAAAATACATTACCTCCACTAGAGCCCTTGGCCAGCCTGACTTGTTGGGTTTTACCATATTTAACCCTGAATTACCTGAAAATAATGACAAATAAATATATATTAGATCAGTTAGGATTCTAGTTGTCATGTTCTAACCCTCCTTTACATTTGTGGAGCGCTGTTGTAACAGGCCAGGGTCGAGCAAGGCAAGATTCTAGCATGTTAACAACTAAGATTGAGATTGAGTTTAGTTGCAACTCACCTTCATTAATTTCCTTAATTTCACTAGTGATCTTATCATTCAATGTCTTCAAGAAGGTTCTTTCCACGAAATCATCAAGGAACGCTTGCAGGGTCAGACAGGCTGTGTCCGTGAATGATAGGACATTGCTTATCTCTCCAATAAACTTATTGATTTGCTTGAACACCAGCGTGATGTTGTGTGGACTCTGACAGAACAGGGAGTGATTGAGAGATACCGCAGTATCTTAAAAATGTAGCTGTCATGGAAAGCCGATAAATAACTTCTATTATAAGGACATATACGGATAACAAAGACTAAGGATCGGTGGATTGTTTATTAGCCGCATAATCACTAATCAGTGAGGACTGAGGATTGAGGAAGTTTTATTTTCTCAGTGCAGCTGGAAGGAGAAAACTGGACGATTCTATGATAGGGTTGAGATCTTTGTGTGACGGATAGTACCTTGACAAAGAGTGCAGGTAGTTCACATGTGTTGCTGTCACTGGCAGTGTCGTTAAAGTTTTGTGTCCGGTGCTCCGATGAGATTGTCATACCTGGGAAACACATTGGTTACGAAATAACCCCTCGCCTCGCGACCTACACTTGTCACTGTAGAGTGTAGGTCCAACAGTGACAGATAGGAACACAACGAGAGAAAAGTATACACGGTGTATCCTTTTCTCTCATTGACCATAATAACCTGTCCGATCGAAGACAAGCCATGATAATACAATCACTCACCCATGGCACTTGACTCAAAGGAGAAGAGACTACCCCGAACTTTCTCCGGCCTCCTTCCATTTCTCTTGAAGAAGTGTCCGATGCTGTTGGTGAGGGGCACAAATGTGACAGGTGAGGGATTCACAGACATTCCATGATCCTCTGATTTCATGGCTAGATAGTCTTCAAGTAGAGTCTCAACCTGCGAGAAGGACCGGGCTAAAAACTCCAATCAATAATTTATAATACTCTTTTTTTTAAATCGATTTGTGTATTGGTTGACAACTTACACAATGCTGAATGCTGCTCCATACATCCTCCTGTCGGCCCTCTTGAGTACTGTAACTGAGATGTTCAATTGCATTATTCACTACCAAATGAGATGCAGCGACCGCCCTGTATTTGGCGAATACCTCCGCAAGCAACTCAGGAAACAGGGACGGGGAATCACTTTCCATTCGGTTGGTCTGGCGTTTCTTGTACATTAGATCTTGGGCAGTATTGACTAGGATATTCTGCATTTCGGTCTCCATGTTACTTCGGATGTACTGGGGGAGAGGGAGAGGTGTGTTAAAAATGGAAAATATTTTGACAATAAGGCCTGTGTATCATTCAAGTCTGTCAGACCAATACTCTAACAGAGTTAAGTTGGATATATTGTGAGCTGTGTTTAACCTCAATGGTGGTATCCAGTTTCCCCAGTTGTTGTAGGGACTGCACTAAGAAGTTTGAGGAACCTGTAGCTATCTTCCTCTGGATCACATGATAGGTCCTCAACCTCGTCTTCATAGACATCTTCCTCAGCTTAGCTTGGGAGGTTCACCTAGAAAACACATGGTGTCAATGATGCTCTAACAAGGCATTGGATACTTGTTGAGTAAGGGGTGGGATACGCTTCTCCACCCCTAGTTACGCAACAATTGGATAGACAGTTTGGCAGGAACCGACCGAAACAAGTAAACAGCCAATCAGAACTCGTTATTTAGGTCACGTGACTGGTTATCAGCCAATCAGGGACCAGTATTTCCGGATTCGGTCGGTTCCTGCAGTTTGGGGGACTGGCAAGGAATTTGGAGGACATACCACTGCGAAACAACTGCACTTTGTCTCTCGCTGCGGGTGCTTTCAGATAGAGATGGTTCGATAACTGTTGTAACAGCTCCTCGTGTAGTTTCTGTGGGGGAATGGTATTAGAATGGGCAGTTAGTCCTTGTGGTCAGCTCAGATATGGAGAACTAGCGTGGCAAATGTTATATTATAACAGGGTACGTCTAACCTCTTTTCGCTGTTTAAGATCCTCCTTGATGTCCTTTAGTGCATCAACATTGGCCAAAGTTCCGTCCAACAGCGCAACTGGAGGTGTAAGGTCATATCAAGATCTTTTGACTCGATTTCAAGAGTCAATCTGCTGCAGCTCTGCACCGACCTGAAGTTGTCAAATTCGCGCGCGCCACCCTTACTACAAAAAGAGTCCCGCGCGTTCCGCAGTTCGACACTGGACGTGTATCATCAGTTGTGCCTGCTCCAGCAGTTCGGCTGGTTATTGTGCCCGTTTGTAACAATGATTATCAACCACTTACCAGTTACTGGTTACCAATGGTAACTCACTCACTTACCCCAACTTACCATTCTTTTTAAGTAGCTCTGTTGCGTGCATGTAATGTTTGCTCTTATGTGTTGATCGTACTTCCCCGAAACCTCTCTAACACGATCTCTATTTGGGAAGGTAGAAATTATGGAATGAACTTGTTATGTTCTAACCCTCCCTTACATTTGTCTAGCTAGGCAAGGATTAAACATGTGATTTAGTTATAAAAGTGGAGAGATTAGAAGTTAACTCACATTTTCTCCAAAAGCTCTAATTTTCGGCCTGTTTTCACGCTGTCAAGATAAAGATTTTTCAAGTCCTCTCGCTGGCATTGAAGTGAAGTTTTACATCGGTCTATCTTCTCTTTACACGACATTATCTTGCTCTGGGCAACTGATTGGGGATAAGGTGAGGTTATTCCTTGCTTTGCTCACACTGGGCCCTAGTTCACGGGATACAAAATCAAAAACAGCCACGCTGTTATATCCCAAAGAGAGTGATAAAACATATAAATAAAACCTACGTTTGATGTTTCCTAACACCGTTGAGTAGACTTCTGGTATTTGCTGGAGTCCCTCATGGTGCTTGGTTATATGAGCATTTAACCTTCCATCAATCTCGTTATACTCTGTTATATTTCGCTTCTTGTTTCTGTTGAGATCACATTTCAGTTCTTGTTCGTGAAGAGATATGATAACATTGAGCAGGTGTGATTCCCTTTCTCCCTCTCCGTTCATTCTGTGTAATACAGGGGTGATGGATGTTAATTTGGGGTTTAACGGGGGTGGGGTACTTCTACCTACAACACGGTAGTTTTAGGGGATGGTGTAATAAAAACGACTGTCAAAATCTCAAAAATCATGATTATGAGGGTCGGCAGCTATATAAATACACTAACACATATTATAAGTTAATACAAAACACACACTCGCAATGTATTCAAATAAATTATAAAATTTCAGACTTTTCTGTCCTAATTGTGGATGATTCATTGGAGTTATTGAGCTGCTGTTGTTGCTGTGATTCGAGGGCCGAGAAGAGAGCCTTGACATTACCGGTACCAAAACCTCGGCATCCTCGACGATCGATAATCTCCATAAACAGGCCATCTTTTTCGAAGATACTCTCGGTGAAAACTTGTAGTAGAAACCTGCCGATATATAACAACGGGGTTAGTTGACATGCTCGAATCCCCCGCCTGTGATGTGCCCCCGTTTGTAGAACTTATAAATATTTACTTGAAGTTAGATTTAAAGCAGGGTTTAGATGGTAGATATAATCGGTTAAAATGTTATAGTATTTACCCGTCAGCATCTTGGTCAACAATGACACTGTTCTCGAAGGCTATCTGAGGATCCACTCCCAACTTGGCAAACTGCTCCCTTTTTTCCTCCTAAAATGAGGTTGATATTGTTAATAATCTGAGCCAGGGAACCATTAATGATTAACGAGGACCAGATAATTCACTTCTAGATATGCAAAAATACTCTCTTCTAGATATCGCCACGTACCAGATTGTAGTAGGAGTGCGGTTGTTGTATGACTCTGACACCGTTTCTCCGTAGTTCCTCGACCGTTTTGAAGATATCTGGAGTCCGCAGGGCCACATGCTGCACTCCCCCGCCACCGTTAGCGCACACAAACCGATCCACCTGGTTAAACACTGGAGAGAGAGAGAGGGAAGAGGATGAAATTAAAATTTACCAATAATATTCAAGGTTTAGATAGACGGGTTAGACAGGATTGAAACTTTATGCTAATTATTAATTAGTTAGATAATTAATACTAACCAGTATCTGGGGATGTGATGGGCTCAGAGAAAGCAAATATAGGCAGGTCTGAACTGGTTTTTACAAACATCTCCATCCCAGAACCATTAACATTCACTTTTATTGAACCCGTACTTGTGTCCTGAAAATACGTAACATGAGTTAGCATGAGCAATGATCATTTGTCAACTATCAAGACCCTTAGATTTTTCATAAAATGTTACAAACACCAAAACTTATTTTCGAAGTGGTTCCCCTGTTGAGATATATTACCTCACAATGATAAGGTTTCAGGGCGAGAATATCAGCAAACCAGCGGGCATGTCTAGCGGCAGTACCCTTCTCACAGCACACTAGAATATGATCCAGAGAGGAGGAGGGTGACGGAGTAGTTTCCTCTTCATACACACGGTGAGTCAGGTAGGGTAGCGTTCGTTGGGTACTCCAAATACCGCGTCTCCTCCCCCTCCTTTATAGCACGAGGGCCTTACCCCAACCTTCCTGAGGTGATCCTGAACCACCCTCAGGTCGGGCGTTGAAAATGCTATCCGTGTGAACTTTGTGATGGTGGTGCTGCCCCGGTGTCCGTAGGCACACGACCTTGAGCACCCCGGTCAGGGGTCGCTAATACACAGCTATCAGGACTGGGCTTGTTGGACCAGAGAGAACCCGAACACGCCCAGTGCCCTCTGGGAGGCTGCCAAGTCACGGCACCCTATGGCGAGGTATTTGAGCAGCATCTTTCACAGCATGGTGGATGGAGGTGCCTAAATGGGGGAAAATGTGTGAGTTAGCTGCTGAGTTTTCTATCTGATTTCATAGTTGTATAATGTCAGGACACTAAAGTAGTACACAGTGTTGCTTTTGTACAAAATAATGTTAGAAAGAGATCTAGCTGTATCGAATATTACATAACAACTTGGAAAAACAATATTAAGAACATATATTGTCGGGTCGATACCTGTCTGGCGGCCCCGATTTGATTCGCGACAGTGTGCTCAGATGGGGACTGCGGCGCCAGACAGGTCGATAGCGACCCCAAGACACGATTGTCGTTGTGATAAAAAACTTATACAATCCAGTGTTCACTATTATTCTGCCATAATTGATAATAATGAAGCTTTCATATTAAAAACAGTTTGTCTGTCTGTAGCTTACTCAAAACCAATTTATTTGTTCGTGGTAAATTAGAAACTAATTTGTTTGATTGTTTATCGTTAAGACAACACACGCTCGAAATACAATAAACTACAACAATCAAGGTCAGTTTTGGCAGATGTGGCGCTTTTTATTGGACAGCTGCCCGGAGGTAGAATCAACAAGAAGAAAATAGTGGTGAGGTTCACTGCATTCATTCCTGAACTGTTTCCAGGGAGACAGAGACAGCGGGTATCCCAAACTTCGCAATGTGGCCCTTGTTCTTAGCATCCAGGAGTTTCTGAGGGGATTGGGATTTAGGGATTTAGATCAATACTCATCCAAACCCTCACAGAGAGCACTCGATTTCATGAAATAAAATGCAGTGTGAGCTACACAACTAAATACCTCATTGTGGACGTAGGAGTCGCATCCGTAACACCACACACTCAAGTCAGCCATACTCAACGCCATGAGGTGCCCAGAGTCAATACCGTGGAATAGAGCATGCTCGTTAACGTACCGAGAACAATGTGTCTAGTTGGGGAAATACGTCATTCACTAAAAGTAAATTAGCGAGATGAGGAAGTAAAGCTAGCTCGATAAATTGTCATGAGTGAGTAGTATTAAAAAGTTAAATTTCATATTTTGAGATCCATTGGTCAAGTCCCGGTCAAGTTACATTATACTTTGAGCTCCGTTGGTTACACTTACCTGGTAACAATAAAGACAGTACCACGACTCACTACTATCCCCACAGGTCTGACAGGCGGGGGACTTTTCTAGGATCGCCGGGGCAGAATTTACGTGGTTTTCCAAATGTTCACACCACGGCTTCGGGTGAACGGCAAACACATTGTCGTTTAGTTTAACAGGCTAAGAAGAAAGAGGTGTTGATATAGGAAGGAAAGAAGGAAGATGATGAGGAAGATAAAGGAAAAAGGCTGGTTGGAATTGAAAACTTAGAAAGAGATATAGTGTGCCAATATCTCTATTATAATTTGCGTGATGGCCGTTCGTTCAGTGCGTTTCTACGCGACAGTGCTCCTTCATAAAACACTTCATGTGCCCAAAGCTGTAAAGCTGTTGCTCACACTTTTGGAACTTCCAGTGGAAGTGTGTGTGTGTGTGTGTGTGTGTGTGGCTCTAGGTTATAGCGTACCAAACTCTGCCGCACGACAGAACGGATTCCAGTGGAAGTTTGTTAATATTTCCGAATGAATATTAACATGACAGTCTCCATAGTTACCAATTCAGTTGCCATGGCAACCGTGTTATTGACGTTGAAAGGGCGAAAAGAACCACCCGGCGAGGCCGGGTGGGTTATCAAAAAGCCCTTACTTGAGGCGCACCCAATGGGTGCGCTAGTATAAATATAATAGGGAGAAGTTGCAGGAAGGTTTGAAAGAGGGCGGAGTTGAAAACTTTACCTCCACCGGGTCTTGTTGTTTTTCTAGCTCCGCCATCAGTATTTTGTCAGCTAGCTCTTCCTAGAAGATTTAGAAGTAGTGCTAACTTTGTGATGATCAAAATATGAATAAGGACATGATACACAACCCAGAAATTATCGACAGCAACAAAAACAGCAGCGGAATTGTAGCGTGAAAGTGAATTATCAAGGAAGGAAAGAGAGGACAAACGTAACATTTGCATTGGCTAACATGTGTTTTGTGTGTATCAGATTGTATAGAGAGATAGTGATAGAGAGAGGGAGTGATAGAGAGAGATAGTGATAGAGAGAGGGAGTGATAGAGAGAGAGAGAGAGAGAGAGAGAGAGAGAGAGAGAGGGAGAGAGAGAGTGAGAGAGTGAGAGAGAGAGAGAGAGAGAGAGAGAGAGAGAAAGAGAGAGAGAGAGAGAGAGAGAGAGAGAGAGAGAGAGAGAGAAACAAATAAATATGCTTGTTTTTACCTCATCATGTTCAGGTGTTGATGATTTTATCTCCTCGTGATCTACTATTGTTGTTTCACCGCTGTTATTTGGATCGCCCCATGCCACGGCCGGCCTGACGTAGAAAAAACATTTTTATACCCCTAAAACGACTAAAATACAAATTATACATCCCAAGGAATGGAAGAAGAAGAATCTAAAATGATTAAATGAGGCGTGAAAAGGTTTGTTTGCTTTGTAGTAGAGTCGATAACTACATCGACCTCTCCCAATTGTTCCAGTTTTTGTCACATCAGTTTGGAGCCTCGACACGACCTCTAAACAGGTGTTACTTTTTCACAAACTGTTTTCATCTTGGTGTAATCAGCAGTTGAAATGTTGCTGATCATAACAAAAACCTGACTAAATTTTTTCAACTTGGGGTAAAACCATGGGTGTCAAAAGTTAGCTCTAGGTCCCCTGAGTAACCATCCGGAGACTCCAAGAGATATTTCAAGCCGTTCTCCTGTAATCATTAATCCCGGTAGAGCACATATTTGAGTATGGACGTACGTGCAATTGCCTACAACCTCAACTTTAATGTATAACGTTAATGTGCGTCTCTCTCTTTTCTCCCCCTTGAGAAAGAGTTATCTCGCGCGGCGCAACCGCACGTGCGGTTTTTCCAGAGAGAGTGAGAGACATACAATAACATGCAAACAGCCTGCCAGCGCTCACGTACGTCCGCATTGTATTTTTTTCTCCACCGGGATTAATGATTACGGGAGAACGGCTTGAAATATCTCTTGGAGTCTCCGGATGGTTACTCAGGGGACCTAGAGCTAACTTTTGACACCCATGGTTTTACCCCAAGTTGAAAAAATTTAGTCAGGTTTTTGTTATGATCAGCAACATTTCAACTGCTGATTACACCAAGATGAAAACAGTTTGTGAAAAAGTATTACCTGTTTAGAGGTCGTGTCGAGGCTCCAAACAGATGTGACAAAAACTGGAACAATTGGGAGGGGTCGATGTAGTTATCGACTCTACTATTGTGCAAAAGATAATTGTAGATGGAATCAATGATTGCAAAGAATTCGCCAGTTTGTTTTCCCCGCACACAGCTAATCGGCATGTACCGTTGTTTTGTTCAAACAGGGAGGGCCGAACAAGGCAAATGTACCGGTGGTTAATTCTAGGTGATCTCCGGAGGCACTTTGGTGAATACTGCTCTGGGTCCTCGGTCTGTTTCCGTTTTGGGGAATGGGTACGGGTGGGTGATGGTGGTGGCGTGCTGTTAACCGGTGATGGTGTCCGTCTATCTGCCCTTCTGACATTTGATCTCAGGAACCTACGTGAAACTAAATCATGTGACGTCATTATGGAATGTGACGTCATTATGTGACGTCATTATGGAATGTGACGTCACTGTATTACGTTTACGGAGAACACCCTCCAACCTCACCATTGAGCTTATATCGATTTGTATTTTTCGTGTGATTTGACGATGAATCTTAATAAAAGAGAGATGTTAATAATACCGTTTTGGAGGAAGATCCTCTTCTTCTTGTTTTATCTGGACACCACCGAGGCACCTCCAGAACGGAGCAAGCGCTTCCCTACTTGTTTGAATACTTTCCAGGCCACTGCGGCAGATAAATTCTGTGGTAAACTATATTGTACATACTATTTTAACAGGCGAACAAATTGAGGAGAAATGCGCTAACAACTACGATATTGTGTCCCAGCATTTTTGGGAGTGTGATTGTAATACCATTTTGTTGGAATAAGTTCATCGGGGTCCATGGGGTCTGGGGAATCGCCGAGCATGGCTGTGGTACAGGCCAGAATTCCATTAGACACTGTAGATAAATTATATCCTCCCTGTATAAGTTTGGGATAAGATGTAAATTTTGAGAATTGAGATGAATCATTATATCCTATACAGCGGGCAGTGTAAAATATCATGACCTAACTGTACCTCTAAAGCAAGGATGACTTTTTTGCAGACACCCATTAACGACCACGTCATCCAGCCGTACCCCTCCGAGGAAACGTTACATCCACCCTGAAACATGGAAGCTACAACACAAGGAGGAGCTGTACCATTGTTTCTATGGTGACAGCCTCTATACTGATCGATACAAGTTGTGAAACACATTACAATCGAATATTATTCCTGCCCTCGCACGTACCAATGGGTCCGCCCGACCGGAATCAAATCCAGCACTGATGAACACAACCTCCGGATGGTACTCCCGTGCAATTGGAAGGATCAGCTCCTCAAATGCCTTTACATAATCACCGTCAGATACACCGCTTTCGTTCCACCCTATGTTTAGATTAAAACCCTCTCCGGGACCTTTTCCAACTAAGCTGGGTTTACCTAGGGGAGACTAGGTCAGCAATTGCAAGAGGTAAGATAGTTACTTTTAAGAGATCAATCTACTGACCCGTTCCTGGGTAGAAGGCGCCATGTCTCCACATGTGAAGGGAGGTGTAGAGAACACGGGGATCACTGTAGAACATGTCCTGTGTGCCATTTCCATGGTGCACGTCCCAGTCAACCACTAGTATTCTAATGATGATTATTAGGAATTAAATCCTGGAGGAAGACCATGATTCGGAATATATCAGTTGTTTCTACCTTTTTGTATTGTGATGGTTGAAGGCATAGTGACAGGCGATTGGTACGTTTCCTAAGAGGCAGAACCCACGTGGCTGGCTCTCCTCACAATGATGGCCGGGTGGTCTGATTACCGCTACACCGTTCCTCGCCTGGATGGGAGTTGGAGTCATAATACTGGAATATTAGAATAAGTGAGAGTGAGAAACTGGTATCATTATTGGACATAGCAATATCTACTTACCCTTCCCGAGAGAACCTCTTCAGTCACATTCAGCAAGGAACCAGCAGATAATTTAGCACATGTGAAGGTTTCATTACATGCGTATAAACTGTCGTGAGTCGCACCAAACGTGTATAACTCTGATGGTGACATGTTAGGTAACTGTTCTAATTTCGACCACAGCTCCTCCCTATGACACCACATAGCTTCTGTCTTGGTAACCTCTCTACTGGGCACAACCCGGACCCGTGACAGGACTCCAGTGTCCTCCAACAACCGGACAGACCGGGTAATCCGGGCAGGTCGCTCTGGGTGTGACTGAAACAGGTTTTTGTGGTCCGCCATCTTCATATCATACACCAACACAGTTTTAGAATCTGATGGGAAACAAAGCTGTAAATCTTATTATTAAATCTTTATAACTTACACGATTAGCTGTATATATCTAATTTCCGATGAAGTTGGCATCCAAAGTCTAGAATTTAATCTTCACTTACCACAGTTAGATTGTTTGTCATCAGAAATATTGAGCATGTTAGCCAAGTCTTCAAGTGCATCTAGAAAGGATGGTGTTACATTAAAATGGAAGTGAAGCTTCAGATTGGAACATTGTTACTCACCTAAATCTTCCCGTTTTTTCGGAAGCGCTATTTCATCCATGTTTAGCTAGTTAAAAGTATGTTAGTAAACACTGTCATTCATCACTCATCGAGGGATCTAGCACTGAATATCTACAAAACATCTACACAGTTAGGCGTGGAATACTGATCAACGGTCGAGCATCAGGGCGTCCAGCATGGATCATGTGTAGAGTATGGACAGTGGAAAGAAGTTTACCAGTTTAGAGTAGAGTCTAGAGATACTTTAGGCTTTGAGACATTCATTAGAACTAATCGACAGCGTGAACGGTGAGCAAGTAATAATAACATTAAAAATATTTGGAGCGAAAAGTGTTTATCTCGATCAACTCATGAATAAGCATCATCCCGATCAAAACTCGCTTTCTAAAGCGCATCTTCTTGTGATGTACTTTGAAAAGTCATTTGGAAGTTAATAGGTTAAATAGAATGATGTGTTGTGTCATCTTACACACACTCTATTAATCCCTTCCTAAGTCGATATTGTTTATCTGAATTTTCACTCCTTAATCTTTTCAGGGACTCAAGAGTTTTACGCCTCAACTCCCTCTCCTCAAATGTCCTGTCCGGACTAATGTACACATTATGAAAATTATCCGACTGTTTCAGCTCCTTTGCCTTCTTCAACAAGGTTAACAGATTCTCCCTCGACGACAGGGTGGCAATCATTGGCCGAGTCTTGTTCTCAGATTTTGGCCCAACACGCTTCACGTCGGTGAGTTTCATCCTTTCATTCAACTCCTCCAAAATTCTTTCTACTGCTTTACGGTCCTCTTTAGCAGTGGCGGCTGTATCAGCTGAACCCTTCTCCTCCTCAAGATTGAATATCATGAGGTTACAGCTCCTGTCAACTTCATCCGTGATCGGTGCAACCGATTTCTTGAGCACATTCTGTAACTTAGATGGGGCAGTAGCAGCAGCACAATTAGTCGAAATGACTGTGGAGAACGATTTCATTTCTCTCTTGACAGTGTCTGTTACAGCTTTAGCAGCAGAGAGGTCCTCATCCTGAGTGTTCAATCTCCTTTTCTTCAGCCGATTTCGATCTGAATTGGTTAGTTCTGACTTGCGAGAAACAGTAGCCACATAACCATGTCAATCCTCGGGCGATATCCACGTCAGCAGGAAATTCTGTTTTCGCTGTCTTGCATAATAAGCAGTTCACCGTCTTCTTTGGGCGATATCGCTGAAAGGTGAGGTGGGGGGGTTGCCGCCACCTCAAATTAATTTGTTTAAAGTAGTGTTGAAAAGTTTGAAACGTGAGAACGTTCGTGAAAATGTGCGTTTTTGCGTTAGCCCTAACCCTAAAAAACCGCTGTCAGCACTCACCAAACACACCCTCATACCCACACACCCTCATACACTCCCTCTCTCTGCTCACGTATCTCACCAAACACCCAGATTTTAACGCTGGTCTTACGCTTGGCAAACGTTGCTTGCCCCCGGGATAAGGCAGCGCTTTTCAAGTCTTACGCAAAAATTCGCAAAAATTCGCGTCCGCGTCGGACGAATTTGAGCCTGAGGCGGTGCGCGGCGTTAATTCACGAATAATTTTTGGGTCCAGCGCTGCAGAAAATGCATTTAAATGTAACGCGCGAAGGTGGTCTACAGTGGCTGATTTCTACAACTAGTGGAAGCTCTTTATTCCCGCCTGGTGAAAGTAGAGAAGTGAAATCTAAGGGAGAATTTTCTTTACGTAATCTCTAAAAAACCGCTCTTTTCACCACGGTCGGATACCGTACACTTCCACTAACCCTCTTTAATCCCAAACAAATCAAAAAAAAATTAAAAAAAAACACAAAAGGATAGTTGAAAAGCTAAAAGCGGCAAAAAGGGAACGATAACGTGCAATGAGCAACGCCTGTTACCTGGCAGCTCAGCCGGCAACGTTTCCAACGTTCATTTCCAGGTACAACCTCAATCGATCTGGGTTAAAGACTGGGGGCGATTGCTTCTTATTCAGTTCTCATGTCCCAGATATGAACTGAATTGGTCCTCCCAACAACTGGAATTGAGGTTCATCTGCCGAGCAACTATACGGCTCGATTAAACGCTGAGAGTCATTACCTTAGGACACCTTTTCCTTAATGAACATTCCCTAATTGGAAAATGCGATGACCAAGTTCTGAATCATGGTAGACCTAAACCGCACTCAACAACTGGGAGGGCATTAAGGAAACCAGAACTGAGACAAGGAACTCCTTCTCAAGGAGTTGCTTTACGAAGAAATTTTGACGATTGTGGACCAACCAGGGACAAAACTTTAGAGTTCACCTAACTGTTTGGACAATTTCATCAAAACGGGTCCACATGGAAGTTAAACTGATCACAAAATTGGCCGTGGTTGGATATATCATCCTACGTCCGATTGTTACAAAATAGTACGGTGGTTTATGAGTTCTCTGTTGATCACAAGAAACTTAGAACGTGAAAAGGATCCATCGGAAGCAGTGCTTTAACTCTGGACCATAAGTTACTGAAGAGAAGGACGCTCAAGCGATCTCCTAAATCCCACAAAATGACACGGCAAGTCTTCATAACGTCTACAATTCGCCGACACTTTGAGGAACGAAATGACCGAACAGCTTTGATCAGAGAAGGAGGATGACCGAGCGCTAGAAACTCTACTGATGGGGAAGGAGGTGCAGGTCCAGGAACTACGAAGAATTGAAATTGTTGGTTTAACTGTACGAAGGAAAGACGCTGACTAAAGTGCTTTGTTGATAGCCTCAATTTATTTTCAAGTTTCAAGTTTCAAGTTTCAAGTTTCAAGTTTCTCTCTGCTCACGTATCTCACCAAACACCCAGATTTTAACGCTGGTCTTACGCTTGGCAAACGTTGCTGGCCCCCGGGATAAGGCAGCGCTTTTCAAGTCTTAAAGTCGGATTTTTTGAAACTGTCACCCCCCTGAAATAACAAATTTGTCATATCTCCGGTTCCTGATAAGATAGAGACTTGAAATTTGGAGGTTCGGAAGAACTTAGCAAGATCTTTATAACCTCCAAATTTCAAGTCTCTATCTCATCAGGAACCGGACTTATGGTCATTTAAAGAAATTTGAAAACTCAGGGGGGTGACAGTTTCAAAAAATCCGACTTTACGCAACAAGAATTATTATTGCATTATGTTTCATAATGCTGTGTTTCCCTGCCAACGAATACTCCAACCGATCACTGATAAACGATGAGATCTGGTAAGAGCCGCTCACAGTCACACCAGACGATACCGTGCAATGTGATCTGATCGTCGTCCGCCAACGCCTAATTACAATGTTATGTGAGACGAAGCTATGCATGGGATACTTCTCACGTTCCCTCAGTCACCATACTAACGAGCTGAGCTTTCAACGCCTTTTAGTTTCAATCAGATTTACCAAGAAGTTAAATCCATTCGAGCGCTACGGCTATGCTGTAACGCGCGAGGTGTGTATACATACGCTGCATTGAGAGTGTGCGCGCGCAAGTTTTGAGCGCGCGCCACCGAAATCCGTACTGTAATAACTTTGCGGACGACGCTTTCAAAATGGATCGGTTGTCAGGCGTTGTCCGTGACGGACGGACGGACGGACGGACATTTAGTTAACTACACGATCTGCTGATTTCTAAACCCTGAATGATCTTTTTAGCACGTGCGTGCTAAAAACATCATCCCAGGTGATTGCCTTCGGCAATCACCCGGGCAGGGAAAAAATCTCTATTATAAGTTGGAGATGAACGACGTAGTGATGGCCGTTCGTTCAGCGGTATCTAAGCGACACACTGCTCCTTCATAAAACACTTTATGTGACCAAAGCTGTAAAGCTGTTACTCACACTTTTGGAACTTCCAGTGAAAGTTTGTCAATATTTTCGAATGACTTTTAACATGACTGTCCCCATAGTTACCGATTCAATTGCCATGGCAACCGTGTTATTGACGTTAAAAGGGGCGAAAAGAACCACCCGGCGAAGCCGGGTGGGTTATCAAAAAGCCCTTACTTGAGGCGCACCCAATAAGGAACCATAATAAAGTTCAAGAGCGCACCCCATCCAAGAGCGCACCACCTCCAAAAGACACCACTTCAAGAGCGCACCACATCAAAGAGAGCTCCCCATCCAGAAGATACCGCGCGCAGGGGACACCACGCGCAGAAGAGACCGCACGCGCAAATACAACGCCGCGCTGGTCTCTTCTGCGCGTGGTGTCCCCTGCGCGTGGTATCTTCTGGATGGGGAGCTCTCTTTGATGTGGTGCGCTCTTGAAGTGGTGTCTTCTGGAGGTGGTGCGCTCTTGGATGTGGTCTCTTTTGGGTGTGGTACGCTCTCAGGTGTGGTCTCTCTTCGATCGGGTGTGCTCTTGGGTGCTCTTGGAGGCTCTTGAACTTTATTATGGTTCCTTATGGGTGCGCTAGTTCGCAAAAATTCGCGTCCGCGTCGGACGAATTTGAGCCTGAGGCGGTGCGCGGCGTTAATTCACGAATAATTTTTGAGTCCAGCGCTGCAGAAAATGCATTTAAATGTAACGCGCGAAGGTGGTCTACAGTGGCTGATTTCTACATAACAACTTTTTTTAATCGAAAGAAAAAAAAGAAAAAACAAGAATTAAAGTGAAAGCGAAACAACAACGAACTGGCTGCGCGTCGCGCATTCGTTGCGCGTAACGATCTCACCGGAGAGATTCACATGCGCAACGTTGCGGGACGCGCAGCCAGTTCGTTGTTGTTTCGCTTACACTTTATTGCATTATCGTGTTCCATTTTTTCCGATATCATTTTTCGACCAAAATTATTGCATTATGTATTCATAATGCTGTGTTTCCCTGCCCTACCGTTTCACATGTCAGTGACATTGTCACTGCCAACAGGATCAAGGCTTGGTCATAATGTAATGTGACTGTGAGATGCATACGATCTAGCTGTCAGTATACTTCTCACATAGCTTAGAGTTAGCTAACTCCCAATCACATGACACTTGCTAACCAGCTTTTGACATTCCAACTTAACTACTTATCTAACATCTCACACTCGACTCACAAGATGAAAATGTGTATGTAACACGCGAAACGCGCGGCAGAGCATTTCATGTTTTGTTGAGTGGCGCGCGCACACACGTCCATCAAACTGTGTCAATGAGGTGTTTGATGAAGGAGTAGCTCGTCACTGTGTGCGCGGCTCTAGTTGCTACACCGTTGCCCTCGCAACGAAAGTGTGACCAAAAAATGTCCCTCTACCGATTAGTTAGTATACCAAAATGTCGTTTTCGAATTCTAACCCTGCTATGCCTTTTTACAAAGTAAAAAGGCATCCGGGTGAATGCCGAAGGCATTCACCCGGGCAGGGAAAAAATTCAAAGAAAAAAATTATTATTTAAGAAAAAAAGGGGGGGGTGGCGGCCAACATCGGCCTGAATATAAATACGTGTATACACTTATAATAATCAAATCTGTAATAAATTAAATATAAAAATAGTCAGTTACCCAACTTGGTATATCTGCTCGTCCCTGCTGCCTTCGCCCCTCAATCTCCCCCGATGCCCCCTGATGGAGATGGTTATTGATCGCACCATGGCGAAAGATAGTCTGAGTCGAAGATAGCGGATACATTGTTCGTAGGAGTATCCCGTTGTCTTAGCTTTCTTATCGGCTAGCTGTTTCAATGTCTTTTTGAATTCTCGACCGAGTCCCCCCGTTGTGGACATGACCAAAGGTGTAAATGAAGATTTTTCCACTTCAATGACCCGATGAAGGTAGCCAGTCTTTTTCTCCCTTTCGTGTTTTTCGTACACTTTAGAGATTGACTGGTTAGAGTTAGACGCCACCCTAGGATTAAAAATCCTCACATCGAAATAGGTGTTATCCATACTAGACCAGAAATCACGTGTACTGATATCTAACCGAGCACCATCCGCCAAGATTGTTCCCTCTGGCAGACTCGTACCTCGCACATTTAACAGATGAGGTTCTACCTTCGTATCATGACACACATTACTGAATTCACTTGCGATGAAGTCTCTCACGTTGTTATGACGAAAGCAAACAAAACCGCCGATTTTGCATGAAATTGAATGATCAATGCTGTTTTCCTCTCCGCACACGCAGTTGGTAGGCAGTGCTTCTCCCGTCAGCGGTAGGTTGTATCGTGCAGAGAGGGCATCATGCCATTCTTGTCTGTTCAAGGTAAAGTTTAGTGCTTGGAGGGGAAGACAAGTTAACCAAGAAGATGCACCCTTCTCAGACAGGAGATCAAGGTTCCTGCTTTCGGCGCTAGTCATTTTGCTTCGAATTTCCTCGATTTTCTGATGATGAATGTCGTTTTTTGTACGACGAATAATGGATGATTTCTCAGTTTGTTGGGTTTTGTTAACCTGGAATGTTTCGTGTTGGCCAAGAACCGCTGCAGACAAGTCTTCTGTGATGAATTTAGAAAAGCTGTACTCCGAATCCGCTGATAGTACTGGATTATCAATTCCCAATCCTCCAAATCTTACAGGAAGGGAGGCGACTGATCTCAAAGTGTCGCTGATAACGTGTTGACCAGTTAGTGCAGGGAGAAGTTTCTGGTGGATGGTTTTCACTTTTCTCGATGACTCCGAGTTGTTCGGATATTGCTGGAGTTGTTCTCATCAAGTAGCTCCACCTTTTTGAGATCCCGATGGTATATGCGCTATAGGCCAGCTGTGGTTCGGTTGCTGCAATTTCACAGAGTTGGCTGACTTCCTCATTCCATTTCGCAACCTCGTTCTGAACAAATTCCCTCTGGCTCTCCTCTGTTCCGATGTATGATCCTAGGTAGCGTTGGCCGTCGGTAGTGATGTTGACATCCGTGAACATTTCCCTTGCAGTTTCTTCGTATTGGGGTTTCACAATAAGCCACGATTTTCCGGGGTTAGGAAGGTACCCGTAGCCCGGTCCATCACTCTTTATTTTATCCCACCACGATTTTACTGAGGAAAGTTTGCCTCCACCCAGGCCATCATCGGCGTAGAATATTTGAGTGAGGGAGGAGTCCTTTAGGGAGCGAATGAGGGGCATGAGGCAACAAGCATACATAGGCATAGCCGCAGTGTCTCCCTGGGTTGTACCCTCGGCTGATTTCATAGTCTCATGGGTCATGCCATCGCATAGGAAGAGATCAGCAGTTAAACCGTATGTATTTTTCAAATATAATTCGAATTCAGGGCAGGTATAGTTAACATTATTCAAAGCTGACACACGATTTAACGAATTAAATGCATTACTAGCATCTACAAGCAAAACACATTCACAATTTTCACTCTCAAATAAATCTCTTGCTGCGTGAACAGCAGCTTCCACGCCACTCTCGAGTCCTGCACACAGTTGAATAGGTGCTGTACATTCAATAATGTCCGGTTTGAGAGCTCGAGTGATAACTTTGCCCACCAGTCGTCTGAGTATTTCACCGATCCCGATTGGTCTGATACCGTTTGGTTTCTTGCTCAGTGGAACTAGTCGGGAGGCCACATAGGATGTAATATGTTTCGGGTCGATTGGTTCTGTAGCTATCTTAACAGCAAAGGTGGCAATTGCCTGTGCTAACTCAGTTGACGATGGGCTCAGCTTCTTTGATAACAGTATATGTTTCCATAAACCTGAGTTAGCTCCTGATGGACCTCCAGACCCTGATAATGTATTAGCAGCTTTAATGACAGCCGCTGCAGATATTTGGGAGAACATACAATCAGTTTTTGGGAGGAGTGGACCGTTCAGGAGCGTAGATGAATCTGATTTGGGTGGGTGTTTCTTAGCCAGCTCCTGGACGACAGATGGTGTAATGGGAACTGGTGCTACATCACTTTCACGAACTGCTCGCAGTGCCTGTCCTACCTTTCCTTGTAGCATCAGTCTTGTAAATGCTTTCAGTGCGTTTCTCGATTTCCCCTCATCGCTTGCCAGTCTGCTTTGAATCACCCTGCCCTCTCTCAGTAATGAATGAAAGTCTCCGTCTCGAAAGAGCTTGAGCCTCCTTTCTATGGCGATGGTGTGATCGCGGGATTTACTGTTGGCCGATGGTTTTTGGAGCACCAATGGAAAGAGTATAAACAGCAGCATGAGTGCAAAGGGCCTGTTACTCGTGTTGTTGTTGAATGAGTTGAGACAATCGGCCGCTTCACGGACAAAGTCTTTACCTACGCGACCTGAGGGGACCTGGCAGAGATTTTGCCTCCAGAACACTACCTCTTTGTAGGCATGATTGATATCGCGGTGAAAGTCGGATACATAACACTCTGAATCGTCGCATTTAGGTGTAGTTTCGGCGATATGATCTTCGAGAAGTTTTACCAGGTCAGCTTTCTTCGTGTTGGATTTGAATCGTACACCACGGCCACGTAGCTCTGTCCTGATTTGGCTTGAAAAGCGCTGCCTTATCCCGCGCTGCCAGCAACGTTTGCCAATTTTTTGGCGTGAATTTGAAAAGCGCTGCCTTCTCCCGCGGGGGCCAACAACGTTTGCCAAGGCGTGAATCAGTCACCAGTCATGGCTGATCTCCGCCAACGTTTCACAAAAAACGTTGGTGTGAATCAGCCACCCCATACAGAAGTACAGCCAGTATGGTGTAGTGCAGTGGAGTGTGTTGGACTTTACTTACAGAAGTACAGTCGGTATGGTGTGGTGCAGTGAAGTGTGTTGGGCTTTACTAATAGAAGTACAGCTAGTAAGTTGAGATCTAGCGATGTGAGGCGTGAGCTAGACTACCGTGAGGCATGCCGTGTATCGTATGGACACAAGTGAGTTTAAGCTAGTATGAATTCTCTCCCGCTCCTTGGTTCTACTACAGGTGAAGCAGAAGGATCCTCACCCAGGTTGTATAAGACAGTATCGATTGTTTAAGGGCTAAAGCCCTGGAGCTAAAATATTCATTTCTGGATCTCTAGATCCAAGAGCATATTCTATTAATCTGCAGTAAGCAGAGACAGTATATTTCATCATCCGATTTAAATATGGTTTAACTAACAAAACTTACCTTCAGAAAATATCTTCTTGAAAAATATCTGGAAATCCTTGGTATAAAACTAACCGCTTTTGAAACGAGAGTTAGTGAGACGAAGTCCGCACCAAGTGATGCTAGTAGTCAAGACCTAACAGAACTCGTGTTGTTCTTTACAATATGGACAATGAAAAGCGGACAATAAATGTATATTTGTATTTGTATTTGTATTGATCCACGCCAAGTAAGCCTGTCAAAACGTGTTTCGACCTAGAGAGCAAGAGTGCGAGAGTGCCTTCGGATCGAGAAATAGCCACACGTGCCTTCTCTTAGTAATAAACAATGGCACCGACACAAACAACAACTAACAATATCTTCTTCTTTTCTTCTTCTAAGCAGAGGACACTGGCTAGTGCGAAGCAAGTTAGCCAGTGAGGGGTGGATGCAACGAAGCTCCCTTTCCCCGTCCTGGGAGAGGGACTGAGACCGCCCTTTTTTAACAACAAGAACAACAAACAATATCACTAACAATTAAGAATATCACTAACAATTAACAATATCACTATTCACTAACAATATCGAGGCTCGAGCTAGGCAGGAGATGTTCCGGTAAATCCTAAGCTGAATTTGCATCACCCGAGGGACCCCCATAACCCTTCTCTATACCTTGGCTACGAAGTCACCCCTATTGCAGTGTCGCGTTGAGGTGTAATTTAATTACCAACTCTATCTAGCATGGTAGACGTTAGTGAGGACTGTGATAGTCGGGATGAGGTGCCGTGCTCTCTGGAGGCTACCCGACTAAAGGAACTAACTGAGCAAGCTAAACAGGTCCTCTCTGTCCTTCAGAAGAACAAAGTTGAGGAGCGAGCACGCAATTTCAGGTATAATTAGTAATCAGTAGTCTGTAATTAACATGCACAATTAATAACTAGTACATTCATTGTACTTTTTGTTGTTTTACAATTTAAAATCTAAACGACTGTCAATCTATATGATATACCTGGCCTCCGGTCAAAACTGCAGGTGGATCCTTTAGATGGTCTTGGTGGCGCCGTCACCTCTCTGCGACTTACAACTCAGCCCGCTTGAGGGCTTCGTTTTGGCGCGCTACGCACACGAGTTGTAATGGTGACTGCGTCACCAATAGATGGTCTAAGTACTAAGTAGTAATATAGTTATTTGTTTCAGCTCATCTTGGTCTACCAATACACTACGATTGACGACCGAGGCTAACTGTTACAAAGCCCGACTGGATTCCATGCGTAGCCGTATCAAAAGGTTTGTGCAGATCTGCACGTTGGATGCTCCTGTCAGCTGTCTTTCAAATAGTATCCCAACACACATTATCTCACTTTTTACAACAATCTAACCGCGTGTTTCAGGATCCGATCCTTGCAAGATGAGGAACCAGTTGCCGCGAGGGTTAACCAAGTTGTATCTTCAGTTGGCAAGAAGATGACATGTCCTACTTTAACCTTCAATGCCATGCCCTCCCTTCCAAGGTAACGTTAAGATCTCATAATTTTAGAAAATTTGAGTCATTTGGTTTGGTTTGGGTTGCTCATCTGGGACTGTAAACAGTCACACAGCCAAGTCTTGCCGACCTAGCGAGAAAGCATAGTACCGGATCATCCTTTCGGAATCACCATCAGATCGTCTTCTGTCTGTCGTCGGTGAAAGAATGTGAAGTTATATGAGGTATAAACTCTTGCCAGTGGCACGTTATTTCAGATAGCTTTCTCCCAGCGCGCCGCTGGGAGAAGCTAGCTGTAGTTTATCCGCCACTGGCGGATAAACTGGTTTAAATCACGACGACGATCCCGAGGGAGAGGCGGAGGGGTTTAAACCTATAACGTGCCAGTGACAAGAGTTTATAGGTTATATACCCTGCTTTAGTTGTTTGTTTCAAGTATTACACACTAACAAGAGAGAGAACACTACTCAAAACACACAAAGAGAACTGAGAAACAGTCAAAAACACCTCATAATTGAGTGTACACTGTTTGGTAACAGTTACTAAGGAAAGAGAGTGAAAGAAAAATAAATAACCTGCCAGTGGGAAATAATCTGCCGCTGGACTAGCTGTTTATTGAGAGTGCGCCAGTGGGACTTCTCGCCACTCACGGCGTGCCTGGTGAAATTTTAACACGACCTAGCATGCGACGGGAAACCACCACTTGTACGTGGTAGCTGAGGGTCTACAGAATGGCGCTACGGTGCGGGAAAAAACATTCCATTCCCTAAAATCTTTTTTTTTACTTTTATTTGATTTGGGTCAAAATTGGCTATATTAAACGTGGTCCCGAAAAATCCATAATGACTTAGCACACGAAATATGTCACCCCTACCTATTTTTGCACGTAGAATCGATTGCCGTTGAAGTCGAATCTCTAAAATGACTGTAAAATGGTCAAAAGTTGATTTTTTACCATTTTTTGGAGGTTTTTGGCCCCTAAACCATTGAAAACGTTGAGATAGGAATTTGAAACTAGTGCCAATCGTTAAAATGGTCATTTTTCTACCAAGAACCAAGTTTTCGTGTATATCCGATTTATGGTTAAATTTGGGCAAATTGTTGAAATCTGCCAACTAGGAGAACCGTAACTTGATTTTCTTGTTTTTTGGATTTTGGCATTTTTGACAAACTTCTGATTGAAATGGTCAATCGGGACCATGCTTAAGTTGTTTATGGGACAATTCTCGACTAAAATCCAAGATTTCATACCAATCCAATAACAGATCGTTGATTTATAGAAAATTTAAGTAGGCAAAACGGTCAAAATAAGCAAGAAAAGTTGTTATTTTGACCGTTTTGCCTACTTAAATTTTCTATAAATCAACGATCTGTTATTGGATTGGTATGAAATCTTGGATTTTAGTCGAAAATTGTCCCATAAACAACTTAAGCATGGTCCCGATTGACCATTTCAATCAGAAGTTTGTCAAAAATGCCAAAATCCAAAATATAAGAAAATCAAGTTACGGTTCTCCTAGTTGGCAGATTTCAACAATTTGCCCAAATTTAACCATAAATCGGATATACACGAAAACTTGGTTCTTGGTAGAAAAATGACCATTTTAACGATTGGCACTAGTTTCAAATTCCTATCTCAACGTTTTCAATGGTTTAGGGGCCAAAAACCTCCAAAAAATGGTAAAAAATCAACTTTTGACCATTTTACAGTCATTTTAGAGATTCGACTTCAACGGCAATCGATTCTACGTGCAAAAATAGCTAGGGGTGACATATTTCGTGTGCTAAGTCATTATGGATTTTTCGGGACCACGTTTAATATAGCCAATTTTGACCCAAATCAAATAAAAGTAAAAAAAAAGATTTTAGGGAATGGAATGTTTTTTCCCGCACCGTAGCGCCATTCTGTAGACCCTCAGCTACCACGTACAAGTGGTGGTTTCCCGTCGCATGCTAGGTCGTGTTAAAATTTCACCAGGCACGCCGTGCACTGGCGCATTATTTAAGTTAGCAGGGTATATACTTCTAGATTGTAAAACTAAATTGTTCTTAGTAACTTCTAGCTCATTCGCAAGATGTGAGTAATGGTGGTGTAGATTCTCGTTTTTCAATCTGAATTGTGTTCTAACATAACGCTGGATTTCCCTGCCGTGTGAAGCTGTGAAGAAAGGATGTCATGGCTAAGATCATTAGAGCAAATCCTTGCATTACAATGCACGCCACACATTTCCATACAAAAAGTTTTGACAAAAGTGTTCCGGCGCCGGGAATCGAACCCGGGTCTTGTGGGTGAGAGCCACAGATGCTAACCCCTACACCACGTCGGAGATGTAAGAAGTGTATTTGTATGCTATTTAAACTGCACCTGTTCACACGTTGACATGCTTCCTCTGCCCTGTTAGACATGTCGAGCTAATGCATTACTGAACACGAGAAAGCTTATGGAATTGATTCTGTACAAATGCTCAACTCACATCTCCGACGTGGTGTAGGGGTTAGCATCTGTGGCTCTCACCCACAAGACCCGGGTTCGATTCCCGGCGCCGGAACACTTTTGTTAATTTTTTTTGTCGTTCAAAATTGGTACATACCAATTACTAAGTTTCCAATTTCCATGAAATGTTTATTAGGTCCAATTCATTCACAGTGCCGAGCTGTTGCTCGTTCGAACGCCTCCAAGGACCAAGGTACATACCTATTACCTGCAGTACTGCAGTACTGCACCCGGGTCTCGGATTGTGCGTGACACAACATTTAGCAAATCCAAGCAACAATACCAAATCATTTTTTATATCTCTGCCTCTACGAGATCAAGACTTTACCTTTTGGAAATAGAATTTGTCGAGTCCTTTTTACTTTCAATTCAAGGGAGTAGCTATAATCGTGGGTAAATTTAAAACCCCAAAATTATGCTTTTTTGTTTTTTCCTATGACACACCATTAAATCAATAGGACCCGATAAATTATAACACCAGCTGCAGCTGTCGTGACAGCAACATTGTTACAAAGGGACACACTCTGTCACACTCCAGTGGGAGATCTTTACGTAGCGCGCGGGGTGTGTTGTCTAACGGTAAGCGCGCTACCCCGCGGGAATGTGTGAATAGTGTGAACACAGCTCACACTGGCAACATAGCGGTTTGAGCCCCACACTGGTAACACGCTCATTCCACTTTATCCACAACATAGATACTACACCTGGGTGCCAGTGGATCAGAACGTCTTTGTCGAGGACGAGACAGTGCTCCATAACATTCCATATATGGGAGAGGAAGTGTTGCAACAAGATACATCATTCATCGAGGAACTGATATTGAACTACGATGGAAAAATTCATGATAGGTATTATATTAGATATACATCTACCAATTTATTGTCAGTGCCGGAGTCGGACTATGTGTCTGGCGGCCCCAGACAGGACTGTGGAGTGTCACTTGTCAGAATTCTGTGCGGGACGGAACTCATCAAGTATAGATTGGCCAAATAAGCCGTTATTATCCTCAGATGTGGCTTTACAGACGCCCTGTTCAATGAGATTCTGGAAGAATTGGCAGAGGAAGTGAAGAAGATAGAACCGAGTCTCACAATCATGGATTGTATGTGTGTCATCACCCCACTCTTCCCTCAAATCGGTAAGAGGGAGAGACAGAGATAGAGAGGGGGGGGGGTAGAAAGATGGCGATGTTTTATAACTCTTAGTATCCGACCCTAATTTCCCACTTTTCCCTGCAGCTAAAGTTCGTGACCTGTACGACCACTATGTGGAGATAACGGGCGCCCAAATGAACACTGTCACATGCTCCAATATCGATAAAGCCTTGCCAGCGCCTGTTACACGTGAGCAGGTCCTCCACTCGTACCAATCTCTTTTCTGTCGCGGTTGTTATAAGTATGACTGCTTCCTTCACTCGTGGAGTTCTCAGCCCAATACGATTAAGAAGAAGAGGGCGGCGGTGGTTAGTGAGCCTTGTGGAGGGGGTTGCTACAAACATGTGGAGCCGGGCAAGGGAGGGAAGGAGATAGTGGAAGATGAAGTTAAACGTAGAAAGGTGAGAGAGACTCTGACATGATAGATACAGCCAATGTATTGGAACGGGTGGTAGAAACCACACTGCACAGACAGAACAAGAAATAACCCCCCTCCCTCCGATCTACAGATAGAGGAGGCTGGAGAGTCCTCGCCTGCTCCCTCTAGTTCCGCTACATGTGGTAGTTCGGCCGTGTCCTCAACCAGTGATAGCGAGGGAGAACCCGTAAGTGAACACACCCAAAACATCATTCTCCACGGCACACACAGTCTAACGACTGAATAGAAATACACGGGAGTTGCCAAAGAAACGAGAAGAAGGTCGGTTATTAAAGTTCAGGAACCGACCGAACCAAGTAAACAACCAATCAGAGCTCGCTATTTAGGTCACGTGACTGGTTATCAGCCAATCAGGGACCAGTATTTCCTGATTCGGTCGGTTCCTGTTAGAGTTATTAGAAGGAGAGGTACACCTGTCGCTTTTTCTACAGATATAAATGGTGACAGGTTAGAGAATCTGTACAGATCTGCACCAGCTGCTGCATTGTTCGATGACCCATCCTTTCCTCTCTCACCCTCCTTCTCATCATATCGATCCTCTATACTTCTCAATCCTCTATACTTCTCAATACCCCCTCTCCCCCTCTACTTCTCAATACCCCTCCCTCTACTTCTCAAACCCCCGTCCCTCTACTTCTCAATAACCCCCCCCCCCCCTCTACTTCTCAATCCTCTCTACTTCTCAATACCCGTCCTTCTCAATACCCCCTCTCCCCCTCCCTCTACTTCTCAATACCCCCCCCCCCTCTACTTCTCAATACCCGTCCTTCTCAATACCCGTCCTTCTCAATACCCCCTCTCCCCCTCTAGGAGGATCCTCTCTACTTCTCAATACCCCCTCTCCCCCTCCCTCTACTTCTCAGTACCCCCTCTCCCCCTCTAGGAGGACCCGGAGGAAGCCCAAAAGAAAAGGGATATTTTGAAGAAGTGGAGTGCAAATGAGATAGCCCTCCTGAACACCCTCAGTCCAGTATTTCAGGATAACGTGTGTTCTATTGCCCGGATTATCCGCGGGAAAACATGTCAGGAGGTAATTAAATGGGGTGGCCATCTTTCTAGGCTGGCCATCTTTAAATGGGGTGGCCAGCTTTCTAGGCTGGCACTCTTTAAATGGGGTGGCCATCTTTCTAGGCTGGCACTCTTTAAATGGGGTGGCCATCTTTCTAGGCTGGCACTCTTTAAATGGGGTGGCCATCTTTCTAGGCTGGCACTCTTTAAATGGGGTGGCCATCTTTCTAGGCTGGCACTCTTTAAATGGGGTGGCCATCTTTCTAGGCTGGCACTCTTTAAATGGGGTGGCCATCTTTCTAGGCTGGCACGTTCTTTAAATGGGGTGGCCATCTTTCTAGGCTGGCACTCTTTAAATGGGGTGGCCATCTTTCTAGGCTGGCACGTAACGAGTTGATCCAACTTCCCTACAATTTAACTCTCATGTCTCCAGGTGTATCAGTATTGTCAGCACTGTTTATCAAAAGGTCGTGTATCGGAAGAGTATTCTCCCCAGGCCAACAAGCGAAGAAACAAGAAGAAGAAGCTCTTCTCCAAGGTATTACAACCAATCAGAACTCGTTATTTATGTCACGTGACTGGTTATCAGCCAATCACGGACCAGTATTTCCTGATTCGGTCGGTTCCTGCTCCAAGGTATTACAATGCATGTGGATACCTTCAACTTCTGATTTTCATCTTGGCTTCTCTTTTTTCTTCTAATAATTGTATGTGTTTTAGTCGCTGGTATCTCAACGGAAGGTCTTCCAAAAGAAGTTTAACAAAGTTTTACGGAAAGTCCACGAGAACGGCGGAACAATGGTAAGTTACCATGGTTACCATAGTTACCTTTGTTAGCAGCTAGTTACCTCGATTGGGATACCGTCACTTGGAGTCTGTAACACCGGCCTACCTTTCTCCGTTTTGAATACTTACAGATTCTGGCTTTAGAATTTTGATAGGAAACTATTTTTACTTGTTATTCTATTCTGAAATCGTATTTCCCAACCTTTGCTATCTCCCTCCCTCTCTCTCCGCCTCCCCTATCTATCTATCTCTATCTCCCTCTCCAGGTGGGTAGTTTTGTACCCTGTCACCACCCGGGACAGCCTTGTAACTCAACCTGCTCCTGCATCACGTCCGGCCACTTTTGTGAGAAGTTCTGTCACTGTTCCAAGGATTGCAGCAACAAATTCGTCGGTCAGTCAGAAACTGTTCTATTGTCTGTCTGTTTGTCTGTCTGTCTGTCTAAAGTCTGTCTGTCTATCTAAAGTCTGTCTGTCTATTGCTTATAAAGCTGGTGACAATAAGTCAATACTTTTTGAATCTCGTTCATCAAGTTTCAATTAGGAACCGACCGAACCAAGTAAGCAACCAATCAGAGCTCGTTATTTAGGCCACGTGACTGGTTATCAGCCAATCAGGGACCAGTATTTCCTGATTCGGTCGGTTCCTGGTTCCAATAAGAGTAATGAATGATCCCCAACTCCATATTATCAGGGTGTAAGTGCAAGGCGGCGTGTAAGACCCAACAATGTCCGTGTTTCGTGGCAGTTAGGGAGTGTGATCCGGACCTGTGCAGCAGCTGTGGGGCAGGTACGTGTAATGTTTTACAACCTTTGTTAATTGTTACCCTTTCGTAGCCATGGTAATGTGTCGTATGTTACCGTTGTACCATGTAATTTGTAAACATTACAATATGGAAGACCCAGACACCCATTATATTATTTGATGTACCACAACCAACCTCCCTCTCTCTCCACCCCTTACCCAACCTCCCTCTCTCTCCACCCCTTACCCAACCTCCCTCTCTCTCCACCCCTTACCCAACCTGCCTCTCTCTCTCCACTTCTTACCCAACCTCCCTCTCTCTCCACCCCTTACCCAACCTGCCTCTCTCTCTCCACTTCTTACCCAACCTCCCTCTCTCTCCACCCCTTACCCAACCTCCCTCTCTCTCCACCCCTTACCCAACCTCCCTCTCTCTCCACCCCTTACCCAACCTGCCTCTCTCTCTCCACTTCTTACCCAACCTCCCTCTCTCTCCACTTCTTACCCAACCTCCCTCTCTCTCCGCCACTTACCCAACCTCCCTCTCTCTCTCCACCTCTTGCCCAACCTCTCCCTCTAGGTGAAGAGTCAGATGATCGGGCGTGTAAGAACGTGTGCATTCAACAGAAACAGGGCAAACACATGCTGCTAGCTCCCTCTGATATTGCAGGATGGGGAATCTTTGTGAAGGAGCAATGTCAGAAGAATGACTTCCTGTCCGAGTACTGTGGAGAGGTGATCTCGCAGGAGGAGGCCGATAGGAGGGGAAAGGTAAGTGGACCAATAATGGGTATATAATTTGTATGATTTAAGGTAATTAATGGGAAATTACTGTCGAACAATGACCTGTGCACGTATCACATAAGTGACCATTATACTTAGACACATAAGACATAGCCCACATGCATGTATTATACTACTTCGTTGGGGTAGTACTACTTGATGCATTGTGACGTAATACATTAGCAGCTGACTGTTATAATAGTTCACTTTCCCTCTCTCTCTCTCTCTCTCTCTCTCTCTCTCTCTCTCTCTCTCTCTCTCTCTCTCTCTCTCTCTCTCTCTCTCTCTCTCTCTCTGCCGTCTCTACGGTCTCTGCCCCACATATTACACATTATATTAAACATGCTAGATTCACGTTCAGGTTTTTCTTTTATCATATAAGAGGCAGGCCTTTTATATCTTTTCCGTACCGCTATTCAACACAGACATCTTTCATACTTCTTTCTATTTCTATCTCTCTCTCTCTCTCTATCTTTCTCTCTCTCTCTCTCTCTCTCTCTCTCTCTCTCTATCTCTCTCTCTCTCTCTCTCATCCCTTCTACAAGGTATACGATAAGTACAAGTGCAGTTTTCTCTTCAATCTGACCCAAGACTACGTGGTTGATGCAACACGTAAGGGGAACAAGATCCGCTTCGCCAACCACTCAGTCAACCCTAACTGCTTTGCTCGAGTGATGCTAGTCAATGGGGACCACCGTATCGGGATCTTCGCACAGAGAAACATTGAGCCGGGGGAAGAGCTCTTCTTTGACTACCGGTATGGTCCGACCGAGGCTGTTAAATTTGTCAGTATTGAGAGGGAACCTGAGCAGATGTGATAAGAAGGGAGAGAGGGAATACTGGTCCCTGATTGGCTGATAACCAGTCACGTGACCTAAATAACGAGTTCTGATTGGTTGTTTACTTGTCAGTATAGAGAGGGAACCTGAACACATGTGATAAGAAGAGAGAGAGGGACTGAGTAATACATGCACAGAACCTTATAGCTAGTTCTTTATATGAACAATTCTAGGGTATAGGAAGGGGGAGAAATAGGTTTCTCTCTACTATTTTATTACCCTCGCGTCGTGTATATATGTACTGTGTGACACTGTTACTCACATTGTTAATCGGGCGGCCCCTTCTGCCACCACCTTTAGTGAATTCGTTGTCCTCTTTTGTCCTCGAGAGAAGAAGGGAAGAGGTGGATAGTGAGAGAGAAAGAGAGAGATTGGGCCGGCTGAGAAGACAGGGTGAGCTGGGGTTTATTACTGCAGGGAATCGGGGCACGAGTAGCTATAGAGCGTGAGTGGGAGGGTAATTCTTCTCAAGTGTCAGGGCATTGGGAGTTTTACAATTAGCGCCCTGACTCGGTGACACTAAGGGAGAAATTGTTAGAAATAAAAGTGTCTGGGAAACCAACAAGGAATTACCGCTATAATTCCTGCTACCGGCGATTTTCCTGGTATTTTACGGATTGGAGATTGTGAGCTTGAATTAGATGGTTGCAACGAAATAACCCCTCCTTCTTAGGGTGCGCTTAGCGCCGGCAAGGGAGGGATAGTTTCGTTATATTATATAATTCTCCTAAAATTCCTACTAATCCCCCCTCACTTCCACCTAACCCCCTCTCCCACCTAACCCCCCCCCCTCCCCGCTCCCTCCTAACCCCCTCGCAGCTCGCTCCATCTCAATTCAATAGATTCGTAGAGCCATTTTGTATTAGACAACACCGCCTTTTCTTTAGCTTTTGTTTGTGATGACTCTCTCTATTTTTCTCTTCTCTCTCTCTCTCTCTCTCTCTCTCTCTCCTCCTCCCTCTCCTCTCTCTCCTCTCCCTCTCTCTCTTAATATCTCTCCTCTCTCTCTTTCCTCCTCTCTTCCTCTCACCTCGTCCCTCTCTCTACTCTAATCCCTCTCTCTATCTCTCTCTCTCTTTCTCTCTCTATTTTACTATTATCATTATCTAAAACTGGTATGTGCATAAATTCAACGTTGAATTCATCACCAATGATCACAATTATAGATCGCCATTCAGTCCGCGCCATATGAGTCCGCTAGTGACATGTCTAGGAAATACTGGTCCCTGATTGGCTGATAACGAGTCACGTGACCTAAATAACGAGTTCTGATTGGTTGTTTAGTGACATGTCTAGAGCCTTTGTTTAGGGATCTTCCCGAGGAAATTTGAGTTGAAAATCGAGAGAGAAATAGAGAAATATAGCTCGAGTGTTTGATTGTTATAGTGATACCTGGCTAATATACGAAGGATTTGACCTCAAGTCATTTCCCTTCAATAATGTATGACAATATGACCACTGTATGCTCATCTTGATATTGCATGGAGTTGAGAGAGAGAGAGAGAGAGAGAGAGAGAGAGAGAGAGAGAGAGAGCTAGAAGAGACAGATCGAGAGAGATGAGCTAGAGAAGAGCTGAGTACGCATAGATCTAGAGATGATAGCAGAGAGAGAGAGACATAGATAGAGAGAGATGAGGCGAGAGAGAGATATGAGAGAGGATAGAGAGAGAGAATAGAGAGAGTTGGATTCCCTTGACATCCCTACCCTCACTACTTCACATCTCAGTTCCCTGATATTAATCTTTCTGATATTAATCTTTCTGATTTGTCTGGTAAAACTTTTACCACGATATATGTTATTATTTTACCGCACGTCGTCATATCGTCAGATATATTCCTTTCGTATCCATGATCTGTTTGCGTCATCTTTTCCCAATTTTCTAATAACTATTTTTGAAACAACAAAGAGCATCCGTTCTCCCTATAATTTCTCTCTCTCTCTCTCCCTTTCTCTCTCTCTCTCTCTCTCTCTCTCTCTCTCTCACTCTCTCTCTCTCTCTCTCTCCTCTCCATCTCTCTCTCTCTCGTCTTTCTCTCTTTCTCATCTTTCCTCTCTCCTCACTCTCTCTCTCTCAGTCGCCTCTCCTCTCTTCTTTCTCTCTCTCCTCTCTCTCTCTCTCTCTCTCTCTCCTCTCTCTCTCTCTCTCTCTCTCTCTCTCTCTCTCTCTCTCTCTCTCTCTCTCTCTCTCTCTCTCTCTCACTCTCTTTCTCTCCCCCATCTCCCTCTCTCTTTCTCTCTCTCAGCTGACTATTCAAGCATGTTATACAATTAAATATTGGTGTTTATTCGTTCAATAACCCCGTATGAACTGCTTACACCCTGATTTCACGGTGTGTTGTAACCGAGATAAGAGCATCTTACAAAGTGAATAGCATCTTTCAGAGCTTGTGGACATCTAGTGGATGTGCTTTAGTCAGCAGCTCAGACAGCCCCCCCCCCCCCCCCCCCCCGAACCATCATCTTGACTAGTAGCTTCGTTTCTTAGTATCAGTGTGATATATCAGTGTGATGTATCTAGATACTAGAACTCTCTCTCCATGTCCATGAAGTGTGGGAACAAAGGGTTTTGTTGAAGAACCATTGTTGTCTATCTTTACAGAGTGTTTACCAATTGTCTTGTGAGAGTTTGTCTAAATGAGCTGTTATTGATTTTATAAAGGCGTGTTTATCATATATAAATAAACAAAGCACGCCCCCCTGAGTAATAATATTTCCCATTTAATCCACCTCTCTAATTCGCCTACAGGCTGCAGTAGTAGCCAGGTGGATGGTTTAGATCTAGGGAGCGGGGTAAGAAAGTTGGAATTAGGCCATTCTCACACCTGTTAAAACCCTAGGATTAGTCGTAATTACTCTACTTTTCTGGATCCCCCCCCCCATTTTTCTGGAAACTTCTGTAATGAAATTAGTCATAGGGATAGTAAGGAAAAGTCAGAAAGTTGATGAAGATCATAATCAGAAATTAGTGCCCTCATATAACAATAATAGTAATATTTCTTGAAATCAGTATGGTTGTAAAATAGAGATTTCTCTACACACATCCCGGGGTGAGTAATGTGTCTCCTGAAGACGACCAGTAGTCTGATTATTATCAAGACATTTTACACGTTGTGTGTGTCAAGATACCGTCACGTACCACCAACCCTTCCAACTAATCAAATGTAGGTCAGTGATAGGTTACAGGCAGTGCCACCAATGTAGAGTGCAGTGCTAGGGTCTAGGTCGACTAGTTGAACCACCAATGGAGTCTTCACTCCAGAGTCTTGTAACAAGCATCTTAATATTGTGTGTGGCAAACATGAAGCCATTCTGTAATTCTTATTAGTTCCTGTTCATTTCCCAGTTGTTGTTATTTTCTCTCTGCCAACATCTCTCTGCCAATATATCTCTCTGCAACTTTCTGTTGAAGGTTCTCTGCGTTAATTGTTTCACACAACAGCAGCTTTTTGTTATGGTTGATTGATTGATTGGTGGTTGATATAAACTTGAACAGCTCCAGTTAAACCGGCTCTTCACGACACTTGTTTTTGTTTCTAAATATCAGGGTGTGAACTGCATGTCGTGTTTGCTAGTCGCGAGCGCACTTGCGAGACAAGCAAACACGTAAAGGTTCATTAACAAGCATGCTGCTCAGTCATTTTAGATTTAATACACAATGTAAGGATACCATGTAATAGGTGAGACTCTTGCCGTCACCCTCGTTCAAGTCCCGTGAAAAACGGAGCAGTACACGCAAACTGATGCCCATTTTCCTCGCGTGACCCCGATTCAGCAGTTTGAGACACCAACTCTTTAGGGGGCCATATCTCAGGAACCAGACAAGATAGGAAAAATCGCCGTCTAATGAGGCGTACAGTTTTTAATCTAGTTTACCACTGTACCGGCCGTTTCACTCTCCGACCTAAAACAAAAATCGCAACCCCACAAAACTTCAAAATAATGAAATTCGCATCTCGCATGTCGTGTTGCATGTCGTGTTGCATGTCGTGTCATGTTATTGACGCGCTCGCGTTCAACTCTCACACAGCAGCTGCAGAACATGGCGGGAAACATCGAGGAGTAGAGAGAGGGTCGGTGCCGAATCAAATATTTCTTGATCTTGATCTACTCCATCTCTCAGCTATCCTACCCCTCATCAACTCGATCTCTCAGCTACCCTACCCCTCATCTACTCCATCTTTCAGCTACCCTACCCCTCATCTACTCCATCTTTCAGCTACCCTACCCCTTATCTAGTCCATCTCTCAGCTACCCTACTCCTCATCTACTCCATCTCTCAGCTTTCCTATTAGGGAAGCATAGAGATGGAAACGATTAGGGGTAGGGAATCCCTATCCATAATCGTTTCCATCTCTATGCTTCCCTAGCCCTCATCAACTCCATCTTTCAGCTACCCTACCCCTAATCTAGTCCATCTCTCCGCTACCCTACTCCTCATCTACTCCATCTCTCAGCTACCCTACCTCCCATTTACTCCATCTCTCAGCTACCCTACCTCCCATTTACTCCATCTCTCAGCTTCCCTACCTCCCATTTACTCCATCTCTCAGCTTACCTACCTCCCATTTACTCCATATCTCAGCTTCCCTACCTGCCATTTACTCCATCTCTCAGATACCCTACCTCCCATTTACTCCATCTCTCAGCTTCCCTACCTCCCATTTACTCCATCTCTCAGCTACCCAACCTCCCATTCACTCCATCTATCAGCTTCCCTACCTGCCATTTATTCCATCTCTCAGCTTCCCTACCTCCCATTTACTCCATCTCTCAGCTTCCCTACCTCCCATTTACTCCATCTCTCAGCTTACCTACCTCCCATTTACTCCATATCTCAGCTTCCCTACCTGCCATTTACTCCATCTTTCAGATACCCTACCTCCCATTTACTCCATCTCTCAGCTTACCTACCTCCCATTTACTCCACCTCTCAGCTTCCCTACCTCCCATTTACTCCATCTCTCAGCTTCCCTACCTCCCATTTACTCCATCTCTCAGCTACCCAACCTCCCATTCACTCCATCTATCAGCTACCCTACCTCCCATTTACTCCATCTCTCAGCTACCCTACCTGCCATTTACTCCATCTTTCAGATACCCTACCTCCCATTTACTCCATCTCTCAGCTTACCTACCTCCCATTTACTCCATCTCTCAGCTTCCCTACCTCCCATTTACTCCATCTCTCAGCTTACCTACCTCCCATTTACTCCATATCTCAGCTTCCCTACCTGCCATTTACTCCATCTTTCAGATACCCTACCTCCCATTTACTCCATCTCTCAGCTTACCTACCTCCCATTTACTCCACCTCTCAGCTTCCCTACCTCCCATTTACTCCATCTCTCAGCTTCCCTACCTCCCATTTACTCCATCTCTCAGCTACCCAACCTCCCATTCACTCCATCTATCAGCTACCCTACCTCCCATTTACTCCATCTCTCAGCTTCCCTACCTCCCATTTACTCCATCTTTCAGCTTCCCTACCTCCCATTTACTCCATCGCTTACCTTCCCTACCTCCCATTTACTCCATCTCTCAGCTTCCCTACCTCCCATTTACTCCATCTCTCATTTATCCTAACATTCCTACCCCTGAGAGATGGAGTAAATGGGAGGTAGGGAAGCTGAGAGATGGAGTAAATGGGAGGTAGGGAAGCTGAGAGATGGAGTAAATGGGAGGTAGG
Organism: Hormiphora californensis; assembly: GCA_020137815.1. Taxonomy (NCBI): domain Eukaryota; kingdom Metazoa; phylum Ctenophora; class Tentaculata; order Cydippida; family Pleurobrachiidae; genus Hormiphora; species Hormiphora californensis. Next base: position 9,650,709 of record CM035350.1, read on the forward strand.
GAAGCTGAGAGATGGAGTAAATGGGAGGTAGGGTATCTGAGAGATGGAGTAAATGGCAGGTAGGGAAGCTGAGATATGGAGTAAATGGGAGGTAGGTAAGCTGAGAGATGGAGTAAATGGGAGGTAGGGAAGCTGAGAGATGGAGTAAATGGGAGGTAGGGTAGCTGAGAGATGGAGTAAATGGGAGGTAGGGTAGCTGAAAGATGGAGTAGATGAGGAGTAGGGTAGCGGAGAGATGGACTAGATTAGGGGTAGGGTAGCTGAAAGATGGAGTTGATGAGGGCTAGGGAAGCATAGAGATGGAAACGATTATGGATAGGGATTCCCTACCCCTAATCGTTTACATCTCTATGCTTCCCTAATAGGAAGCTGAGAGATGGAGTAGATGAGGAGTAGGGTAGCTGAGAGATGGACTAGATAAGGGGTAGGGTAGCTGAAAGATGGAGTAGATGAGGGGTAGGGTAGCTGAAAGATGGAGTAGATGAGGGGTAGGGTAGCTGAGAGATCGAGTTGATGAGGGGTAGGATAGCTGAGAGATGGAGTAGATCAAGATCAAGAAATATTTGATTCGGCACCGACCCTCTCTCTACTCCTCGATGTTTCCCGCCATGTTCTGCAGCTGCTGTGTGAGAGTTGAACGCGAGCGCGTCAATAACATGACACGACATGCAACACGACATGCAACACGACATGCGAGATGCGAATTTCATTATTTTGAAGTTTTGTGGGGTTGCGATTTTTGTTTTAGGTCAGAGAGTGAAACGGCCGGTACAGTGGTAAACTAGATTAAAAACTGTACGCCTCATTAGACGGCGATTTTTCCTATCTTGTCTGGTTCCTGAGATAGGGCCCCCTAAAGAATTGGTGTCTCAAACTGCTGAATCGGGGTCACGCGAGGAAAATGGGCATCAGTTTGTGTGTACTGCTCCGTTTTTCACGGGACTTGAACGAGGGTGACGGCAAGAGTCTCACCTATTACATGGTATCCTTACATTGTGTATTAAATCTAAAATGACTGAGCAGCATGCTTGTTAATGAACCTTGACGTGTTTGCTTGTCTCGCAAGTGCGCTCGCGACTAGCAAACACGACATGCAGTTCACACCCTGAAATATAGGATCCATCATACTGCTCCACCCCCACTGTGTGTTTATACAACGCTAAATATAGACTTTGTTTATTTTGACAGATTTGAAAATACAGAGCTGTGAAGGAGCACGGGCTACTCAACAGTACAGTTCCCTCATTAGAGTGTTTTGTGAGCTGCTGTTCTGTGAACCATTGTATTGGAATATGTTTTGCATTTTGCTGCAATATCAGCTGGTGGTTTCAGAGGGAGAGAGAGAGAGAGAGAGAGAGAGAGAGAGAGAGAGAGAGAGAGAGAGAGAGAGAGTGGGGAGAGAGAGAAAGGGTGCTAGAGGTTGAATTTCTCTAGCATATGGTCGTTAGTCTTGTAGTTTCGAGCATTCTGACTATTTACCACTATATTTTCTAGATTCTGTTTGAAATCCGTTTCTTCTTTTTTTAATTTCAGTTTCTTCCAGCTGTATTAGTAATTTTCTACTCAACAATTCTAGGATATCCTAGTGGGATCCTAGTAGGATTCTCCAGGTCAGGGTAGATGTTTGCTATGTACTAACCCTTATTTACAATATTTGTGGTGTGGTGAGAGAGCGTCAAGTAAGGGAAGTGGTACCAGGTACCTCTTATATTTGTTCTACTCTTTCCCTCATCAGCATATCTCTCTCTTCAACCTCTGAGACTAGTGATCTGCAACACATTCCATGTCGCCTAATTGAGCCCTATTATTATGCTGTATTATCCTTTTGTGAATTGGAAGAGAGAAACCCTGATTAATGTACAGATGATCCTCCTGTGATCCAACACATGGAGATTAGAGAATTGAGAGCAGTTATATATGTACCCCCCCCCC
>CM035350.1:9652740-9705240 GCA_020137815.1 Hormiphora californensis
GTTCCTCCAGTAGCAGTAGCTAGCTCCTCCAGTAGAATTATCTTCTGCGATAAGGGCTCACCTGGTTGGTATAGTACTGACACAGTTTCGTGTGGGGCGGTTAGTTATAATCTCACGCCTCTCCGAGATCTCAATTTCTCTATCTCTCTCTCTCCCTCTCTCTCTCTCTCTCTCTCTCTCTCTCTCTCTCTCTCTCTCTCTCTCTCTCTCTCTCTCTCTCTCTCTCTCTCTCTCTCTCTCTCTCTCAGTCTCTCTTTGTTGGTCCTATGTGGATGGTCATATTGTAAGTAATTTCTTTATTATATTGCGGTTTATTTCTAATCAAGTCTCGATCGATATTTAGAGCTTTGGTCTTTATTTGTTAAATTGTCACTGGACTAAGATCGCTGCGGTTAATTCACCAAATTACACAATAATAACGTCAGTCGTCAGCTCGAACCCCTGCAAGTTTTTGCAGGCCCATTACAATTAATTTAGTAGGATTGCAGGTGCAACGTCACACAGTGCCCACACATGAGAGAGAGGGTATAACAGGGTTGCTCATTTCGACACACTCTCTGAACTTATGATTCATGCTGATCTTATAGTATTACAAGGATAAAAAACAGTTGTGTTATCTCCGACGAGATGGAGAGAGAGAGAGAAAAGAAGATAGAGCGAGAGAGAGAGAGAGAGAGGGAAGACGAGAGAGATAGAGTATATATACGAGTAGTAGAGAGAATATAGATAGATAGAGATTCGTCTATCTCTCTCTCTCTCTCTCTCTCTCTCTCTCGCCAGTCCCAGCCACAGTTGTGTGTCTAGCTGGGAGCTGTGGAATATGGGGGGGGTCGTCATGTTAATGTTAATGTTTCATGAAAATTTTTTAAATGTTAACATTAACATTATTAACATTATTAACATTATTAACAAAAAAAAGAAGCTTTTTTAAGTCTTTTTGAAGCTTTTAATCCCGCTTTAATAGATCATTTGCGTTATTTTTGACAATATTATACGTACTACCCATCCAATCAACACTGATATACAGTCGAACCCCGATTTAATGGCCCCCGATTTAGTGGCACCCGTACCCCGATTTAGTGGCAGGATTTTTTCCCCAAAAATTTTTTTGAATTTTTTTTGTGAATTTTTTTTTGAATTTTTTTGACCCGCCACTAGTGCGGTAATATGACGAAAATTTTTCGGCATAATCGTTCTAAAGCTAATTCCACTTCTAGGGTACTCTATAGGGTCCCTAGAATCAACCCCTGAAGTTGTCGCAAGATCGGCGATGAAGAACTTGCCTTAATTGGGCCTAATTGGTTACAGGGTGCTTTCAGCCTGAAGCCAAACCCATAAATACCCTTAAAATAGGAGTATAGACAAAACCGAGGGCACTAAAGTGATCAGCGTCCTCGCATTAGTGGGGGTAGGTGCTGGAATTAAGTCTCTATCTCATCTGGTTAATTAGTTAATTGGATAATTAGATCGGCACATATGGCTATAGCCACTTAGGAATGGTTTAGAGACATTTCACGGGTGCCATCTTGTAGACAATGGCCAAGTTGTGGGTGGTCGACGTCGGACTTTTATGCTCTATCTCCAACCGTTTAGCCGTTATTTGGTTTGCTCAAAATCGGGCTTTTTACCGTTTTTTGCTCATTTTGAGCACCTTTAAAGCCAAATAACGGCTAAACGGTTGGAGATAGAGCTTAAAAGTCCGACGTCGACCCCCCCATAACTTGGCCATTGCCTACAAGATGGCACCAGTGAAATGTCTCTAAACCATTCCTAAGTGGCTACAGCCATATGGCCGAAAACGGCTATGTGCAGATCTAATTATCCAATTAACTAATTAACCAAATGAGATAGAGACTTAATTCCAGCACCTACCCCCACTAATGCGAGGACGCTGATCACTTTAGTGCCCTCGGTTTTGTCTCTACTCCTATTTTAAGGGTATTTATGGGTTTGGCTTCAGGCTGAAAGCACCCTGTAACCAATCAGGCCCAATTAATGCAATTTCTTTATCGCCGATCTTGCGACAACTTCAGGGGTTGTTTCTAGGGACCCTATAGAGTATCCTAGAAGTGGAATTAGCTTTAGAACGATTATGACGAAAAATTTTCGTCCTATTACCGCACTATTTATACATTAAACTGGTGTTCTTTACTCGTATACCCCTCCTTTGTTATAATGACCCTTTTCTTACCTCAAAACCTTTTCTGAAATCCAAACAATTATCCTAGCTATGAAATATATGCCATGGGAGATAGTGAGTTTATGATAGAAACACCTAAAAACACATAAAACAGCTATAAACCGACTAAAAACATCTAAAACGCGATTTTTGTTAATTTTGTTAATTTTGTTAATTTTGTTAATGTTTCACCAAGGGTCGTTTGTTAATTAACAAAACATTAACAAAATTAACATGACGACCCCCCCGGAATATGTCGGGATAAAATTCACATGGGGTATGGCTTCGATTACTTTTTCAATGTCCCCCTCGTCTGTCAGTGACAGTGTCACTTACTTATTTCAACAGCCAGTCATTCGTTTTCTTGCTTTTTTTCAGCTATCGCACCGATTGATGTACTAGTTCTTTATTCTTTTAAAGAGAAACAACGATTTTGCAGTACTAATATTCAATTAAGAACACTATTCTTTGTTCCACACACATTCAGAGAATCTCTCTCTCTCTATCTCTCTGAGCTGTGCTCTTGGTGACGCAGTCTCCCTTACAACTCGTAAAATAATTCTTACTTCTAATAATTCTTACTTCTAATAATTCTTACTTCTACTTCTACATCTTGTATTATATTCCCTCCCTTTATAATTCTACTTTTTCTACAATCTGTTCAGAATGACCTTTACAGTTCAGTATATATTTACTTTTCACCACCTCTTTACACAGTGTTCTAGCTCTACTATAGCTCTACTATATACAGCAGCTATCAGTATATCAGTATAGCAACTTCAGACAAAGAGGAGTTAAACATTGCAAAGTTATCCGCGACATCCAGTACCTGCAAAGTTATTTGTGATATCCAGTACCTGCAAAGTTATTTGTGATATCCAGTACCTGCAAAGTTATTTGTGATATCCAGTTGGATAGTTAGCATGGCGTCCGGGGTGACATTTACGGAGACGAGCGACTACATTTGTGGTGCTATTATGGCCATCGTATCTTTTATCGCTGTACTAGGTACGTATACTTTTAGCTTTTATATCCTGGATATCGCATGAGTCGATTAAATATCTGACAGCTAATTTACCTGTCATTGTTTTTTTTTGGGAAGCCACGAAAAAAATCAATGCTTGAGCTAATATCAGATATCTCTGTCTGATTCCCGATCTCACTGATCTCAGGTACAACAAGGGCGCTGGTTTTATTCGGTAGGATGAAGTTTGTGCAGAAAAGACGGTTCTCTCATATCTCATTCCTGTTCATAAATCTGATAATAACGGATTTGGTGTGTGGAATGTTCAATGCCAGCTTCATGTCTTACACCCTCCTAAACAGGTACTAGTCGATATAAACCGGGTAGAAGATGGATATCTAAATAATAGACTATAGACTATAGACCTTGCTGTTTACATTCTAACCATGATCTGATCTGATGTTGTTTCTTTCTTCCCCAATAATCATGATAATATTACACCCCCCCCCCCCATTACATCACCTTTGATTATTATAACAAGGGGGGTCAAGGGGATGGGTCGTTGCTATTCGAGGTTCACTGTGGTGAGAGAAATAAAAATATCATTCTAATTAAACTTTTGCAGCATGCAAAGCCTTTTAAATTTTAATCCAACTACCGAATGATATTGACCCCGACCACATATGGTCAAATGATCAGTGCAGTATAAGTAAAAACTCCGATTATGAACAATTTAAGTGGTTTTCCTCGGTATTTTTTATAAGAGATCAAAATGTCTTTGCCAATACGATAAGTATGTTGCCAAGGGATTCTATCGAATTCTAACTACAATAATGCCTTTCTAAGAAGGAAAGAAAGACTTTACTGAAGATTGTCTCTCTCAGATCGGTGGAAGAAAGAAGTAACACGACGTTATTCCGAGTGTTTTGCAATGTTAACGGAATCAGTGATGTCCTCGCTCCCCAAGGAAGTGTGCTAATTAACGCGATAATGAGTTATGGCCGGTATATTGCTGTGTGTAAGAGTCTCCGGTATAACTCCCTCATAACAACTAGAAAGGTATGGAAGTTTTCTATGCTTTCTTCGTTGAAACACATCTGGGTTTTTACGAATAGTAAAGTTTCAATGTCTAACTGGAATTATATAACAACTCGCAAGAGTTTTAAAAATATAAATATTTTAACACACTGCTGATGACATTCTTTTCTTTTTTTCCTGAAGATCTAATAATAATATCCGGGGTATTTATCTTTCCTTAGTTTCTATAGACTCTGCAGTCTGTACTTCAATTCCGTGCAAGCTCGTCCAATAATAGGGATGACTTCGTAACCAAGCACTGACCTACTTTCTACCCCTTCCCAATAACCACAATCCCCTACAGATTTATATAGCAGTTGGTATAGCCTGGGCGTATAGCGTGTACCTGGCCATCCTTCCATACATGTGGAGCGTCTACTACGACTTTATCCCCTCTATCTCCCTATGTTCATGGTACAACGCTATCATCTACAAAGTTGACGTAAGTATACTGGTGACATGTTAGGCCATGAATTGTATCTACTTTTATCACTGAGTATAATTCATGGTGTAATACCAATTATAGTGACTCGTACAATATGTTTCTCTCAATCCTTGAAGCACCAGCGATTGATGGTCGCATTACCTAATCCCATGGTCCAAGAAGATGATCCTCCTGCAACTCCTCATTCATTCGCATGATTCACAATGATGATGTTTCTCTGTCAGGCCAATGCTCTGACAGATGTTTCTTCATTATATACACCAGACCGATATTTGTTAGTTTCTCAGTCATCAGAGTTCAGTATTTATATGTGTAAGAAAACTCGGGTGGCCTACCCGTCAGGTCACACCGATTCAGGTTCACTATTTCACGTTTCTAATGCACATGAAAATCGGTTTTCCAGTCCCATAGTACTAGCCGACTAGCGCGGTAGTCCTAATCCACTTGCAGAGCTCAACAAAGGACATTTTCGGTACATTTTTAAAAAATCCACCATGTAGAGGTTTCAGGTGGCGAGAAACATTTCACATATAATATTCATGATTCTGCAACATCTCACAACTAACGCACATTATGTTCAACAGGGTAAGGAGTTGCAGGCGTTTCTCTTCATCGCCATAGTAACGCTTCCCTCCCTTGTTCCTGCGTGTGTCGTCATGGTCTGCTGCTTTCTCATCATCTACCAGTTAATCTCAGGTAACAAAGAGAGGGAGAGGGAGAGAGAGAGAGAGAGAGAGAGATAGAGAGAGGGGGAGAGAGAGAGAGAGAGAGGGGGAGAGAGACAGAGAGAGAGAGACAGAGAGACAGAGAGAGAGACAGAGACAGAGACAGAGATCCAGAGACAGAGACAGAGACAGATAGACAGAGAGACAGAGCTAAACAGAGAGACAGAGACTGAGATTTGAAGATTGGGATATAATATACATGTGTTAACGTAGTGTGTCCTGTATGGTGTGCCAATTGTGCAACAACACGTGGTTCTACTGTCAGTGTCATGTAAAGTAAAGCGGGACATCCAAGCTGTTTCAGGTTCGGAACAGGGTGTATACGGTCTCTCCATCTTGTTCTGTCTGCCCTCCGCCGCCTCGAGGAAGGGAGATTTACAGTTTGCAAAGAGGATGGAGCTTATTGAGGCTGCCAGATCAGTCCTCAAGATTGTACTTCTCTTCATATTCTGTAACATTGCTTGGTAAGTATACAGCAACATCAATATTTTTTCCCACAAGTCAGTGGTGGCCCCAGCCTGGGTGGTGGCCACCCCCCCAAAACTTTTCAAACAGGGGTTGTTGGGGGTGGTAAAATAGCTTTAAAATGTGTTCTAAATTGCTTTAAATTGATCAAAATCTAAAATTTTCCGGGGGCTTCGCCCCTAACCTACACCAGGGGCTGAAAATCGTTAAGATATTGTTCTAAATTGCTTAAAATTGATCAAAAACTAAAATTTTCTGGGGGCTTCGCCCCTTATCCACACCAGGGGCTGAACATCATTAAAAAAGTTTTCTAAAAGGGCTGAAAATTGTCCCCGCCCCCCAAACCCCCTGCCGCAGCTCCCTCGGAACCTCGGTCACTAGGTTTGGAGTTGAAGTGTGGCCTTCGGCCACACCACCCCCCCCCCCCCCCCAAAATGCTTGCTGGGGCCACCCCTGCCACAAGTTTCGCTTTTTCTGAATGTACGATCATCTATTGATTCTTACAAAATGCCCTCTTCACACCATGTTCCAATAACACCTGCTTCTAGTTCACATCTATCTCACATCTAGTATTCTAGTTCACATCTATAGTTCACATATACCACATACTCGCTAAAACACAGCTCCTCTTGCACACTGTGTCACACACACAACTTCACAAATTGTTCATCGTAGAACTGTGGGTACTGGATGCCATAATTTTACCCCCCCCCCCCCTCCCCTCTCAGGTGGATAAAGATGTTGTCTGATTGTTTGGAATTCTGCTCTGTCCTCCCTTTCAACTGGTCCAAGGAACTCCTGGGGGCGACAACTGTAAACTACCTAAACCGCATTCTCAAGATGTTAGTGATCAGCAACAGTGCTGTAACCCCCTTCTTGTACTCCTTTGGGAACGCCAGGAGGAACAATTCGACACGTCAGCTGCCAATAACGGTGTCAACACAGAATAACCGGCCACGGTCGATACGGTCCGTGAACAGGGCGAATAGTATGAACATTCAGAGACAAATACAATGACATTGCAGTGCCAAAATTAGAGGGATGCAGGGTGAATAAGAGTGAAGCTGAACTGAAATGTTTTTAATTAACCCAAAATTTGAGAGAAGTACATAATTGAGAGAAATGGTTCTGATGTTATGAGTGCTGTTGTAAAATCGAAATGTAGAGTGTTGTTTGGTGTGTCAGTATTTATATTCAACATAATATGTATCTGTCATTGGCCTGCCAGATATCGATATTGAGACTGTACAGTACCGAAAATTAGATTTTGTGAATGACAGTGGTCCCCCAACTATGTACAAGGGTCATTTCATCTGACGCGCTGACCCCTTCTCGATCATGGAGTTTATGGTCACTGTCAAGCATCTTGCGAAACTCAATCTTGTAAATTCTTTTTCTGTTTTGAGATAAGAGCAAAAGATATTTTGGGAGGTATAATTTACAGTTGTGATGCGTTGATAGAATTAGATGTCATGTATATGTGTTCATATTTCATGTTTATACGTTTACACTATGTTCATGTCTCGGAAGCTAACGTGTTTTAATTTGGATAATTATACAGTCGGACCCTGATTTACCGGAACCCCGATATACTGGAAGTATCAACTTCCCCCAATAAAGAAAACTAACGGTATAGTATTTGACCCCGATATACCGGACACCCTTTCACAGCTTTTCCCCGAGCATCCCGGTAATTCGGGGTCCGACTGTATATTCTGAGTACCAATATCATAACTATATTCAGACACTCAAAAACACTTGTGTGGCTCACATCTGCTGTCTGGCGTCGCCGACCCCATCTGAGCGCACTGTCGCGGGTATTGGGGTATGGCGCCGCCATACAGCTGTCATCTGTGAGGGAAGATCAATCAAACACCACTAAACATATTCTGAGTGAGGTGATCCATCATGGAAGGTGATCATGGAAGGTGATCCATCATGTTTAACAAGCAGCCTCGTTCTCCACGATGGTCTCGACCTTGGGCTGCTTGGGCTTGTTGTCATGCCTGGCCGCATGGGACTTTAAGATTGGGGATGCCGATACCATCTTGCTGACTCGTCGGGAGATGTAGTTCTCGTAGGCTGACCCGCCGTGTTCCTTGACATCGAGCCCAACTTTCTCTGTCTCAAGACTTACTCTCAGCTTGTTGGTTATCTGTTTGGGGGAATGAATATGTGAACAAAAAGATAGTACAGTCGGACCCCGATTTAGTGCAGTGGCATCCTCGGGGAAAAAAATCCTGCCACTAAATCGGGGTGCCACTAAATTGGGGTCAAATAATGTTAATTTCCTATATCGGGGGGAAAAAATCCTGCCACTAAATCGGGGGGCCACTAAATCGGGGGGCCACTAAATCGGGGTCCGACTGTATTGGAAATAATAATTGCCAATTGAATGAGCTGGGTACTACGAGTGGGTACTGGGTAGTGAATGCACTTACCGCTAAGATGGTGAGAGGGAGAGAGAGACAGAGAGACAGAGAGACAGATAGAGATAGACAGAGACAGAGACAGAGAGACAGAGAGAGAGAGACAGAGATTTGAAGATTGGGATATAATATATGTGTAGTGTGTCCTGTATCGAATATCGTGTGCCAATTGTGCAACAACACGTGGTTCTACTGTCAGTGTCATGTATCGTGTGCCAATTGTGCAACAACACGTGGTTCTACTGTCAGTGTCATGTATCGTGTGCCAATTGTGCAACAACACGTGGTTCTACTGTCAGTGTCATGTATCGTGTGCCAATTGTGCAACAACACGTGGTTCTACTGTCAGTGTCATGTAAAGTAAAGCAGGACATCCAAGCTGTTTCAGGTTCGGAACAGGGTGTATACGGTCTCTCCATCTTGTGTGTCATGTAAAGTAAAGCGGGACATCCAAGCTGTTTCAGGTTCGGAACAGGGTGTATACGGTCTCTCCATCTTGTTCTGTCTGCCCTCCGCCGCCTCGAGGAAGGGGGATTTACAGTTTGCAAAGAGGATGGAGCTTATAGAGGCTGCCAGATCAGTCCTCAAGATTGTACTTCTCTTCATATTCTGTAACATTGCTTGGTAAGTATACAGCAACATCAATATTTTTTCCCACAAGTCAGTGGTGGCCCCAGCCTGGGTGGTGGCCACCCCCCCAAAACTTTTCAAACAGGGGTTGTTGGGGGTGGTAAAATAGCTTTAAAATGTGTTCTAAATTGCTTTAAATTGATCAAAATCTAAAATTTTCCGGGGGCTCCGCCCCTAACCTACACCAAGGGCTGAAAATCGTTAAAATATTGTTCTAAATTGCTTAAAATTGATCAAAAACTAAAATTTTCCGGGGGCTTCGCCCCTTATCCACACCAGGGGCTGAACATCATTAAAAAAGTTTTCTAAAAGGGCTGAAAATTGTCCCCGCCCCCCAAACCCCCTGCCGCAGCTCCCTCGGAACCTCGGTCACTAGGTTTGGAGTTGAAGTGTGGCATTCGGCCACACCACCCCCCCCCCCCCCCCAAATGCTTGCTGGGGCCACCCCTGCCACAAGTTTCGCTTTTTCTGAATGTACGATCATCTATTTATTCTTACAAAATGTTCACACCATGTTCCAATAGCACCTGCTTCTATAGTTCACATCTAGCTCACATATACCCCCCCCCCCCCCCCCCATATACCACATACTCGCTAAAACACAGCTCCTCTTGCACACTGTGTCACACACACACAACTTCACAAATTGTTCATCGTAGAACTGTGGGTACTGGATGCCATAACTAATTTTACCCCCCCCCCCTCCCCTCTCAGGTGGATAAAGATGTTGTCTGATTGTTTGGAATTCTGCTCTGTCCTCCCCTTCAACTGGTCCAAGGAACTCCTGGGGGCGACAACTGTAAACTACCTAAACCGCATCCTCAAGATGTTAGTGATCAGCAACAGTGCTGTAACCCCCTTTTTGTACTCATTTGGGAACGCCAGGAGGAACAATTCGACACGTCAGCTGCCAATAACGGTGTCAACACAGAATAACCGGCCCCGCTCGATACGGTCCGTGAACAGGGCGAATAGTATGAACATTCAGAGACAAATACAATGACATTGCAGTGCCAAAATTAGAGGGATGCAGGGTGAATAAGAGTGAAGCTGAACTGAAATGTTTTTAATGAGCCCAAAATTTGAGAGAAATTGAAAGTGGTTCTGATGTTATGAGTGTATTGTAAAATCGAAATGTAGAGTGTTGTTTGGTGTGTCAGTATTTATATTCGACATAATGTATCTGTCATTGGCCTGACAGATATCGATATTGAGACTGTACAGTACCGAAAATTAGATTTGGTGAATGACAGTGGTCCCCCAACTATGTACAAGGGTCATTTCATCTGACGCGCTGACCCCTTCTCGATCATGGAGTTTATGGTCACTGTCAAGCATCTTGCAAACTCAATCTTGTAAATTCTTTTTCTGTTTTGAGATAAGAGCAAAAGATATTTTGGGAGGTATAATTTACAGTTGTGATGCGTTGAATTAGACGCTATGTCATGTATATGTGTTCATATTTCATGTTTATACCACATACGTTTACACTATGTTCATGTCTCGGAAGCTAACGTGTTTTAATTTGGATAATTATACAGTCGGACCCTGATTTACTGGAAGTATCAACTTCTCCCAATAAAGAAAACTAGCGGTATAGTATTTGACCCCGATATACCGGACACCCTTTCAGCTTTCACCGAGCATCCCGGTAATTCGTTGGTCACGTGTGAGGGGATTGCCTTTCGGGCGCGCGAACATGAGGGGCGCGACGTGCCCAAGGTAATTCGGGGTCCGACTATATTATGAGTATCAATATCATAACTATTATATTCAGACACTCACTTCAGACTTGTGTGGCTCACATCGTCATCTGCTGTCTGGCGCCGCCGACCCCATCTGAGCGCACTGTCGCGGGTATTGGGGTATGGCGCCGCCATACAGCTGTCATCTGTGAGGGAAGATCAATCAAACACCACTAAACATATTCTGAGTGAGGTGATCCATCGCATGTTTAACAAGCAGCCTCGTTCTCCACGATGGTCTCGACCTTGGGCTGCTTGGGCTTGTTGTCATGCCTGGCAGCATGGGACTTTAAGATTGGGGATGCCGATACCATCTTGCTGACACGTCGGGAGATGTAGTTCTCGTAGGCTGACCCGCCGTGTTCCTTGACATCGAGCCCAACTTTCTCTGTCTCGAGACTCACTCTCAGCTTGTTGGTTATCTGTTTGGGGGAATGAATATGTGAACAAAAAGATAGTACAGTCGGACCCCGATTTAGTACAGTGGCATCCTCGGGGAAAAAAATCCTGCCACTAAATCGGGGTGCCACTAAATTGGGGTCAAATAATGTTAATTTCCTATATCGGGGGAAAAAAATCCTGCCACTAAATCGGGGGGCCACTAAATTGGGGGCCACTAAATCGGGGTCCGACTGTATTGGAAATGATAATTGCCAATTGAATGAGCTGGGTACTACGAGTGGGTACTGGGTAGTGAATGTGCTTACCGCTAAGATGGTGAATGTTATTATCCCAAGGATGGCAGTCCACAATATCACTACCACAATGAAGGTCAGATTAGCAGCAAACTGTAACGGGCCATTCCCATCGCACTGATAGGGGGAATTAGGAGGTAGACAGATACAGACAGACAGACAGACAGACAGACAGACAGACAGACAGACAGACAGACAGACAGACAGACAGACAGACAGACAGACAGACAGACAGACAGACAGACAGACAGACAGACAGACAGACAGACAGACAGACAGACAGACAGACAGACAGACAGACAGACAGACAGACAGACAGACAGACAGACAGACTGACAGACTGACAGACAGACAGACAGACAGACAGACAGACAGACAGACAGACAGACAGACAGACAGACAGACAGACAGACAGACAGACAGACAGACAGACAGACAGACAGACAGACAGACAGACAGACAGACAGACAGACAGACAGACAGACAGACAGACAGACAGACTGACAGACTGACAGACAGACAGACAGACAGACAGACAGACAGACAGACAGACAGACAGACAGACAGACAGACAGACAGATAGACAGACAGACAGATAGACAGACAGACAGACAGACAGACAGACAGAATACCTTGTAGAACAATCCACAGCTCCCAGTTCCGTATGCCATTTCCATGTTGGATGGGGTTGCAAATATTCCAGCGGCCAAAGTTCCCCAAATGCCACAGAAAAAGTGAACCGGTGAGGCTTCCACAACATCATCAATTAGGAAATATTCCAACATCTGAAATATAATAGCTACTGTATAGTATCATCAGTGATAATTCATCACCATAAGTTGCTTTGATGATGGTATTAAACTTAGCTAAACTTAGCCTCAGTCCTCACCCCACCCGACTCCCACCCTCGCACCCCCCCCCCCCCCACATACCCGACTCCCACCCTCACACCCTCCACCTACCCGACTCCCACCCTCGCACTCCCACCCTGCCACCCTCGCACCCTCCACCTACCCGACTCCCACCCTCGCACTCCCACCCTCGCACCCTCCACCTACCCGGCTCCCACCCTCACACCCAGCCCTCCACCCCACCCGACTCCCACCCTCGCACCCTCGAACCTACCCGACTCCCACCCTCGCACCCTCGCACCTACCCGACTCCCACCTTCGCACCCTCGAACCTACCCAACTCCCACCCTCGCACCCTCCACATACCCGACTCGCACCCTCCATCACCTACCCGAGATGAGAGAAAGTAGATGGCACCTCCGATGATACCAATAACAAAAGCGATCTCTGGGTTGACTACAGCACACCCTGCCGTTATGCTAACTAGCCCTCCCAGGATACCGTTGTTCGTTCTCTCAATACTGATGTGCCCCTCCCACCATCGACCGAGAATAGTCGAGGTTAGGCCTGGAAAAGGGGAGGTTAGGCCTGGAAAAGGGGAGGTTAGGCTAGGAAGTGGGGTGTAGAGGTTAGGAAAAGGGGAGTTAAAGGGATACTGACATATTCAAAAAATTTTGACTTTTTCAACGATCCTGGGTGTGGTAACTGGTTGGGAGATAAAAATAGGATTAGACGAAGTGCGAACTCTCTACTCCCTCTCGTTCTCAAGATATAGGGCCCCACCTTTTAGCACTTCGTAATTGGTTATGGTAAGGCAGCGGATTACGGGGGCCCGGATGAGACGCCCGTACCAGTCGCCCGTACCAGTCGCCCGTACATTTGCTTTGCGCATTACGTTTCATCGCACTTTCTCCACAAATAAGGTACATGCGCGTTACGCGCATGTGTTTTGTTGTGATGAAAGTGTGGTGAAACGTAATGCGCAAAGCAAATGTACGGGCGACTGGTACGGGCGATCTATACGGGCGATCTATTCGAGCCCCCGTAATCCCCCGTGTAAAGGGGGAGAGTTGTATTGCAAATTACATGTAAACACGAGTCTGTTTATCTGTCAATATCTCAACTTTCACATGCACGATTTTGACCGGATTTTTTTCTGAAAGTCAGAAATGTTTTAAATTTTTAGTATTTTCATATGATGTATCAGAATGACCAAGAAAATCAGTAAATAAACAAGTAAACTTTGCAGGTTGAGGTGAACTGGAGTGCATTGTCAATTAGACCCAATTATGGTCAATTAGGGCACTTTGCCGACCTCTGAGGACTTGGAAAAGTTGCTCATGCGATTCAACGTATCAAAATTAGTGTGTAAAGTGCCCTCACGTGCGATCTTTCAGCATTTCCAGTTGAAAATGCATTTATCGCAAATTAGACTGAATTATGCTCAGTTAGGATACTTTCTTCACCTCTGACGGCTTGGAAAAGCCGCTTACGTGATTCAGCGTATCAAAATTAGTGGGGATAGTGCTCCCACATGAATTGATAGCGTTTTCATGCGATAAGTTACAGTTATGATCAATTAGACCCGATTATGCTCAATTAGGGCACTTTCTCCACCCCTGAGTGGTTGCCAAAGTTGCTTACGTGATTCAACGTATCAAAATTAGTCGGGTATAGTGGTTTTGCCTTTTATACCAATTAGTTGCCTAAATTTTTCAGTTTATACTCTCCTAGGATACAATATTCATTTCAGGGCTGAATAGTTAATAACTATTGACTATTTTATTGACTATGGGCTAAATATTAACAACTTGTATGTAAAATTGAGGAAATACAGCCAAATTTGATTGACATTAGTTACTGAATACCATGATGATATTGTTCTAAGAGGGCATACATTTCAAAAAATCACCGTCTTGCTTAGTTATATTTCTATCTATTCATGACAAGTCTAGAGACAAATGGAAACCAAAAATGGAAACTAGAAGTGGTCTTAAAGTTTTTAGAAAAAACCCGGTCAAAATCGCATGTGTATTAGCTGAGATAATGACATATATACCCTGCTAACTTAAATAACCCGCCAGTCCCACTAGCGCGCTCTCAATAAACAGCCAGTCCAGCGGCAGATTATTTCCCACTGGCAGGTTATTTATTTTGAACATTCAAAGTGTGTGTAAATGATCAGTTCTTACTAAAATACAGAGGGAACACTATGTGCAACACTTACACACTACATTGGAGAGAAAGAAAGGACACATTCCGTCAATTACTCTCTCTTTATCTCCCCTTTTGTCTCACTATCTCTTTCTCTGTGTTATGTGTGACATGCCCCTTATCAGGCTAATTCTTTCACTCTCTTTCCTTAGCAACTGCTTAGTAACTGTTACCAAACAGTGTACACTCAATTGTGACGTGTTTTTAACTATTTCTCAGTTCTCTTTGTGTGTTTTGATTAGTGTTCTCTCTCTTGTTGGTGTGTAATACTTGAAATAAACAACTAAAGCAGGGTATATAACCCATAAACTCTGACCACTGGCACGTTATAGGTTTAAACCCCTCCGCCTCTCCCTCGGCTCCGCCTCGGGATCGTCGTCGTGATTTAAACCAGTTTATCCGCCAGCGGCGGATAAACTCCAGCTAACTTCTCCCAGCGGCGCGCTGGGAGAAAGTTATCTGAAATAACGCGCCAGTGGCCAGAGTTTATGCCTCATATAAACAGGCTCGTGTTTACCTGTAATCTGTAATGCTGGTCTCCTCCTCTTACCATAACCAATTAGTGGGTGTTAATATTTGGGACCCTATATCTTGAGAAGTAGAGGGAGTAGAGAGCTCGGACTTCGACACAATGTATTTATTCTCTCAGATGACGTGATTGAGCAATGTATTATTAAAATTTGAGATGGTCGATTTCAATATGTCAGTATCCCTTTAAGGTTAGGAAATGAGTTGTTGAGGTTGGTAAATGGGATTGAGAAGTTGAGGTTGTGAAATGGGGAATTGTTAGGATAAATATTGTTCAAATACCAGAAGCAGTAGCAGAGATAGTTGTTGTGACAGCAGATAGTCCAGCAACGTCAGCAGCTCCTCCATCTACTGTCAGGGTACTACCGCAATTGAACCCATACCAGCCAACCCACAGGATGAGAACCCCCACAGTTTGGAATGTACTAGACTGGTGGGGCATTGTATTGGGGTTTCCATTAGCATCAAACCGGCCATACCTTGGTCCTGATAATGGAAGGGTCGTGGTGAAGTTGTTAGGTGACAGACAGACAGAGGAGGTAGACAGACAGAGACAGACAGAGACAGACAGAGACAGACAGAGACAGAGACAGAGACAGAGACAGACAGAGACAGACAGAGACAGACAGAGACAGACAGAGACAGACAGAGACAGACAGAGACAGACAGAGACAGACAGAGACAGACAGAGACAGACAGAGACAGACAGAGACAGACAGAGACAGACAGAGACAGACAGAGACAGACAAAGACAGACAGAGACAGACAGAGACAGACAGAGACAGAGACAGACAGAGACATACAGAGACAGACAGAGACAGACAGAGACAGGCAGAGACAGGCAGAGACAGACAGAGACAGACAGAGACAGACAGAGACAGACAGAGACAGACAGAGACAGACAGAGACAGACAGAGACAGACAGAGACAGACAGAGACAGACAGAGACAGACAGAGACAGACAGAGACAGACAGAGACAGACAGAGACAGACAGAGACAGACAGAGACAGACAGAGACAGACAGAGACAGACAGAGACAGACAGAGACAGAGACAGACAGAGACATACAGAGACAGACAGACAGAGAGTAGAGACAGACATAGACAGACAGACAGACAGACAGACAGACAGACAGACAGACAGACAGACAGACAGACAGACAGACAGACAGACAGACAGACAGACAGACAGACAGACAGACAGACAGACAGACAGACAGACAGACAGACAGACAGACAGACAGACAGACAGACAGACAGACAGACAGACAGACAGACAGACAGACCGACAGACAGACAGACAGACAGACAGACAGACAGACAGACAGAAGACAGACAGAGACAGACAGAGACAGACAGAGACAGACAGAGACAGACAGACTTTACTAACCTAGGAAGATAGCTGCGATCAGTGCAGTACATCCCCCTACCGTATGAACCACGGTACTGCCAGCAAAGTCAACAACACCAACTCCATAAAGACGATCAGAGGAGTCGGAGTGGAATGCAGATGCCCAACCCTCTGAAAAGAATATTTGGTGTTACTAATTATAGAGCGGGGAATCTATGTGATGTCCCATGTCCAGGAGTCGTTATCCATCCAATGGGTGTCTACTTACCACCCCAGCCCCAGTGTTATATGTATGTCAAGTGTCAGCTACTTACCACCCCAGCCCCAGTGTTATATGTATGTCAAGTGTCAGCTACTTACCACCCCAGCCCCAGTGGACGACGACAGGGTAAACAAAGCAGGTCAGCACAAATGAGTAGGTAAAATAGGCAGCCACTTGACACCGTTCCGCTACAGCTCCTGTTGTAGAGATCGATTAATTATAGAATATATCTAGCAGCAATAACCCGAAGAAAGCAAAGAAGGGTCGCCAAATCCTAAAAAGTAAAACTGGGAAAAGGACTGGAGTTAAAATATTATTATTCCAACTAACCGGATACGATAGTAGCAGCTGTGGCAGCAAATGCAAATTGAAACAGGAAAAAAGCAAGTCCTTTTCCGTCGTATGATCTATCAGGAAAATCATTGCTCCCATTAGCCATTTCTCCAGTCAGCGCAAAGTCATTTGTTCCTGAAATGATCAAACCTCGTTAACCACACAAACTATCGGGCTGGCTCACAGTGTGGAGACCCTCGAGAGAAAGGCATGTTGAAAACTTATCTCTCTCCCTCCTTACCGATAAAACTAAATGACCCGCCTGACGCCTTCCCAAACGCCAGTCCGAATCCTATCAACCAGAAAGAAAGAGCACCAATGCAAGCATCAAGCATGTTCTTGGTCAGAATGTTTTTCGTATTCTTCATCGACACTGTCCCCACTTCAACAAGTGCAAATCCAGACTGAAACAGGAGGGGGGTTACAACGTACATGTATCCTTATCGAACCCTTTCACTGATAGAAGATTTCATCACCCCAATCTCCCTCACCAACCGGACCTTGTTGAGTAGGGGTGAGCAACAACACACCAACCTGCATAAAGAAGACGAACACGGCACACAGTAGAACCCAGATAACATCAACGGAATACCCCGCTGCTTCCACCGCAGTAGTCATGTTGGCCCGCCAATCAACCGTGTCAGCTGTGGGAGAGTTTTTATTTGAAATTCTAGTGCTACACTGTCCCTCGATTCGCTAACTTTGTGACTGTCGAGGGACAGTGAAGCATGTCTAGCAGGAAGAGAGTCTGAGATGTGCCCCATCCCCCCCCCCAGATGAGTGAGCAACCTAGACAAATCACAGTTGAATAATTATTTTAATCAACACACTTACCCAACTGATTAACCATGTTTATCTGGTGTGATACCGGTGTTCAGTCCGTATTGCAAGCTACTAAAAAGAGGGATTGTGATGATGAAAAAGCACTGCTAAACATCATATCTGTTTACAAAATATCAATATGAACAAACAGTGATCTGCTTTGTTGCAATTTAGTGGAAACTTGAGAGACGACAGGTGAATAAAAACAAGCTAGGCCATTGAGTTAGCTACATTGTAGGCAACTCAATGCCCTAGCAATTGTAGCTACAAGTAGAAGCATTACTCTCCTTTGTTTATCTCTACTGGGCCTCTCTAGTCTCTACTATAATTATAACTCCTATTGTTGGACACGTCGCGGCCCTCTGTTTTCGCGGCCCGCTCGGAGCTTGGTCGCTTGTAGTGGAGATCTATGTAGTGGAGAGATATCAATCCCTCCCCCGGGGAGAGAATAATATGAGATATCAGCTCTTATCTAGCGAAAGAAAACTCAAACGTGATGTGAGAACTACTATTGTATTAGTATAATATCATAATATCAATATGAATAAGCAGTGATCACTGCTTCGATTTGTTGAGTAAGGAGTGACCCCTTCCTCAATAAGCTTTGACGCTTTGTGGCGGTTTCGGGGAAGCAAGAGACAGAAGATAAATAAATACAAGCTAGGCCATTGAGCACTGGCCTGACAGGAATTTCTATGTCACATGCACAGAAACTCGTCTAACTCGTCTAATGTTTATTTAGTGATCCGAAGTCCCATGGGGCCTGCCTGTAGAATTATTACATCGTGCATAAATAATAACGTGTCCACTCAGAGAAAGCCCAGGACGACCCCGGTTCACTGTTTGTTTAGACGACGTGTAAATGAAATTAAAGAGAGGAAAATCTATAATAGCCCTCATTTGATGAGATAAAGACTTGAAATTTTGAGGTTAGGCAGATTATGTCGAGTTCTTCTTAGGTTTGGGACCCAACCAAAAAATGACAGCCACCTCATGCATTACATGTCATTCTCGGTTTGGGATCTACTGAAAGCTGTCTAGTTGACCGAGCTATAAATTGGTACAGCTTCGGCTGGAAAGTAAAATTCCCCTGTACGTTTGTTGACCCTTACTCAACAACTGTCTGGCGCCGCGACCCCATCTGAGCGCACTCAAATGGGGTATGGCGCACTCAAATGGGGTATGGCGCACTCAAATGGGGTATGGCGCCGCCATACAGCTCAACAACTGCACATAGGGCCGGCTGGCTGGCAAATGTTCATTTGCAACTGCCACAGACGTGGGCGCCATACCCCAATCGGATTTTCAAATGGCACGCGACAGTACGCTCAGATGGGATCGGCAGCGCCAGACAGGTCTAGACACCGTTCCAACGCCGTCCAAAAGCCGTCCAGGTGGGTTAAAATGGGAAAGTTTCTTAGAGATAAGGTGGGTCAAAGTGGGAAAATTTCTTTGAGATTAGGTGGGTCAAAGTGGGAAATATTCTTAGAGATAAGGTGGGTCAAAGTGGGAAATATTCTTAGAGATAAGGTGAGTCAAAGTGGGAAAGTTTCTTAGAGATTAGGTGGGTCAAAGTGGGAAAATTTCTTAGAGATAAGGTGAGTCAAAGTGGGAAAGTTTCTTAGAGATTAGGTGGGTTAAAATGGGAAAGTTTCTTAAAGATTAGGTGGCTCAAAATGGGAAAGTTTCTTAGAGATTAGGGGGATCAAACTTCAAACTCAAAGTGGGAAAATTTCTTAGAGATTAGGTGGGTCAAAGTGGGAAATTTTCTTAGAGATAAGGTGAGTCAAAGTGGGAAAGTTTCTTAGAGACTAGGTGGGTCAAAGTGGGAAAGTTTCTTAGAGATAAGGTGAGTCAAAGTGGGAAAGTTTCTTAGATATTAGGTGGGTTAAAATGGGAAAGTTTCTTAGAGATAAGGTGAGTCAAAGTGGGAAAGTTTCTTAGAGATTAGGTGGGTTAAAATGGGAAAGTTTCTTAGAGATTAGGTGGCTCAAAGTGGGAAAGTTTCTTAGAGATTAGGTGGGTTAAAATGGGAAAGTTTCTTAGAGATAAGCTGAGTCAAAGTGGGAAAGTTTCGTAGAGATTAGGTGGCTCAAAGTGGGAAAGTTTCTTAGAGATAAGGTGGGTTAAAATGGGAAAGTTTCTTAGAGATTAGGGGGATCAAACTTCAAACTCAAAGTGGGAAAATTTCTTAGAGATTAGGTGGGTCAAAGTGGGAAATTTTCTTAGAGATAAGGTGAGTCAAAGTGGAAAAGTTTCTTAGAGATTAGGTGGGTCAAAGTGGGAAAGTTTCTTAGAGATAAGGTGAATCAAAGTGGGAAAGTTTCTTAGAGATTAGGTGGGTTAAAATGGGAAAGTTTCTTAGAGATTAGGTGGGTCAAAGTGGGAAAGTTTCTTAGAGATAAGGTGCAGTGAGTCAAAGTGGGAAAGTTTCTTAGAGTGTCGAAAGTTTTTTAGAGATTAGGTGGCTCAAAGTGGGACTGGGAAAATTTCTTAGAGATAAGGTGGATCAAAGTGGGAAATTTTCTTAGAGATAAGGTGAGTCAAAGTGTGAAAGTTTCTTAGAGATTAGGTGGGTTAAAATGGGAAAGTTTCTTAGAGATTAGGTGGGTTAAAATGGCAAAGTTTCTTAGAGATAAGGTGAGTCAAAGTGGGAAAGTTTCTTAGAGATTAGGTGGGTTAAAATGGGAAAGTTTCTTAGAGATTAGGTGGGTAAAAGTGGGAAAGTTTCTTAGAGATTAGGTGGGTTAAAATGGGAAAGTTTCTTAGAGATAAGGTGAGTCAAAGTGGGAAATTTTCTTAGAGATAAGGTGAGTTAAGGTGGGTCACAGTGGGAAATTTTCTTAGAGATTAGGTGGGTCAAAGTGGGAAAGTTTCTTAGAGATAAGGTGCAGTGAGTCAAAGTGGGAAAGTTTCTTATAGTGTCGAAAGTTTCTTAGAGATAAGGTAAGTCAAAGTGGGAAAGTTTCTTAGAGATTAGGTGGGTTAAAATGGGAAAGTTTCTTAGAGATTAGGTGGCTCAAAGTGGGACTGGGAAAATTTCTTAGAGATAAGGTGGGTCAAAGTGGGAAAATTTCTTAGAGATTAGGTGGGTTAAAATGGGAAAGTTTCTTAGAGATTAGGTGGCTCAAAGTGGGACTGGGAAAATTTCTTAGAGATAAGGTGGGTCAAAGTGGGAAATATTCTTAGAGATAAGGTGGGTCAAAGTGGGAAATATTCTTAGAGATAAGGTGAGTCAAAGTGGGAAAGTTTCTTAGAGATTAGGTGGGTCAAAGTGTGAAATTTTCTTAGAGATAAGGTGAGTCAAAGTGTCGAATGTTTCTTAGAGATTAGGTGGGTCAAGGTGGGAAAGTTTCTTAGAGATGAGGTGAGTCAAAGTGGGAACGTTTCTTAGAGTGGTTAGATCTAGAGAAGTTAAATCTTGCTTGTTAATTGGTAACATAGACACCTGGCGCGACCCCCGCAGTCCGCAAACATTTGTCGGCTCCGCCCCCTAAAAAAGGGTCGTGTCTTTCAAGGCTTTTTGCACGCGATCCACTGGACCGATTTACATCCCGCTTGTCGCAAAAGACTGCAAATTTGACTCAATTCCTGTTGACAGACAAACTTCTAGGGTATTTTCCAGCATATTATGATCGAATTTGTAGTCTTTTGCGACAAACCGGATGCAAATCGGTCCAGTGGATCGCGTGCAACATCCCTTGAAAGAAACGACCCTTTTTGGGGCGGAGCCGTCACGTGTGTGCGGGGGTCGCGCCAGGTCTCTATGTCAGTGTCACCAAGCTTGTTAAAACATGTTCATGTTGTATTTGATTTGTTTTCATTCACTGAGTACTGACATATGCGCATTTTCCTCGTAACTTGACTGGATCTAATGGCGAGTTCGTCATATGGAGAACTCTCAGGCGCGCTCACCAGCGCTTATAATTACGCGCTATAATAGCGCCGCGCATTTTACTGTAAAGCCGCGCGCGTGCTCGTTTCGGCCCGGTCAGAATTTGATGAGTCACCGCACCGAGACGAGACCCGAAATTTTCTTAAACTTTTTGTCTTTTTTATTTTTGTTTGGCATGTGCTTCTTGAAAATTTCTCCTTTTTTTGGCATGCGCTAAAGTCCATTTTTATTCAACTGTTCACCCCTCAACTCGTGCGCGTGCGATATTTTAATTTACGCTGCGCGCGCTACACGTTAACATGCCACTATTTCACCAGTCGTCAGCACCGCTAAAGTGACTATTCTCAACGTACCACTGGAGACCGAAGGTGTTGGAAAGGACGCCATCAATAAATTAGTTTTGCACAACCTTGAATCCAAAAACCCGTGGATCAAATCTAGCAACACCACTGTGGTTGATGTAAAGAGTCACTTTAAAAACAAGCAGTTGTGCAATGTGGCTCTTAGACTTCCAGTAGCCATCCAGAAGCGTGTACTGGATGATGGTAAGTTATACTACGGGAGATCACGGCTAAATGTTGAGGAGCGCTTTCACATTCAACAATGCTATAAATGCCAGGGTTTCAACCATGTGAGCAAGGACTGTACTAGTGAAGTCTCAGTCTGTAAACGTTGTGGCGGTGACCATGATGTGAAGCAATGCGATGCTACATCTACGAAACTGTGCGTTAATTGCAATAACTCATCGGAGCATAAATCCAGCTCCCATTCTCACTACAGTGGTTATCGTCTGTGTCCCGTTCGGGTCAGTGTCATTAACAGGATGGCAAAAAACTAGAGATGTCAGGGGTTCCTCATCTCCGATTTGGAAGCTTGAACTGTTTCTCCCTTCGTAACAAACTGGAGGAGATTATGGTGCTTATTTCTGAACAGTGCATTGATGTTATGTGCATCACTGAGTCATGGCTTCATGTCGAGGAACATGCGATCTCAAGACATATCTCTGAATTTGACTATCAGTTGATAAGTTTATCTAGAGGTTCCAGAGGAGGAGGTGTAGCAGTAATATGCAAAAATGGCTTAACTGTGAAGCGACCGAAGACGAATCGCCAATTTTCGTCATATGAGTGCCTAGTGGTTACAGTGGAAGGACCCGGAGTTCAACTTACTAGAGTAGCTGTTGTGTATCGTCCACCTGATTCAACAAAACAGGCTGTCTTCTTAGACGAGTTCGAACAATTTTTGTCGGCTTTCTCCACTTTGAATGGACACCTGCTAATCACTGGCGACTTTAACATCCATGCTGAAAACCCCAGCTGTAATTTTTCGAACAACTTTATGCAAATAGTTGAAGATCATAACTGGCACCAGAAGATTAACCAGCCGACTCATATAAACGGTGGTTGGCTTGACCTGGTTTTAGCAGGAGATGAATATCTGTTGAGTGATGTAGATGTTATACCAACTCCAGAGGTTCCTGATCATTTTCTTGTATCATTTAATGTTCACTGTGGTTCAGCAAACCGACCATCTCTGAAAAAGACAGTTACATGCCGAGCTATGAGAAAAATAACAGCTGAAGCTATAACAGATATGATCCAGAAATCTGAACTGAAAGGACCACTGTTTCCTGGCCGCTCTCTTGCTGACTGCGTTGAAATGTACCAGGAGCTTTTACTTGATATATTGGATGAACTAGCACCTCTTGAGGAAAAATCTATCCGGGTTGGAGGAAAACCTCAATGGTTTGATAATGCCTGCTACAATGTGCTGAGAAGTCGACGCAAGGCTGAACGCAAGTACAAAAAGCTTTACAGAAAAAAGCTGCGGAAGCCCACCAGGGTGTCCTTTGAAGAGCTTGATCGAGCTGAGTTGGAGTTTGTGAAAGAAGTGCGATGTGCACGGTCTGTGTTTCGAAAAGCGAGGAGAGAGTACTTTAGAAGACGTCTTGAAGCTGTCGAAGGAAATCCTTCTGCAACTTATCAACTTCTGAACTACCTACTTGGTAAAGATAAAACTCCCCGTCAACTACCAACCGTTGCTGATCCTGCCAAACTACCAGAAATGCTAAACGACTTCTTCCATTCGAAGGTCAGATGTATTTACGATGATATTCGCAACGACCCAGCATTCTCGGAAACTCTGCCTGTCCTTCCGGATTTGACGCCAGAATCGCCAATCTCTCCTGTATTTGCATCGTTTAAACCTGTGTCTGATGAACAACTGGTAACAACCATCCGAAGTATGAATCAAAAACATTGTGCTCTCGATCCACTTCCTACTTCGATTTTAACTGCAGTACTTCCTCATCTTGTTCCCCTCCTGTCAAAAATTGTCAACATGAGCTTATCAGAAGGGGAAGTTCCAGAAAGTCTGAAGAGAGCTATCATAAGACCTGCTTACAAAAATTCATCTCTGGATCCGGATGAGCTCAAGAGTTATAGACCCATCTCAAACTTATCTTTCCTCTCGAAAGTGATAGAGAAGTGTGTGTCAGACCAGTTGATAGGACACATAGAAAAACATGATCTATTTGCTAAGTTCCAATCTGCTTACAGAACTAACCATAGCTGCGAAACTGCTACAGTGAAGATAGTAAATGACATCCTCATGCAAGTTGACAAAAAATCCCAGGTGATCTTGGTGTTGTTGGATTTGTCTGCCGCTTTCGACACCATTTCTCATTCCAAACTATTAAATCGACTTGAGACTGAATATCGAATTGGAGGTCGAGTTCTCAAATGGATAAAGTCATATCTGTCTGGACGGTCTGCTAGGGTCAGGATTGGATCCATGGAGTCTAGTTCTAAGCCCATCGAGATTGGCGTTCCCCAGGGATCCATTCTGGGACCTCTTTTGTTCATCTTGTACACAAAGGATCTGGAAAAGATTGCTGCTCTATATGGTCTCAGCCTCCATATGTACGCAGATGACTCTCAGCTTTACATCTCCTTTCTGCCAGACTCCATCGCTGATGTCATTGATAGGTTACAGAAATGTGTGGCACATATAAGGGTGTGGATGGCACACAATATGCTGAAACTAAATCCTGACAAAACAGAAGTGCTCATCTTGAAGAGTAAATGGAGCAAAGCAGCAGAAACTGAGACTATTCAAATTGATCCAGAAGAGGAGGAAACGGCAATCGCTCCATCTGCAAGAAACTTGGGTGTAATATTTGACAGTACCCTATCCATGTCTGATCACGTTACTAAAGTTGTTCGAGCATGTAACTTTCAACTTGTGCAAATGTGGAGGATTGCGGGGAAACTCAACAAGATGCAGAAAACGAAGCTGGTGACTACTCTCATCCATAGCCGGCTAGATTACTGCAATTCCCTGTTGTCTTCTATGAAAGATAGTGATCTAAAAAGACTCCAAAAGATACAAAACGCTGCGACGAGATTTATATACGGCAAGAGGGGCAGACGTGGTGTGACAAAACTGAGAATGAAATCACATTTCTTGCCTGTAAGACAACGAATAGAGTATAAAATTTGTTTACTGGTATTCAAGACTCTAAACGGACTATCTCCCCCCTATATGGCTGAAATGTTGGAGAAGCGACCCCAGAAAGTTCAGTCACTCAGAATTGACAAAGATGAAACTGCACTCAAGGAAATACGGAGAAGTGAGTTTCACTACGACAACACCAAGGGAGCGTTCAGTATTGTAGCTCCAAAACTGTGGAATGAATTACCACGAGCGATACGTGACTCAGAATCCCTATCATCTTTCAAAACAGCATTGAAGACACACCTCTTCTCTAAAGCATACGGACAGTAATTGCCTTGTAATATCAGTCCTGGGTCCTTTTACTCCAACATAATTTCACATCGGTTTTCCGGGTCCTTCTACTTCGACTTATTTTCCATCACTTCCGGCATCAGCCCTTTCCCCTTCTGCAAAATCATTCCTGGGTCCTTTTACTTCAACCTAATATCACATCGGTCTCTGGGTCCCTTTACTGTACTGCTTAATCCATATCAGCTGCAGCGTTATATTATGTTGACTTGTTTTACATGTGTGTTATAATTACTATTAAATTCGTGTGTCACCCAATCATATAATCAATGTGTGAGATGACTAATGAAAATAAACTTTTATATAATTTATTGATTGACTCGATGATTCGGACAGTACCTAATGTGCTTACATATTTCTAGTTACCTTAATGTTGAAATCCGCTTGAGGTAACTAGTAATATTAATTTATTACCGGGTCTGGTTATGTGTTGTCATACTGTACTATGCATATCCAGGCTCGTATAGTGTATGAGCGGATGTTGATTTTATTGACATTATAAATTCTGTTTTAATCTTGTAATCTTGTAATCTTGTAAATAAACGCGCAAAAAAATTCCGCGCACGACTTTGGGGGGTGAACAGTTGAAAAAAATGGACATTACAGACCCCTAAAGTACTCCCCAAACTACTATGTCCCTCACTCGGGTTTTGTGAAATTTCCTACGGTCATAATTCCACTCCCTGATGAGATAAAGACTTGAAATTTATTTTGCAGGAAGAACTCGACATGATCTCCTCACAAAATAAATTTCAAGTCTCTATCTTATCAGGGGGTGGAGCTATGGCTGTCTAAAATCCGGTCGCGCGCAGCAAGGGACATAATAGTTTGGGAGGACCTTTAGTGCGCGCGTTAAACGCCGCGTTTTCCACGGCTTCTAAAGTTTCAGAGGGCCATTTTTTTGTCCTCAAACTTTTGAAAACTATCAGCACCAAAGAAGGAATTTCCCGGAATTTCATCAGCACCAAAGTCAATTCAGACCTTGGAGGCTTTTGAACTTTATTATGGTTCACTATAGTGCAGTGTACCATCCAGAATATCAAGAGAGCTCCCCATTCAAAAGATACCGCTCTTATATCTTGAAGTGGTATCTCCTGGATGTGGTGTCACCTCATCTAGAAGAGACCACATCTAAGTGGTGCGCTCTTGAACTTTTGCATGGTTCACTATCCGTAAAAAGCTCAAAGATATACATGTCCCTTGAATTGTGCTGCAGTCCCTTCATGCGCTCATGCCACAATACAACTTGTGGCCTGTACCCATATCTAAAAAAGAAAGAAAAAAAGCAGATATATCTGATCCCACTGGTCACTATCAGTAGTGCACTACTTTAATAATAACTAGCCGTAATGAAATGATCTGAGTGAGAAGATATCTAGATTATTTTGTTTATTGAGGGACAGCAGAGGCGAAGCTAGGCTGGGTCCAGTGGGTCCAGGACCCACTTTTTGGCCGAGAGAAGAGAAAAAAATAGGAAAACTTGCTAAAAAAGTGAAAAAATCGACAAAAATAAACAAATAAAACGAATGTGTGCGAGAAAAGCTAAAGTCGGGTTTTTTTGAAGTTGTCACCCCCCTTTTCGTGTGCGGAATGTTTTTGCACGTCCTATCACATGTTAAGGTATGGCATGCGCATCAAAATTGATAAATTTCACATGCGTGGTCATTTTGGGGTGACAACTTCAAAAAATCCGACTTTAATGCGGCAGCGCTATTGATCAATGCAATGTGGTGTGTTTCACAGTACACAAATTACTTACCAGCACAATGCGGTACATGACTTGACCATGATCCATCCTGCTGACAAGTCAGTTCTGCACTTCCCACAAGGATAAGGTTGGTAGCACATTTTATGGTGGCAGTTGTCCCTGCCGGTGAGACAGCCCAGCTTCCTTGTGTCGATCCCTCATCAGTAAAGGCAGGACAGTTGGGTGCTTAAAGTAAGAGTGGCGCGCCGTGTTTTCTCACAAAACTTAGTGGATGAACGGGGAGTACCACCAGGACCATTGGTACGGTATCGAAAATTTCCAATTCTGTCTCGTTCATTAGTTATGACGTAATATGTTCATTATTAAAACTTTTATAAAATTGCTCTACAGAAAAATCTGTGCATTGTGGATTGAAATGGATGCTTGCATCGTGTTCAGCGTCAAAAAATAGCCGGGGTACAAAATTTTGGTGTCTCTACCTTGTCTGTGATGCGAGATATTGACAAATATCAAAAACGACCAAAGTGAGAGAAAGAGAGTTTGTTACTTTTGGGTGGCACGCACAAACAACTAGCACCCAAAAATAACAAACTCTCTTTCTCCCATTTTGGTCGTTTTTGATAATTGTCGATATCTCGCGCCACAGACAAGGTAGAGACACCAAAATTTGGTACCCCGGCTATTTTTTGACGCTGAACACGATGCAAGCATCCATTTCAATCCACAATGCACAGATTTTTCTAAAGAGCAATTTTATAAAAGTTTAAATAATGAACATATTATATACGTCATAACTAATGAACGAGACAGAATTGGAAATTTTCGATACCGTACCAATGGTCCTGGTGGTACTCCCCTTTCATCCACTAAGTTTTGTGAGAAAACACGGTGCGCCACTCTTACTTTAATGGAATGAGTAAGGAATTAGTTCATTAATGGAGTTTACAGCTATAGGTCCTGTATTGTACTTTACACAGTGACATGGCATTTACTGCCCCGGGGATTCACCAACACCCAGTTTGGAGGAGCTAGGCTGTCTCATGGAAGGGTAATGGACTCCTGGGTCTCTATTCGTCGACTAACTGGTTTTTTATGCTGAGTGGACTACTGAGGAGGAAGACTGTTCTGTTGCCTGTGATGTACCCGTGGACTGGCTGATGTGTAAGGGGGCGATAGTGAGCGCACGAAGCGCGAGTTCCAGTTGAAGCAGCCACGGGGAATTTACGCCTCTGTTGCCGAGTGGAGCAATTTACACAGAGGTACTTCTCTGGGCCTTTGTTAACCTAGCTGGGCCTAGACGGGAACAGACAGGATATTCCAACGTACGAAGCTCTTGTGGATGGACCAGTGGAATCTCGCGGATAAGAAGACAGATTTTGAAGTGTGTGTTTTTAATTTATAATTGTAATTTTAGTAGTTGGGTTATGTGGGTACGAGTGGGTTAGCATTTTTATTAGTAATCTTAAAGTGTGTTAAAAAATATTCCTCAGACTCAAAAGAGCCAGAGAAATATTTTTTCTTTTTTAGGGGCATATGTTATGGGTTGGTTCTATGTGATGCTGTTGAGGCTCTACGTCAGAGTCGCAATAGCATACATGTTTAAAGATATTGTTTAGTCTATCGATTTGGTATTTAGGGTTGACTAAAATTAAGTTCAGGAGCTTCGGTTCCGCACACCATCTTTCTTGTCGTTCTCGTATCAAAACCAATCTACAACACTATAGACCTGGCGTTATTATCCTGCTGGCTATCATGAAATACATATATCATAGCACTGGCAAGTGCCCCGGGAGCCGGACCAAATATCAAAAGTTTTTTTAAGACCCCGGACCCCCATCTGGCCAGAGGGGGGGGTCCGAGGGTCAAAAAATGCACTTTTCTGAGGTTTACATATGTGATCCAACGGTAGGAAAGTTTTGGATAGGGTAGCTGCCCACCAAGTGTATCAGGAGGCCCTGTTTTTTGAGGTTAACTTTTCGCCCAAAATGAATGTAAACCTCAAAAAAGCTTGTATTTATGTCACCTACACAGATGAAAATGGTACCAATCGATAGATCTTATCAAGGAGACCAAGTGGTCAAAGTTTCAGAGCTCTAAGCCATATAGCTGTTCAGATAATTGAGGTTAACTTATCTCCCAAAAAACAACCTTTTGTTGGATAACTTCAGGTCCACAATTTCACTTTATGCTCCACTTCCTGAAGAGACGGCTAGGACCTGGGCCTTGAAACTTGGCAGTTATGATCCTGAGATGGTGAACTAAAAATCTGATGTAACGATTTTTGATTTAGGCCCTAGTTCCTGAAAATCTGAAATATTGAGGTTTACATTTCAAAAAGTGTGTGTGTTAAACTAAGAGACTGATCCATACCTACTCGCTTAGATAACATAATGGCAGGTATTATGGGGAGAAAACTACAAGCTAAGCTTGCTGATGCCATGTCGAAACGAAGTCACTGTAAGTGCTTTATCGTGTTGTAATATCTTTTAACTTTTTAGCGGGACCAAGTTGTTTCCATGTCAGATACTTAATTCACAAATCAATCTCCCTGCCTGAGGTCAATTAATCCCCCCTCCCCCAGTTTCGAGAGAGGAGGTAGATCGATTGTTAACAATGTATTCTGCCCTGACGGCCGGTGGAACCAGATTGGACAGGAACAAGTTCCGAGATGTCCTTCACAACACCTTTGACATGACTGATGATATTCTTATGGACAGAGGTACTAATTGTCATACAATTTGTAGCTTGTTATTGGTTTCCTAAACTTGAGTTTAATTTCAATATTACAAGATTCTATAATCTGCAACTAAATCCTGTGTTATTTCCAGTGTTCAGGGCCTTCGACAAGGACATGGATAGTTTTCTCAGCCAGGAGGAGTGGGTCCTCGGATTGTCTGTCTTCCTGAAGGGAACTCTGGAGGAGCGGGTGGCATACTGTTTCGATGTGTATGATATGAACAGTGATGGGTATATCAGTCGAGAGGAAATGTTTCAAATGCTCAAGAACTCGATGGTCAAGGTACTCAACGATTTGGTAATTCTGTGTGTCAAACACTATCACGTGTATATGTCATGTGTTCGGTGTATGTGCTTCACAGGTCATGCATGAAACTATGTCCGTGATGTTTCTTCTGAATACTCAATACGTATTTGCATGTGCTTGTTTGAGGCCGAACTCTTGATCTCTTATTCTTTAGAATTGCTACTAAAACACAAACTGTGCATAACAATTTCTTCCCCTCTCTCCGTTCTACAATCTACCTAGAGTATAAGATTAGCTCTAATACGAGACCCCCTTTCTCTCCTGCAGCAAACAACAGAAGAGGACCCCGACGAGGGAATCAAGGATATTGTGGAACTTGTCCTCAAGAAAATGGTGAGTCACAAAGACATCCATTGTAGGAGTGAGTCTGTTTGTCACCAAACATATTGCATTAGAACGTGTAACAAATCCTGAAAATTATCGGTTGGGTGACCGGAGCGAGAAATGGGGTATGTAATTCTTAGCATTGAGAATTGTGTTTGTTAATCTCACAAGCAGAGTGTGTATCCACTGTGCTTCTTCCAAGCATGGCAACTGCAGTACAGAATTAATAACACTCCACGGGAGGTCACATTTTCATTATAGACATTAGAGTCAGCATTCAATCAACACTCGATCTTACTGCCACCCACTGTTATACAGGTAGTGTTAATCCCGACCCTTGCAGGACCACGATCACGATAACCGCCTATCAATGGATGATTTTATGAAGAGCGTCAAAGAGGAAGATCTATTGTTGGAAGCTTTCGGACCTTGTCTTCCCGATACCAAGGTAATGTGATTCTGGCCATGGACAGTAGAAATACGCTCTTATTTATATCTACTTGATCTTGTTGATAAACCACTTTACTTCTAACCATTAATCTACTTCAGTATCGAGAAAAGTTCCTCGCGGATTTGGAATCTGGCAATGTTGATATTGATGTGTCCCAGGCTAAGAGCTGAACCAACTAATTATCATATGAAGATATTTTATAATACGCGAGGGACTGAGAAAGATAAGAAAGATAGGGACTGTATTGTTCAGATGATTTGTGTAAATAATATGCAATTTAATTCAGAACTCTAAAACAATAAAACATTCGTCGTCAGGCTCATAGGCCACGGAAACACAAAACACGACGTAACGCGCAACACCGAACGATCCTCTCGTGGACAGCATCGCGCGTTGTCCATCAGTTGCCATAACGACGCGCTTTGACCGCGCAAATTCAGCGCCGCGCTTACAATTCTTGGCCGTGCAGCGCCGCGCATATTAAATTTTAAAAACGGGATGAAACCAAAACCAGATTTTAGTTTTTTTCGCGCATTTCCGGCGGAAATCTTCCGCTCTTCGCTGGTCGTTTCTGGGCGGCATATGCGTGCCCAATCACTTATTCTGTTAAATCTTAGCCTGGCAATTGAATCTGCATTAATAATATTTAAAAAAAGCGTTAAAATTTTGATTTAAAACATAATTTTCAAGAAAAAGTCGCTAAAATCATACACTTTAAATATAGCTTGAACACTATCTAGTGATTTTTCTTGTTACTCCTTTAAGGAAATAAAATGGATGCTGAATACTGGTTGCAGTACGAATAAAGGTCTTATATTAGGAGGATCCGACAAAAAAAACATCCACAAGAACTCGCAATGAACTGTTACAGAATCCGACCCTCCCACCTCGTCGTATTAGCCTTGATCGGGTTCTACATTTTCATGGTAGACATCAAGTTCTTGTTAAAGGGCGAATATGCCTCTGAAGATCTGATGTCGATGTGCAACAAACGGCACAATTACCCATTATCTATCACCAGTATCACCAAGAATTCTGGTGCTTATATTAGAGAGTGGCTGGAGTACCACATTCTACAGGGAGTAGACCACTTTTATCTGCTCGACAACCAGTCTACAGACAATCTGAGGGAGGTACTCCAGCCTTACATAGAGCAGGGACTAGTAACTCGGATCCCTTGGGAGGACGGGGAGTATAGGGACGCCAAGCTATATAAAGCCCTCAACACTCAACAGAAGGGTATCGTGTATGCGCTCAGTTTGTATGGCTGTAACTCCCAGTGGACTGCACTAATTGATGACGACGAGTTCCTTCTTCCTAAGGGTGATCGAACAATCAAAACGATTCTCAATGATTATGTAGAGTATGGTGGGTTGGCTGTTGGTTGGGCCTGGTTTGGGAGTAACAACCACACAGTGAAACCAGACTCTCTTGTCATTGAGGCCTACACAAAGCGCCGTGCTGAGCTGGACATTCTCTACAAGGCAATCATTCAGCCTCGGTATTTCAAGCGGCTGAAAGTGATTCATTATCCGGTCATGGATTCGGAGCACGCTCTTGTCACAGGAGCATTTTAACGTTGTTTCAACTCTACCCGAGCATATACATGGGATGGCATACACACTCAACAAACCCACCAGCGACTTTATCCAGGTAAATTCACCCCTTGATAACAGATAATTAACATGACGTGTCCCTAACTTGGGTGTTTAGTACACAATGTAAGGGACAGAGACACGCTATAACCACCACCACACATTGTTTCATATTGTGAAGTTTCATCACCCTCTTCTTCACAAAATACCTAATAGGTAGTCACTACCTATTCTATTGCAGGTGAACCATTACAAAGTGAAAAGTCGCCAAGAGTGGCTGGAGAGGGTGGGCAGTAGGGGAGCCTCGGCTGGTCCCAGATGGAGGGACAGTGTTAAGGATTTCTTAAAGTGGGACTATAATGATGTCATCGATCTCGATATCCTTAAATTCCTCCCGGCACTAAAGAAGCGGCTTGTTTCTTAACCAGGGGGGACTGATCTGAGCTGAGAGAGAAAGAGAGGGCGAATGAGTGAGTGAGTGAGAGTGAGTGATAGTGCGTTTTATTTGTGTAATATGTTTAATTTTATATCAAATAATATATCTTTTGAATTATGATATGACCTAGCCTGAGTTTTTATGACAGGATGACAAGGACTAGGTATTTTATATCAATACAGTAGTAACAGAAGTCTAGCCCGCTAAAAATAATTCCCCGGACTGACAAATGGAGAAATAATTTATTGATGACCTCTAAATTCTATTGGACTTACAGTTACTGAACTAAGATAATAAATACTTTACTTTTCCTAGGTTTAGAAATGGGTCCAATCCAAGAAATTCGACACAATATCTTCACTACAAGACACATAACATACATACCTTATCCCATAACCAACTACCTTCCCCTTTCTAGTTAATGTACAACTAGTGGATTAGCCCCGTTCACACAATATGGGCTGTATAATCAGCTCTGCAGCATGCTGTATCGGCAGCGCGGCGTGTGGTTGCATCAGCAGTTGCTGTCCCACAATGCGGTCCAGTACCACCACTCGTCTGATGTACAGTGGTATCTTACTCCTGACCGTCCTAGTATCCCTGATCATCCGTATCCCTGGGATTAGTGATAGCCTGGAGAAGTTACCCGGGGTATGCAAGGAAACAGATCACAAGCTTATACCATCGGGGTATATTGATTGCAAGGCTCTTGGTACCTATCTCTTTGTCTACAAGGTATGCTTCCCAGTGGCTATCTTCTTTGCTTTGATGAGTCTGATCATGATTGATGTCCGGTCGAGTAAGGATATCCGGGCTCCCATACAGAACGGATTCTGGTTGTGGAAGTACCTCCTTGTCATTGCTGGAGTCATTGCTTCTGTCCTGAAAATGCCCGATAACTTTGCGTACCCGTGGATGATTATCGCGTATATCTTTGCGTTCATCTTCATCCTGATCCAGCTGCTCCTCCTGGTGGATTTCGCTCATACCTGGAATGAAACGTGGCTGGACAATGCAGAGAACAAGGATCGCTCCTGGATGTGTGGTATTGCATTTGCCTTTGGGTTTAACTTCTGTGCCATAATAGCGGGTACTGTCCTCCTGTACTACTTCTACACAGGGTGTGAGAGTAACAGTTTGAACATAGCAGTTATCACCATTAACATCATATTGTGTATTGCAGTCAGTGTCACCAGCATTCTTCCTGGGATACAGGAATACAACCCCCACTCTGGCCTTCTACAGGTTAGTTATAGTCAAAACCCGCGATAAAATATTGAAAGACAAAGTGAAGGTACCATGTGTCCTCCTCTCTTTCTGGGAAGAGAGGAGGACTTCATTTACCTGCTACTTCTCTTGCGCTACACTGTACTCAAAGTAGAGATATAGAGTCTATATTCTATCTATATTATAGACATCAACAAAGGAACTGTTTGTGTGAATTAATTCATCCTCCCATTCAGGCGTCTGTTATCTCTCTCTACTGTTCCTATTTGATCTGGTCCGGTCTAGCATCGGATCCTGGTAGCTGTAACCCCATGGGAGTGGACAACAGTACCAGTGGCGATGATTCTGGCAGCAGTGGGAGCGATAACTTGGCAACAACCCTAATCGGTATCGGTATCACATTCTTCTGTGTGTTGTGGAGTGTACTGCAGACATCCAGCTCGAACTACAGCCAGAAGTTGGGTGTAACGAGTGAGGAGGGTGCCCTTCTAGGGTGCACGGGAACTGGTGCTGACAGTGGCAACGATAACATCGAGGTAAAAACAAAATTACTATATGATTAGATGACTGGTTAAAATGGTCTATTACTTTTTAGTGCACGAGGCCGAAGGCCGAGTGCTCTAAATACAACAATAATGAACCGAGACCGACAGGTCGAGGTAGATCCTTTTACTTAGCTGCCGAGCCTGCGAGGCACGCTAAGTGTAACTACTGAGCGAGCCTGCGAGCTCTGTAGTTGTACTTTTGGGCCGAGCCTGCGAGGCCTAAAAGTGAAAGAATCTTTAACATTATTGTTGTGTAATAGAGCATGTAAAAGCAGTAATCTAATTTTATTAGATGATTTTGGAAACAAACTGAGTGAAAGAGATAAAGATTGAGTGAGAGAGAGAGAGAAAGAGAATGTGAGAGAGAGAGAGAGAGAGAGAGAGAGAGAGAGAGAGAGGCGTGTGCAGTAGTCACTACTGCACAGTGCACACGCCCTAACCCTTATCTTTTCTTCCCCTCTGCAACTATAGGTCACGTGATCGTCACGTGATGGCACCACACCAATGAGCGTCCTGCATCTGCTTTCCCTCTCTGCCTTCGATTCTCTCTTTTCCTAGGGTAAGCTGGGGCAAAATGGCCCGCGGGGTAATGTGGCCCATGTATGGGGCAAAGTGGCCCTAGTTATTACATGTTATCACGTGACTTTTTCTCCAGCGGAGACCTGCTCGTTCTGTTCCGAATTTTCGCTTTAAAACTGCTGTTATTTCTGTTTGGGTCGGCCGATTTTAATTTTGCAAAAACTGCCAGTTAGGCTTTATAATTCTCTAAAACGTGGTATAAAAATTTTGAAGAAATTGGCATTTTTTTTGTCTTAATTGTCAATTTTGTGAAATCGGGGCGAATATGGCCCACTCTCCGGGGCAAAGTGGTCCGGTCTGGGGCAAAGTGGCCCACCTCTAGGACCAATGAAATGGCGCCTGCAATACCACGTGACATTGGAATGCACAAAAATTTAGTCCAGACGGTCAAATTAGGGGTAAAGTGGCCCATGTTCCGGTGCAGAACATGGGCCACATTGTCCCTAATTTGATCGTTTCGTCTAACAACACCAGGCACGTGATAAAATCGAGCAATGCTATTGGCTTGGGCCACTTTGCCCCGATGCAAATTTTCCAAAAAACGCCTCACCAAATTATTTGAATTGATTAATTAACGCATTAAATAAAACATGTAGATTTTAAAATTTAGTTCGGCTGAAAGGAAAAGGTTTCATTGGATAGCCTATATATTTTTTTTCTTCCTGCTGTATAAATTGCGTATTTTAGAACCTAAAACGTTAAAAGTGGGCCACTTTTACCCCAGCTTACCCTATCTCTCTCTCTCACACACACACACACACATTCTCTTTCTCTCTCTCTCTCTCTCTCTCTCTCTCTCTCTCTCTCTCTCTCTCTCTCTCTCTCTCTCTCTCTCTCTCAATCTCTCTCTCTCTCTCTCTCTCTCTCTCTCTCTCTCTCTCTCTCTCTCTCTCTCTCTCTCTCTCTCTCTCTCTCTCTCTCTCACTTAATCTTTATCCCGTTCACTCAGTTTGTAATGTTTGTAATGTTCACACTGTGTGCGTGTGACTAGAAAGTGTTTAATTTTTCACATACCACTGCAGCGGTATTTTACTTTATAATTACTAGTGTTTTTGCAGTGGTCTAAAATTTCACAGTACACTTTAACCACCGGAAACGGTGTACTGTGAAAACTTAGATAACCGGTTAAAATTGTCTAATGGTGTTTAGTTTTCTTGAGCAGTAAGAGGAAGGGTATTGTGAGAACTGGTAGTTGGTACTTACCCTGATTGGCTGATAACCAGTCACATGACCTAAATAACGAGTTCTGATTGGTTGTTTACTTAATTCGGTCGGTTCCTGATAATTGATGACCTATTTATCAAAAAGGAACCCCTCCCCAGGGGCTCCCCTACTACTAAGCTCACTAATACTAACTACCTCTTTCTCAGGAGGGTAAGCCACGAGTGTATGATAACCTCCCGGCTCCCCTACTACTAAGCTCACTAATACTAACTACCTCTATCTCTCAGGAGAGTAAGCCACGAGTGTATGACAACCTCCCGGCTCCCCTACTACTAAGCTCACTAATACTAACTACCTCTATCTCAGGAGGGTAAGCCACGAGTGTATGATAACCTCCCGGCTCCCCTACTACTAAGCTCACTAATACTAACTACCTCTATCTCTCAGGAGGGTAAGCCACGAGTGTATGACAACCTCCCGGCTCCCCTACTACTAAGCTCACTAATACTAACTACCTCTATCTCAGGAGGGTAAGCCACGAGTGTTTGATAACCTCCCGGCTCCCCTACTACTAAGCTCACTAATACTAACTACCTCTATCTCTCAGGAGGGTAAGCCACGAGTGTATGACAACCTCCCGGCTCCCCTACTACTAAGCTCACTAATACTAACTACCTCTATCTCAGGAGGGTAAGCCACGAGTGTATGATAACCTCCCGGCTCCCCTACTACTAAGCTCACTAATACTAACTACCTCTATCTCAGGAGGGTAAGCCACGAGTGTATGACAACCTCCCGGCTCCCCTACTACTAAGCTCACTAATACTAACTACCTCTATCTCAGGAGGGTAAGCCACGAGTGTATGATAACCTCCCGGCTCCCCTACTACTAAGCTCACTAATACTAACTACCTCTATCTCTCAGGAGGGTAAGCCACGAGTGTATGATAACCTCCCGGCTCCCCTACTACTAAGCTCACTAATACTAACTACCTCTATCTCTCAGGAGGGTAAGCCACGAGTGTATGACAACCTCCCGGCTCCCCTACTACTAAGCTCACTAATACTAACTACCTCTATCTCTCAGGAGGGTAAGCCACGAGTGTATGACAACCTCCCGGCTCCCCTACTACTAAGCTCACTAATACTAACTACCTCTATCTCAGGAGGGTAAGCCACGAGTGTATGACAACCTCCCGGCTCCCCTACTACTAAGCTCACTAATACTAACTACCTCTCTCTCTCAGGAGGGTAAGCCACGAGTGTTTGACAACCTCCCGGCTCCCCTACTACTAAGCTCACTAATACTAACTACCTCTATCTCTCAGGAGGGTAAGCCACGAGTGTATGATAACCTCCCGGCTCCCCTACTACTAAGCTCACTAATACTAACTACCTCTCTCTCTCAGGAGGGTAAGCCACGAGTGTATGATAACCTCCCGGCTCCCCTACTACTAAGCTCACTAATACTAACTACCTCTATCTCTCAGGAGGGTAAGCCACGAGTGTATGACAACCTCCCGGCTCCCCTACTACTAAGCTCACTAATACTAACTACCTCTATCTCTCAGGAGGGTAAGCCACGAGTGTATGACAACCTCCCGGCTCCCCTACTACTAAGCTCACTAATACTAACTACCTCTCTCTCTCAGGAGGGTAAGCCACGAGTGTATGACAACCTCCCGGCTCCCCTACTACTAAGCTCACTAATACTAACTACCTCTCTCTCTCAGGAGGGTAAGCCACGAGTGTATGACAACCTCCCGGCTCCCCTACTACTAAGCTCACTAATACTAACTACCTCTATCTCAGGAGGGTAAGCCACGAGTGTATGACAACCTCCCGGCTCCCCTACTACTAAGCTCACTAATACTAACTACCTCTATCTCAGGAGGGTAAGCCACGAGTGTATGATAACCTCCCGGCTCCCCTACTAAGCTCACTAATACTAACTACCTCTCTCTCTCAGGAGGGTAAGCCACGAGTGTATGACAACCTCCCGGCTCCCCTACTACTAAGCTCACTAATACTAACTACCTCTATCTCAGGAGGGTAAGCCACGAGTGTATGACAACCTCCCGGCTCCCCTACTACTAAGCTCACTAATACTAACTACCTCTATCTCAGGAGGGTAAGCCACGAGTGTATGATAACGAGGAAGATGGTGTCTCCTACAGTTATAGTTTCTTCCACTTCATGTTTATGATTGCTGTCTTCTATCTCATGCTGGTCCTCACCGACTGGTGGAACGCTAACAGCAGCGCTGTAGGAGTTGGAGAGGTGGGTATCTCTTCTCTCTCTCTCTCTCTCTCTCTCTCTCTCTCTCTCTCTCTCTCTCTCTCTCTCTCTCTCTCTCTCTCTCTCTCTCTCTATCTCTCTCTCTCTCTCTCTCTCTCTCTCTCTCTCTCTCTCTCTCTCTCTCTCTCTCTCTCTCTCTGTCTCTCTCTGTCTCTCTCTCTCTGTCTCTCTCTCTCTCTGTCTCTCTCTCTCTGTCTCTCTCTCTCTCTCTCTCTCTCTCTCTCTCTCTCTCTCTCTCTCTATCGCTCTATCTCTCTCTCTCTCTCTCCCACTAGGCAACCTACACCAAGACGTCCCTGTGGGTGAAGATTGTATCGAGTTGGCTCTGTTATGGTATCTATTCGTGGACCCTCGCTGCACCTGCCATGTTCCCTGATCGAGACTTTGGGTACAACAACTAGGTAAGTTACTACACATGATGTATGCTTGTCTGTGTATACACGTGTGAGAGTTGTGTAGACTGTAATTGAGAGATACTCAGAGAGACAGGTCTCTGACTACTGAGGGAATTATAGTACATGTGGGTAATTATGTTTCGTGTGTATTTACCTAACCCGCTTATTTTTTCAGATTTTCCATCCTGAAGAAAGGAAAGAAGTGAAGAACGAGGATAGAGAGAAAGAGGGAAGGAGAGAAGGAGTGATTGTTTGTTATAGACATTGTGTATTTTTCTAACACCAGAGGCGGATGTACATTATTGTAAAAGACACTGCGAGTTGCTGCTGTTAGTTGTGTTTGAGAGATTTTACTTTGAACTAAAGACAATACACATCGTAGAATACACATGGTATTACACATGGTAGAAAGAGAGCTGCTATTGTTGCTTAATTATAAACCACCCGAAATACCACATTTGTTAGTTCGTCTTTATCCATATACACCATAGCCCAGTACACATGTATCACATGTACCAGTGTATCACGTCTCAATACACGGATTAAAAACACACACATTGTGTGTTGTCTGCCAAGTCACTGTGTTTACACAATAACAAGTGTGTGTGTGTATGTGTGTGTATGTGTGTGTATGTGACTGTACACGTGTTATGATAATGATAGTGTGATATAATTGTAATATCCCCCCTTCAATTAGTTCACTTCTACAAAATAACGTCTCCTCAAAGTGTCTATCCTGCAATTCTAACTACAACACAATGTATAACCCCGGCTCCCTCTCCCAGCGAACACACTAGCCAGCTGCTCTCTCCCTCTCCAGCAGTTACCATGTCTGCCTTCGAGGAACTTGGCATAATGCCAGAGATTTGTGGAGCGCTGGAGAACATGGACTGGCTGCTACCAACTGATGTCCAG
The DNA here is from genome assembly GCA_020137815.1 of Hormiphora californensis. Lineage (NCBI taxonomy): Eukaryota > Metazoa > Ctenophora > Tentaculata > Cydippida > Pleurobrachiidae > Hormiphora > Hormiphora californensis. The sequence continues at coordinate 9,692,835 of CM035350.1, forward strand.
CAGGAAGCCATCCCCTTGATTCTTGGTGGAGGTGATGTGCTCATGGCCGCTGAGACGGGGAGCGGGAAAACAGGGGCCTTCTGTTTACCTGTCATACAGATTGTACATGAAACTAAAACCGAAGGTAAACCCCATAGATCTTGTAGAGATTGTATTGAATCGAAGTTCGATTCGAACCATCTGACATGATAATATGAAAAGTACTGTCGTCCAATAGCATCAGTACATATTGGGGGCTTGGAGTACCGGGAGTTAATCCTCTAATTTCCCACACAGGTCCCGGCCAGAAGAAAAAGAATAGTGGTGGTGGTAGCTTTGCGATGAGTACTACAGACAGGGACCCTGCATTCGAGATAAAGGGAGTGGATGTTCAAAACCCTGATCAGTATCGGTGGCAGGGAGGGAGATCAGAGAGGGGTGTGCTATCTGGGAAACACTACTACGAAGTTACAATAACTGATAATGGACTGTGTAGGATCGGGTTTGCTACTGCAGATGCCTTCCAGGAACTAGGCAAGGATGCGTTCGGGTTTGGGTTCGGTGGCACAGGCAAAAAGAGCAATTCTGGCCGGTTTGATACGTATGGAAGTTCGTTTGGTAAAGGAGATGTAATGGGATGTTTTATCGATCTTGAGGAGAACACGATAGCTTACTCTAAAAACGGCCGCTTCTTCGACATAGCTTTTGATATCCCAGGGAGTCTCCAGGGGGAGGCATTCTTCGTTGCATGCACGCTGAAGAACTCTTCTCTCACATTTAACTTTGGGGAGAGTGGACCCTTCAAACATCCTCCTGGGTTCGGATATCAGCCCATCTGTAAAGCAACACATGTAGCGACTAACAAGAAGCAGGCCAGAAAGAGGACGGGTCCAATGGCTATCATCTTGGAGCCAAGTAGGGAGTTGGCCGAACAGACTCACAACCAGATCAACCTTTTCAAGGGTGGGTTGGATTTGAAGAGTGGTGTTGTGATGGGCGGTACACCGGTTAAGGACCAGGTTGCGATGTTGGAGAGGGGTGTTGACCTACTGACGGGTACCCCGGGGAGATTGCAAGATCTCATTGATACTGGCCATCTGAAACTGGATAACGTGAGGTTCTTTATCCTAGATGAGGCGGACGGGTTGCTACAAAATGATTGCAAGAATCTCATCCTCAAGATGTATGATACCTTTGATAAGTTGATCGATGGTAAGAGGTTACAAGCTGGTGGTTTGTTCTGCAACCCTTCCATAACTATGACGTCAAGAAGCTCGCTAATGAAATAATGCACTTCCCGACCTGGGTAGACCTGAAGGGTGCAGATGTGGTTGCAGAGACGGTTCCATCATGTCATCTGTAAGGTAGATCCAGTGGCGGATAGATCATGGTACTACAGGACCGGGGGGTAAAGGTAAAAACTGATGGAGTCCACCAGAGGGATGACCTGAGTCAGCGGGATCTGTCCCTGTCTGAGGCGACCAAGCTGCTGAAAGCTAAATATCTCCTGGCTGCCGTTGACAAACTGAAGCATGGAACAATGCATTATTTTCTGCCGGACCAAGATTGATTGTGATAACTTGGAGAGGTACCTGAGGAAGATTGATGCGGAGAAGTACAGCTGTACCTGTCCTTCACTGGTGATAGACGGCCCAATGAGAGATCAGCTAACTTGCAATCGTTCAAGGATGGCAAAGCGAAGTTTCTAATCTGTACTGATGTAGCTGCAAGGGGAATCGATGTCAAGGGGATTCCTTTTGTTATTAATTACACCCTTCCAGATGAGACACTGAGTTTCATACATCGAACCGGTTAGTTAGTACCTAGTTAGTAACTAGTTTGTACCTAGTAGACCCCCACTGATCTACCTGATCGTTATCTGAGGGTGTTATAACCTACCCCTCTCCACCACCCTCTCACAACCACCCTCTCACAACCACCCTCTCACAACCACCCTCTCACAACCACCCTCTCACAACCACCCTCTCACAACCACCCTCTCACAACCACCCTCTCACAACCACCCTCTCACAAGTCACAACCACCCTCTCACAACCCCCCCCCCCTCAGGTCGTGTGGGTCGGGCAGAGAGGATGGGTCTTGCTATCTCCCTGTGTAGTACTGTTAAGGAGAAGGTGTGGTATCACAGCAACTGTAGCAACAGGGGTAAAGGGTGCTATAACACTCATCTAACTGAGCATGGTGGCTGCTGTATCTGGTATGACGAGGGTAAATGTCTCAAGTGAGTAGTGTAGGGTGATACACATAGTGATACGTTAAATTGGTTGTATTGTGTGTATTGCACATTTATTGAGACGTTATTGTGTGTGTGTGTGTGTGTTTGTCCCTACTAAAAACGGAAGTAATGTACAACTGCTAAGTAATTATAAGTGGAATTATTACAACAATTACTGCACCATGTGTTATACACTGTTGTCCACCTGTATGTATCTGACAATGAAGTACACCTGTGATGTGGAACTGAGCATGTAATATGAGACATATACACTGCGATTATCACCAGACATGTCCATCTCTTTTTCATTGTCTCAGACAGACGTGTGATCATTCTTTCATTTGTTCTTGCTCCCCCTCTCACTATCTCTCAAGACAGTATTACATACGGGATCCCGTATAATCGGACTCTACGTATAATACATCTTCTTCAGGGATCTAGAGGATTATATTGATCATACCCTGCCCCTCGTGGACGCTTCTTTTTCAATTCCAGTTAACGAATTTGACGGTAAGACCATTAGTATTTTGTGCTATCAGAAACAACTTGACAGTTACTCATAACTTGAGTCGCCTGTCACAGTGTCCTCGCTCGTATGAACGATTCAACTCATAACTCCAGATGTGCATCAGATGAGTGTGATCAAATGTTCAGAGTTAGCGAGGTTTTGTTTACACCGGACTGTGTAAGACGGAACGCGCGGAGCCCGCCTTTCAGAGTATCAGCAGTGTAGCGTTTGCGGCGCGTACATTTGGCTTATTTTTAGGGCAGGCCCGAATTCTCCAGGTTAAATCACCTGATGTGTGATGTCATTTACCTTCCCTAATAATCACACTATGTTTCAGGTAAAGTTACGTATGGGGAGAGGAGGAAAGCAGGAGGTGGAGGGGTCACCTATCAAGGCCATGCATTGGAAATTGCTGCAAGTGTCGCAGAACTTTATGAGCTAGAAAAACAATGTCAAACCGCGTATATGTCGCTGAAAGTTGTGTAGGGGTTTTAATTCAACATATTCTTCTCAGATAAAACAAATAAAGTTCATCAATTATTATTATTAGGGTCGCCCCATCACACTGCCCTCTCCTCTCGGCCCCTTTAGGACCACCCCTAACTCAACAAGCACTTTCGAGTATCAATCGGGGCGACCCTATTTAGGCATGGGGATTCTTCTCCTGGCAGGCCAATGCTCTGACCGCTGTTCTCGCACGAAATGAGAATGGGGTCAATGCTCTGGCAGTTCCTCTCAATGTATGAAACACAAGGCTACCCTGTAAACAATTATACTGGGTACCAAGACTCCCACCAAGTCATCTCCTCTCTGTCATTCGTCCAATTTACAACGTCTCTACATCCTGTAATTTATCTCTCTCACAGTCACTAAGTTAGATTCTTCCTTGCCTCGTCAGTCCAATAAGATTGTAACTCTCTGTTCATCTCTCACTTGCATCCACACTCAGTCAATACAATGTTCGGCAGCACTAGGACATCTGCCCCGCCTCTATCCCGTACTAACACCTTGAGATCCCGCATTTTGGAGGGGCTGCAACACAGGTGTTTATCAGGCATGAGGAGAGAGTGATGATGCTGCTCCATCCACAGTTTACCACACTCGCCAAGACACAATCCGGCGTTAAAGTACCGGGGCTCAATCACTATCCTCTCCAAACCCAGTTCTGCAAAGGTAATGTAGTGCTCCTTGTAGCAACATCGGTTGGGGTATTGAGTACACACTTGGGAGGAATACCTCTTTTGTCGGTAGTTTAGTCCCCCTCCTCCCTGTCCCGCGTGTGTGAGGGGTATACGAAGTGTGATGAATGGGGATAAAGCATGGCCATCACATACCACAAGACCTTCATTTGTGTGTGGGTTCTCTGTCCATTGTCTCCAAATGGACCGAATATCATTAGATGTTATCTTCCTTCCTGACCTCCTTATTCTCAGGTTGGACCCGTGATGAAGGGTCGCCTCAAATCCAGGATACAGGGGTGTTGTGTCATCAGGCGTCCACTGGTACCCAATACATGAGCAGTTGATTCTATCTGTAAAGGAATACATCAAGTTGGTAAGCATGTTTCAAATTCAATACTTTTGCTTTTGACTATGTTGAGAAAGGGGTTACAAGAATAGTATCTCAGAAGGTGCAATGGAATAGTTGAGCAAATACTTACTGGAAGTAGGGAATAACATGCGTTCCTTGTATTTGGGTTTGGTAACAGGTCTGTCACTCCCCTCCCACTGATAACTATCTTCTTCCTCCTCCTGTAGAACATGGAGTTAGACTAGTAAGAGAGTTAGGGAGAGATTAAGAAAGAGATAGTGAGAGAGAGAGATACAGAGATTAGACTGGGAGGGGGCATATTTAAATCCCAAGCAGATAAACTCAATGTGACTCATGGTTGTATGAACTATAAATATAATTTTGGGTCGCTGGGATCGCTCCCACGCAGAATTAGAAACGGCTAGAGATATAGGCTACAGTGATTGTGAGGGACCATATACTATTTTTGTCACGGTCGGTATAATATGACCTCCCACGCATTGAAAATAACCGCATGTATGAACGCTATGATAAAGTCGGATTTTTTGAAGTTGTCACCCCCCCTTTTCGTGCGCGGAATGTTTTTGTGTGTCACATCTGACATCACATGTTAACGTGTGGTGTGCGCGTCAAAATTGATAAATTTCACATACGCTGTCATTTGGGGGTGACAACTTCAAAAAATCCGACTTTAGTTGACACTAAGATAAGATGAGAGTGGGCCGAAGCAGAATTGTACAAGATTGATATAGGCTAGGTAGTAGAGAATAGCTCTGAGAATTTTCCCGCTCTCAAAAGACAAATTCATCGCTGATCCTATATATATTATTGGTTACGAAGTCACCCCTTAATATGGGGCGCTCGCGCGGTGGGGTAATTTCATTACCAATATATGTATATATGTTAGAAGAAGACACTTTCTCCTTGTGTGAATGAACTGTAAGCGAATAAGTCTCGAAGTAGCTTTTTAAATTCGCAACAATAACGAACACTAACCAGAAAAGCAGCCCGGGCTGTTTCTATCTGATCCTTGGAAAGGTTTTCTGAAGGATCCGATCCGTTTGTAGGAACTGATTTCAACTTCAACTTCGCCAGCAGTTGTATCTATGTAGGGAGATATGGGTTCATTTTCCAGGGAGGGGAATAACTTAAAAAAGTACCAATTTTCATGGAATGGCTATATCAAATTTCAGTCCTCACCAACATGACTGGCTGTAAGGCACTGGCAGTACTTCTTCCCGGCAACCCTCCCCCACACCGGCACCCTCCCCCACACCGGCACCCTCCCCACCCGGTAAAATATATCACTCACTAGAACGGCCTCCCTTTTTCTCTCCACCAGCTCCTGATAGGTGCAATCCACTGTTGGGTTCGTTTGGGCAGCAGTAGTTTGGGCACCAGTGGTAGTGGCAGCAGGAGGCGTCAGGCAGAGTGAGGGTAGTAACAGGGAGACTGATAAAAGGAAACAACGGAACATATTACTCCATGCAGCACTGAAAAAGGTAACTAGTGGAGGGTGGTACGCGTTGCCACACCCCTACAGCTGTAACATACTGATACAGAGCGAAATGGGAAGACTTGTATCGAGAGATCTCTCCCTATCATCTTTCTCCTTCTCTCTATCTCACTTTCATCTCCCCCTCTCAGTCACTCTCTTTCTCTCTCACTCTCCTATTTCCCACACTTCACTGATCACAATGAAAAAGGAATGCCAAAGAGACCGAAAGTAGGCTTCAATTTTGAAGGAACTGAGAAAGGAGCATGATAATGAAAATAAACATGAAAATAGGGGACAGAATAGTTCAAGTTTTGATAAAAATTTACGTGGGCGGGGCCACCGTAACTCGAGGGGGGGGGGGTGGAGTGGAATAATTTTGTCCTAGCTAGCGTGTTTGTCAGCACGGTGTGGGTTATGCCGACTCCGCGACACATTGTGACAAACAGACGCACATGCTTCAAGTGTGTAACAATGTAACATTGTAGTAGCACGCAGCTCAGAGAAATATATACAGTCCTCACAAGGAGGGGAATCAAGAGCATATGAGAATGATGTATTACAATCGACCCTCTCGTTTCTCTCTCTCTCTCTCTCTCTCTCTCTCTCTCTCCCTCTCTCTCTCTCTCTCTCTCTCTCTCACTCTCTCACTCTCACTCTCTCTCTCTCTCTCTCTCTCTCTCTCTCTCTCTCTCTCTCTCTCTCTCTCTCTCTCTCTCTCTCTCACTTTCTCTCCCTAAATTCTCTCTCCTATCTTCAGTCATTCTAACTTTCTCGAACTCACTCATTTTTATTTCCCTCCCCCTCTCTATCACACATATATCTGACTCATCCAACACTCACTTAGCACACGTGTTAGTTCAAAATCTCTCTCCTCTCTCTCTTTCCCTCCCCTCTCTCACTCCTCTCTGTGCTGCGGTCAAAAGGAGTCACTCTGACAGACCACCAGTTCCCAGGGTTCATGCGATAAACAGTCAATCACAGTCACAAGAAACGGATTTATGGGGTACTCTAGGTTACACGTGAATTTGATTGGGAGCGGTGTCTTTGTGAAGATTTGGGGCGGGGCAGAGCTGAGAGCCTCCCAAATGAACCCAGGTCTCTCACATTCCTTCTCTCCCACACACTCTTTCCATCCTGTTATCAATCCTTCCTATGCAGATAGGATTACAACAGCGCTCCTACTATTGAGCCTCGATCTAGGCTATAACACATCACCTCGAGGTGATAGACCGAGACCAAAGACCAACTTAAAGAGAGACATGTCTGGCGGCGCCTGATTTGACAGTGCGGCAAGATGGGGTCTGCGGTGCCAGACAGAGAGAGACAGAATTTGTTGAGTACTCAACAACAATGGAGTCTTGGAGAAAGAATACAGTGCCCTAAATACTGTATCGGTTACGTCAACATGTATAATTTGGATAACGTTATGTTATTCAAATTATAGTATCATGATGATGTCATTAATAAGAGGCTACCATGCAGGGTGGACGGTGGTTACATAGACACGTTATTGCAAGATCGAAAGGCTGGGTGGTCGGAGAAGGCTATGACGGATCCAATCTGCACTGCACAGGCCCACCTGTTACGTAACCCTTTGTAGTAGTAATATGTTCAGACACGATCATGAGAGAAAAATTGTCAAAGGGTCGTTTGAATTTTTGAGATTTTTGTGGTTAAAATTGGCACAATTTTGGCGCCAATACTCAGTTTTTCGACATATTTTTTAACTTAAAACTGAATCATAATAGCAGTTTAGTAATTTAAATAGGTAGATTTCATGTTTTACCTTCACATTAACTTTTGTACTAGAACACAAGGAAAATTTCTGTTCAGAATTTTTATTTTTGGTAGAAAAACACAAGGATTGTTTCTATTCCAAATTTTCGAATGGAAATTTTTCCTTTTTATGAGATTTTTGAGAAAAATTTGCGGGTTTTCCCCGAAAAATCGCAAATTTGCCTCAAAAATCTCAAAAATCCCACGTTATTTAGCCAAAAATCGAAAATCTCAAAAATCCCAGCTACCCTGAAAATCGCCAATGAGGCATGAGATTCTTGCGGCAGGCCCCCCCCCATGTGTGGTCATTGTCACACATAATTATCCACCACTTGACGCCTAATATTACGCGGCGACCTGTTAGACAATTCCCAGATTTAGCCTAACCAGCCAATTATCACACTCACTGACTACCTTGTGCACTGCATCTCCCGAACAGCCCTGTGACACAATGTCAAACTCTCATTAGGGCTGGGGAGGGAGCCATATGTCAACAACGGCCACCATTTTACTTTTAGGAATTTGTTCCTCCCTATCGCCTATGCCACACTGAAGTACTATACCTTGGATTTGGTATATTAGCACGGCCCAGGAGCTTCCCACACTTTGTTGAGTAACAACCCACACTACAATTGAGTTGCCGTTGTCAGACACGATCATGAGAGAGATATAATTTAAAAGAGGGGGTCGTGTCTGACAATTCTACCGATAAAAGACGTTTATTTCTTTTCAAAAATATTGAAAGGCGTTAACACTGAGAAAATATCTTCTTAACATATCTCAACAACTCTCTCTCTCTCTGCAGCTTAAACAACTGAATACCATAACATTGTTGTGTTAAATGTTAATCAACAAATTTAACACGCATGATATAGGCGGCCTAGACTAAGTCCTAGACAGGGTGGGTCACTGGGCTATAATGAAACCAGCGAACCACCTCTTTATTGTTTCACTGAAACACACAACAGTAAACTAAATGTTAACAGATCTACACTCAGCTCAAATACGGGACTCAAGTGTATCTAACTTCATAGAAAATATCCCGTTCCGTTCCAACCTTCCCTCAGCAAGCCCTTCAGCTACTACCCATTATAGTAACCCCGGCATATGTTTTAAATTGTCAATAATATCCGTGTTCATGTTATGTATGATAACATCTCGCATATCACTCACCTGTCAGAGCATTGGCTTGACCCTATTCTCCTTTCGAGAACTGTGGTCAGAGCATTGGCCTGACAGTCACTCACTCACTCACACAAAATTCAGTTGTAGTAATTGAAACCCAATATATATCACGGATAAAAACTCGTTCAACTTGTAGGGCGTAGCGATCATCAAACTTAAAATAACTGTCTGGCGCTGCCATCCCCCTTTTGATTCGACAGTGCGCTCAGATCGGCGGTGTGCCAGACAGAAACATCAGGTGTTTGTTTGTGAGGAGTCTGCAGCAAACGGTCGGCCCAGTGGCACTTGTAGTGTTAATGTGGCGTGTAAATAAAAAAGGGGTTTGAGTACAAAAAGAGAAGTGTATAAAAGATGCCCTCTCTATCTCTCGATTTCTTCTCTCTTTCTCTATCTCTTTCTCGGCGAGACAGATTTCTGACACACCAGTAAAAAGCTATTTACAGGGGTTATGAGTCTTCTTAATAAATTAACTGTCCTTGTCCCGATATATATTAATTAAGCTCAGAAAATATATATTTCTCATTTCCTTCATTTTGAGAAGAAAGAGGAGGGATCAATCGATACGTTCTCCTCCTCCTCATCCTCCTCCTCTTCCTCCTCCCAGCGAATATCCTGGCTGTACGCACTTAGCTTCTGTTTCTTAACGACTTGCATGTCCATACCGAACGCTCCTGAGAGAGAGGGAGAGATGGGGATTATTTAAATGGTAAATAGTGAAACGGGTTATAGCACAGCGGGGGCCGGGGTAGGAATACATTAAACAACGAGAGTAGGGAGAGAGTAGAATAAAATGGGGGAGGGGAAGATATGGTATTAGAAAGTGAGACCCGGTGATTCTCTTTGTGATTGTGCACTTCTGCCCACGGAAGACCCCCCCCCCATCATGGAATAAGGAATAGAATAACAGGGAATCAATCCCCCCCCCACATTATGGGATAAGGAATGGAATAACAGGGAATCACCAGCCCTGACTCAGTACTGCAGCTGCAGTAGCGGCTAATATATCTAGTGTATAAAATGTGTATGTTGAGGCATATGTGTACTTAGTGTTGATAGTTTCAACTAAGCATGTTTTGTGTGTTCCTACTAATCCTACTTGTGCCTCTGTCTGTCAGTTATGAGGGGGATCCCTTCACTAAGTTCAACAGAATGCTCCAATTTGACCAACATGAGGTACTTCATAACCACCCCCTTCATTTTATTACCGGGAGGATAAACAGACTGTACCGGGCCGACTGTATTATTAATCTCACTTTAATCTTCCCATACACAGTGATGCGTGATACATTCTTATATTCTTCAGACACTGCCCTACTACGTTATAGTGATGAAACCAAACGACACGATAGATCTATATTGTGATGGATTCAACGTTACACCTGACCTCTCACCCGCCCACTCAGTCAGCACCGCTGATCTCTCTGCACCAAGGGTAGGTGGTGTATAGGGGGGGGGGGTGACACGTTACACCTGACCTCTCACCCGCCCACTCAGTCAGCACCGCTGATCTCTCTGCACCAAGGGTAGGTGGTGTATAGGGGGGGGGGTGACACGTCACACCTGACCTCTCACCCGCCCACTCAGTCAGCACCGCTGATCTCTCTGCACCAAGGGTAGGTGGTGTATAGGGGGGGGGGTGACACGTCACACCTGACCTCTCACCCGCCCACTCAGTCAGCACCGCTGATCTCTCTGCACCAAGGGTAGGTGGTGTATAGGGGGGGGGGGGTGACACGTTACACCTGACCTCTCACCCGCCCACTCAGTCAGCACCGCTGATCTCTCTGCACCAAGGGTAGGTGGTGTATAGGGGGGGGGTGACACGTCACACCTGACCTCTCACCCGCCCACTCAGTCAGCACCGCTGATCTCTCTGCACCAAGGGTAGGTGGTGTATAGGGGGGGGGGTGACACGTTACACCTGACCTCTCACCCGCCCACTCAGTCAGCACCGCTGATCTCTCTGCACCAAGGGTAGGTGGTGTATAGGGGGGGGTGACACGTCACATTTTACACATGGTTCATTTCAAAACCTGGGTAACACTGATTCTCTCATTCTCTCTCAGGAGCAACTACTAGAGGGCCACATTGGGGGTCACATGGAGGACCCAACAGGACCCTGTCACACCTACTCCTGGGTAGACCCGTGGACCCGCATCAAGATGAACTCCTGTCATCATACCATCAAGTACTCCTTCCAGGTAGGGGAGATGAGGTAACGAAGTGACACACCGACTAGGAGGGAAGCCCTTGCACCCAACCCTTGTCTTTACTCCTTCCAGGATCACATGTGGGAGTGCCACCTGGACCCCTACCACAAGCACACCGTGGTGAGGATAGCTACCACCCCCTCCCGGGTACCCTTCCCTCAGAGCGGTGCTATAGTCACTAACCACATGGATTGGTGGTGCCTGAGGAGGAGGGGCGTGGTCGAGGCGGATGCGGGACATTTGTTACTAGCTCATTGGAGCAGACACAAGACGAATGAGAGCGAGCACGTGGATTGGTTAGAGTTTTGGACGGTCGAGAGGTTTCCTAGTTGGGAGCTGGAAACTGGTGAAAGGTATTATTGGTATAATACACTTATAATCATTGTTTTTTAGCAACTCAGTTCTAGTAAACATAGAGGAAGTTTAGTTTTCTCCTTCAGCCGGAAGGAGAAAACTAAACATCCTCATTGATATATGCGGCTAACAAACAATCAACCGATCCTTATTCTCTTATAATAACTACGTGTACAAGATCTATAATCCTACTCGTTATAACAGGTTTGAGTGTAACGGGAGTTACTACGAGTGGGGATGGGATGTGGCCTGTTTGAAGATTCTTCCCTCCGGCTGGCCCGCCCTGTCCCACTGTCACGGGCCCGATAACGTTCTTATCATCGTCATGATAATACTCGCCTACGTGTTTATATACGCTAATATAATTGCAGTCACTCTCGCATACAAGTAAGTATTGTTACATTGCATCACTGATCCAGCTAACTATGCATATATGATCTCTTCTTCAGATCTTCTTTAGATCAATATTTTCTAATATCTTCTTTAGATCAATCCGTGGATCAATCAGAGAGTACACAAGATCCAAACGGGCCCACAGGGTTGTACCCATGATTCCCAAGAATGAAACCCAGCCCTACATCAACATGGTAGACCCCACGGTGTTGATATCTAAAAAGAAAAGGAGGCACCACCCCGGCCACTACCACCACGATATTCTCAGTGATGTGTTATGCAACTCTAATTCTGGGTAATTAATAATAATTAATAATAATTACTATAATTATACCTGTTGAAACTTGATAAAATGAATGTTTGTGACTTGATAAAAAGTGTGTTCACCTTGTTCACATTTGACGGACTGGACCGGGAACCGTTTCCCCTTGCTGGGGCTGGAGTATGGGCTCACCGGCCCGCCACCAGACGCCTGACCACCGTAGTTGTATGGAGACTGCACAGGGGACCTCTGTTGGTTCTGAGGAATGAAGAGGGCTGTTAGCGGGACGGAGATAAAGCTTGTTTTTTGAAGAAATACAAGAAAATGATCAGAGACGTACAAAAGTGAAAGAGGGATTAAAAAAGGTGATATAAATAGTACAATCAAACAAGCACGCACATGGACAGGGTACAGGCTGAAGTGCCCCACTCAGTTATACAAATCAGTGTGACGTCAGTTGTATTAGAGAAGTGAA
>CM035350.1:9710240-9892346 GCA_020137815.1 Hormiphora californensis
AATATTAAGTGAGAATTCGGAGGAGGTGAGTTAAATAGGTAGGGCGTGATAGTCAGGGGAAGAAAATGAGAGAGAGAGAAAGTCGAAAGAATGTAGTGGGAGAGATTAAAAGAAAAGCAGTCGGAGCGAAACGGAACATACTTAATAGGGGTAACATAGTTATGCAGTTTTTGCTGGGAACTTGTGAGCTGTCATAAAAAATCAAATCTAAACAGATTTAATAGTTGAGTTGTCAGTTATAGGGTAAAATACTGAGCACCTCAACTGCACCAGGGGGGTTGGTAAATTACCCCTACCTTGCGGGCACGCTAAAACGCGCCTTACAACCACGATTACTAAGGGGGGGGGGGCCGGGGGGAGCGGGGGGTACTTACCAGTGGATCAGTTGATTGTGCCCCAAGAAAGAGAGGGTAGTGCCCCTTGCTGTCGTTCGACATAAAACACTATGTCTTTAAGTCATCCTATAAAGAGGGGTGACGGGGATTAGAGGAGCGGTTTAACTTGCTTTCTCTCTCTTTCTTTCTCTCTCTCTCTATCTCATTCCCTTGTCTGTCACTGCTCTACTCACTTTCTTATTCCCTCTTTCAATTTCAGCTTATACCCCTCTCTATGTCTCTATCCCTTTTTGATTTTTGACAGTTTCCTTCTCTTTAAGAATCTCCCATCAAATAAATAGGTTCAGTTACCTTACTATCCAATTAATCTCGATCTGCTTTAACTCCCTCCTTTACTCTCTCAAAATCTCTTTTCATTTTCTACACACAATAGTTTTAGTGGAGTGCAGTAACAGCTGCTACGAAACCAAATGTATCACATTACTACAAAGTCACACATAAGGGCCATTATTATACACATTAACACACACACAGAGGAATGAACTGCTACAGCCCATTTTCTCACAATTCCCGCGTTCATTCTGGGAGAGGAGGAGAATGCGTTCCAGCCGCTGATTTCTCCCACCATGAAATGAGGTAAACAAAGAATGTCAGGAATGTCAGTCCAATTAACGCCTACATTTATACATCCCATTTACCACACAGACCTGTCCAAACTCCAACCAGAGTGTTTGGGTGGGAAATGTGTGCTAACTTGGGGCAGCAGCCATTTTGTCTCGTGCACTTTCCAGCTGTCCTATAAACCCCTCCAACTCTTCCTCATTCATCTCACACAACACATCCTCCTTCCCAATAGCAAAGGAGAGTGTCACCAAGTTCTCATTGAGATTAGACATCCTGTTGCTGTCCAGTAACAACCTTGTCTGCCAGTCCACATCATGTAGGGTGCCCCTGTTTTCCTCCCGGGCTTCCCTTATCTCCATCACTAGCTCCCCATGGTGTTTTAACACATCATCATTATCGGTAAGTGACGTCTTCTTTTCCAGGTGTTTAGAGACCTCGGAAAGGGCAAGGATGGCAGCGGAGGGTGAGGGGAAGTGAGGGAAGAGTGTTGTTACATTGGTGTTGTTAGTTAGGACTTCTAGACAGCGTGAAACGTTCTCTTCATCAATGTTCATCACTGCAGTAGGGAGGATAATTAACGTTGATATATCAGGGTGGAAGTAAATAGATCTGTCTTGAAAAGAATGTTACTAAGAATGAACTGAATGGTAAGTACGTATTTAACTAACTAAACACAGGTCACTTTGAAATAATCACAATATGTCAAAACTTAATATACAGAAACTCACTATAAGATAAACACATTAATAAAACAACAATTTAATTGGCAGTTTGCCAGTGTACCAGTACGGAAGAGAAGATACCCACCCCCGCCCCTACAACCACATCAGACAAATGGTGCTGGTGGTCCAATAACCTACTGTAAGATATCCCAACGGCTACTAGTACACTACCAGCGTGGAGTAAGGAGCCTAAACGGAGTCTACACCGAGCTACATAGACCGATACACATCCCATTAGATAGCAGGCCATCATGGCGTGCCCAGAGAAGAAGGATTGACAGTAGTAGTGATAGTCCATGTTAGTACAGCTGCTGCTCTCCTCCTCCCGGGCTTACACCCATCTAGAAAACAGGGACGCAACCTTCCAACCCTCAACTTAACCACCCACAGGAACAGGCCACACCAGCATAACCCACTGGTGACATAGGGCAGGAAGGAGAAGATGCGACGAAGTGATGTGACTAGACATCCCCCCGTTCGCTCCATTTCGGCGGCTAACAGGACTACTCCCATAAAGGTGAAACAAAACTTGAATAGAGTCCGTGTTGTTATTGTTTCCAGGTTTACGTCAGGATACGAAATGTGATCTGTAGTAGTGTGCCGGTCATAACAAACATTGTAGTCACGTGACCGAACGGAAAAGTAGTCATAGAATGCACAAACGGTCGTGAAAAATAGCAGAGTTATCAGTAGGTAGAGTTTGTTAAACATATTCATATGATCCTAAGATAATCGATTAAATATATTTCTGAACCATCTATTAGGCGACTGCCGATTGTCCCGGGTCCCCTATCCTGGTCGGCGGTGTGCCTACTTCAGCAGTATTTTCCTACACAGCGGGCACAGTGTGTCAAAAGTGTGCGCTGGAGCTGTTCTGCACTGTGATTGGTCAAAACTGATCACGCTGTGTGCGACCTACACATTGCCAAGGACACGTCACGGTTGGCGTCAGGAATTTGCCCCAGACCCCACGCAGTGCAGGTCAAGGTAGAGCTGAGGCCTGAGCACTTTTCAAAGTCTGTTCGCATTTTGGCAAACGCTGCTGAACCTAATGAATTAGACAGCACCTTTCAAGTTCTCAAACAAAGGGCGCAAACGGAACGTGCACACTTTCAAAAAAGTTTATTCACTAAAATGGCTCTAACCGCCAAACCACTTAACCGTGTTGGCTGATTCAAAGTTTATCTGGTAGGAAATGTCAAGGCCTAACCCCAACCCAAACTCAAACCCTAACCATAACCCTACTTTAGCCCAAGCGCTAAAAACCGATTGTCACACGCACCAAACACCTAGATTTTAAGGCTGGCCAAAGAAACGACGGCGCGGGATGTTCCGATCAGGTTTTCAGAAGCGCGCGGCGCGGCATAAAAATATGTTTCGAAATTTTTCGCGCCATACTTTATTTGCGTCGTTTTGTCCCGCGCGTTTTTAAGAGATCGAGTAGCAAATCCGAAAAATCGGCCTTGCGGGGACATTTTCAAAATGCGTCGCGGGGGCCCGCCCTTTTTCAAGATTTCTGTTTTCTGATTTTTTCAGTTCGCGAGACCCGATCTGTTCTCTGGCATGTGCTAGATAGCCGTGTGCCCCGCAACCAGGGGCTTGTACCGCATCTAAAGGCAGCCATTACTACTTGCTAGGCTTTGTTTTCTACTTTAACTTTTAATAGAGAGCAAAGCTTTAAGTCTAAAAGACCATGAACGCTCATTGCTCCTCGCGCCACGCCCATTATCATGGCCTTGTTTTGCGAAATTTGTAGCGTTTATTAGGAATTCCTTGTCTGTGTAAGACTGTGCAATATAAATACCCAATGCTTCCCACGACAAGACTTCCTTAATCCCAGGATCATAATCCCCAACTCCCAAGGCCCCTATATTTGCATGAGTTTCTTGCCACTTTATCTCTGACAACTTTGACTCCCTGCTGTTTGCGAAGTTAGGGCCACGTGTGAGTATATGACATTGCTGAGAAGAATATTACCCACTCTGTGCACTAGAATGAGCAGATACGGAGGCGGTGGTTCGTACAGGGGACACGGTGGCGGCGGCGGTGGCGGCTACCGTGGAGGTGGTGGGGGCTATGGTGGTGGTGGCTATGGTGGTGGTGGCGGCGGCTACGGAGGAGGGGGAGGTGGTGGGTACAGCTCCAAAGCCAACATTAGTCACGACCTGAAGAAGATCGATTGGTCCCGATACAACCTCATCCCCTTTCAAAAGAACTTTTACAACGAACACCCCGTGGTATCAGGGAGATCTCAGGCTGAGGTTGATGCTTACAAGCGAGACCAACAGGTCTCTACACCTCCCAACGCTCCCAAGCCCATTCTCCACTTCGCAGAGGCAGGGTTCAACCAGGCCATCATGAATCAGGTTGCCAAGCTCGGCTTCAAAACCCCAACACCCATCCAAGCACAGGGCTGGCCCATTGCTCTCGGGGGACACGACCTCGTTGGTATTGCGAGGACTGGATCCGGTAAAACACTTGCCTTTGCCCTACCTGCCATTATCCACATTGCAGCCCAGCCTGCTCTGAACCCCGGAGAGGGACCCATTGCTCTGGTCCTGTGCCCCACTCGTGAGTTGGCTCAGCAGGTGATGAAGGTATGTGAGGAATTCGGACGATTGGCCAATCTGAAGACAGCCTGTCTGTATGGTGGTGCTTCTAAGGGACAGCAGATAAGAGACCTCCAGGCTGGAGCTGATCTAGTTGTTGCTACACCTGGCAGACTTATTGACCTTCTCAACATGGGGAAAACTAACCTGCACAGGTGCGTTGTGAATTGTAGTACTGTCTCTCACAGATGTGTGTGTACATGTGTAACGTGCGTGACAAGTGTGATATGTGTGTACATGTGTAATGTGTGTACATGTGTAATGTGTGTAATGTGTGTAACGTGTGTGTGACAACTGACATGTGTGAACCCCTTTCCTCCAGATGTACCTACCTTGTTATGGACGAAGCAGACAGGATGCTCGATATGGGTTTCGAGCCTCAGATCAGGACCATTATATCACAAGTCAGGCCGGACAGGCAGACAGTCTTGTGGAGTGCGACATGGCCTAAAGATGTACAGAACCTTGCTAAGGACTTCCAGACTAACCCAATTCAGGTGACTGTTTTTATCACAGCAACATTTCATTCGGATCATTTATCTGGACTTGTTAAGGAGTGGTGGTAACCCATCGTAACCCCTGCCCCACCTCCCATTCTTAATAAATCATTATAACCCCTGGCCCCACCTTTCAATACCCATACGTTAACCCCCTCCCTTCCCTGCCCAATCCTTGATTATTAGCCCCTTCCCTGCCCCATCTTTGGTTATTAACCCCCTCCCTTCCCTGCCCCATCTTTGGTTATTAACTCCCTCCCTTCCCTGCCCCATCTTTGGTTATTAACCCCCTCCCTTCCCTGCCCAATCCTTGATTATTAACTCCCTCCCTTCCCTGCCCCATCTTTGGTTATTAACCCCCTCCCTTCCCTGCCCCATCTTTGGTTATTAACTCCCTCCCTTCCCTGCCCCATCTTTGGTTATTAACCCCCTCCCTTCCCTGCCCCATCTTTGGTTATTAACTCCCTCCCTTCCCTGCCCCATCTTTGGTTATTAACCCCTCCCTTCCCTGCCCAATCTTTGATTATTAACTCCCTCCCTTTCTCAGATCTACGTTGGCAGCCAGAAACTCGCAGCCAACAAGAACATTCTACAAATAGTGGACGTTCTCCAAGACTGGGAGAAGTTCGACAGAATGTACACTCTGCTGAAAGAGATCCACTCACAGAGAGAAAACAAGACCCTCATTTTCACTGGCACCAAGAGGCTAGCTGGAGAAATCAGTAGCACGCTGAGAAGGCAGGGTTGGGGAGCAGGGGCCATTCATGGAGATAAGAAACAAGAAGAGAGGGAATACGTTCTCGGACGTGAGTATTGTGTTCGGGAGGGGGTACCCTTTTCTAGTGGTGGGGGGGTTCGGGAGGGGGTACCCTTTTCTAGTAGTAGTAGTAGTGGGTTCGGGAGGGGGTACCCTTTTCTAGTAGTAGTAGTGGGGGGTTCGGGAGGGGGTACCCTTTTCTAGTAGTAGTAGTGGGGGGTTCGGGAGGGGGTACCCTTTTCTAGTAGTAGTGGGGGGTTCGGGAGGGGGTACCCTTTTCTAGTGGTGGGGGGTTCGGGAGGGGTACCCTTCTCTAGTAGTAGTAGTGGGGGGTTCGGGAGGGGGTACCCTTTTCTAGTAGTAGTAGTGGGGGGTTCGGGAGGGGGTACCCTTTTCTAGTGGTGGGGGGTTCGGGAGGGGGTAATCTTTTCTAGTAGTAGTAGTGGGGGGTTCGGGAGGGGGTAATCTTTTCTAGTAGTAGTGGTGGGGGGTTCGGGAGGGGGTACCCTTCTCTAGTAGTAGTAGTGGGGGGTTCGGGAGGGGGTACCCTTTTCTAGTAGTAGTAGTGGGGGGTTCGGGAGGGGGTACCCTTTTCTAGTAGTAGTGGGGGGTTCGGGAGGGGGTACCCTTTTCTAGTAGTAGTAGTGGGGGGTTCGGGAGGGGGTACCCTTTTCTAGTAGTAGTGGGGGGTTCGGGAGGGGGTACCCTTTTCTAGTAGTAGTAGTGGGGGGTTCGGGAGGGGGTACCCTTTTCTAGGTGGGCGGACTCTAGTGCTAACGGACTCTTTATCTAAATTCAAGGCGGACTCTATATCTAAAAGCGGACTCTTTATCTACAGTTAGACTTTGAAAAAAATTTAGATAAAGAGTCCGCCCAGTGTAGACTTTTTAGATATAGAATCCGCACTGTGTAGACTTTTTAGACATAGAGTCCCCTGGTACATTTTGGCGCCAAATCCCCCAACCCGGACTCTATGTCTAAAATCCTAAACCAACCCAAAACCTAACCCTAACCATAACCCTAACCCTAACCTCGAACCCAAATAATGGCCCTAACACTTCTCAATTAGTATAGAGGTGCAGCAAACTCTCGTTTCCGGCCTAACGGCCGAAATCTCGAGTTCGCTGAGAATGGCGGACTCTATGTCTAATTTAGATTTATGTAGATATAGAGTCCGCTCTTTGTAGACTTTTTAGATAAAGAGTCCGCCCTGTTTAGACTTTTTAGAGATAGAGTCCTCCTAGAGTTTAGACTTATTTGGACTCTTTATCTAAATCTAAATTTAGATATAGAGTCCACTGTAGACTTAGAGCGTAGCACTAGAGTCCGCACACCCCTTTTCTAGTAGTAGTAGTGGGGGGTTCGGGAGGGGGACTCTTTTCTAGTAGTAGTAGTGGGGGGTTCGGGAGGGGGTACCCTTTTCTAGTAGTAGTGGGGGGTTCGGGAGGGGGTACCCTTTTCTAGTAGTAGTAGTGGGGGGTTCGGGAGGGGGACTCTTTTCTAGTAGTAGTAGTGGGGGGTTCGGGAGGGGGGACTCTTCTCTAGTAGTAGTGGTGGGGGGTTCGGGAGGGGGTACCCTTTTCTAGTAGTAGTAGTGGGGGTTCGGGAGGGGGTACCCTTTTCTAGTAGTAGTAGTAGTGGGGGGTTTGGGAGGGGGTACGCTTTTCTAGAGGTAGTAGTGGGGGGTTCGGGAGGGGGTACCCTTTTCTAGTAGTAGTGGTGGGGGGTTCGGGAGGGGTACCCTTTTCTAGTAGTAGTAGTGGGGGGTTCGGGAGGGGGTACCCTTTTCTAGTAGTAGTAGTGGGGGGTTCGGGAGGGGGTACCCTTTTCTAGTAGTAGTAGTAGTGGGGGGTTCGGGAGGGGGTACTCTTTTCTAGTAGTAGTAGTGGGGGGTTCGGGAGGGGGTACCCTTTTCTAGTAGTAGTAGTTTGGGGGGTTCGGGAGGGGGTACCCTCCCAGTGTCAAAAAACCACGAATATGCGAATCTAATTTCCAATGCTTTTAGAAAAAATAATGCCAAAATAATGCCAAAATAATGCCAAGCCTAGTTCCCCAATCACACACATTAATTGTCAGTGTAATGTGAACCCAAAACAAGAAATTATACAGCTGTTTCTCCCCTCACTCTCTCCCTCTCTCCTCTATTCTTCTCTCTCTTTCTCTCTGTCTATCTCTGTCTCTCTCTCCCTCTCTCTCTGTCTTTCTCTCTGTCCCTCTCTCTCTCACTCTCTCTCTCTCTCACCCACTCTCACTTTCTCTCTCTCTCACTTCCTCTCTCTCTCCCTCTAATTAGCTCGTGCTAATAAGGTAGTGTGCTAGGTATCAGATTTCATGGGATTCTGAGATTCTAGGGCATTATTTTTGCGCGTTTTTGGGACTCTGAGGGACTCTGGGGCATTATTGGGACTCTGGGGGCATTATTGGGACTCCAGAATCCAAATAATGCCCTCCTTAGTTTATCACTCAAAACTGTTTTTTAGCTTCAAAAACGATTCAATGAGATAGGCAATCATTATAAGGGTCACATAAAACAAAATAGGGAGAGTTGATGTGCCACAAATTAGAACAATTAACCTATTTCATAATTAACTTAATTAAAAAAAATTAAATTATTAAAAATGTTTTCTTCAAAATTTGCCAGATTTTGATTCAAAATGACTTATTATGATAGGGAATGGTTCCCTGGGGCTCTATAAAGTCATTCCAAGCACTAAATTCATGCAAATTTGACAAATTTCAACAGAGTCTCAAGATGGCATTATCGGGCATTATTTAAAAAGATGCCTAGATAAACGAATAAACTGTTAACTAATGTCTTCTATGTACTATCTAGTATCATTGCCAACACTTTTTAGTTAGAAAATAATGCCTTTTTTAAGAAATTTTCGGAGTCTAATGCCTTTCGAAATAAGTTGACACTGGGGGTACCCTTTTCTAGTAGTAGTAGTGGGGGGTTCATGAGGGGGTACCCTTTTCTAGTAGTAGTAGTGGGAGGTTCGGGAGGGGGGTACCCTTTTCTAGTAGTAGTAGTGGGGTTCGGGAGGGGGTACCCTTTTCTAGTAGTAGTAGTAGTGGGGGGTTCGGGAGGGGGTACCCTTTTCTAGTAGTAGTGGTGGGGGGTTCGGGAGGGGGTACCCTTTTCTAGTAGTAGTAGTGGGGGGTTCGGGAGGGGTACCCTTTTCTAGTGGTAGTAATGGGGGGTTCGGGAGGGGGACTCTTCTCTAGTAGTAGTAATGGGGGTGGGGGGTTCGGGAGGGGGTACCCTTTTCTAGTAGTAGTAGTAGTGGGGGGTTCGGGAGGGCCGAGGGGGTACCCTTTTCTAGTAGTAGTGGTGGGGGGTTCGGGAGGGGGTACCCTTTTCTAGTAGTAGTAGTGGGGGGATGGTTTCCCCTGCATCTTTGGCAGTGTTTGAAACGTCACGTGTTTCCCATCACGGGTTTAATATTAATGGTGTGGATTAATGTTTGGTGTGATTAATGCATTGCTATTTTCAGAATTCAGAGATAGTAGAATGAACATACTAATTGCTACTGATGTCGCATCAAGAGGAATCGGTATGTGTGATAATTAAACAGTGTGAGAAACACAATGAACGGGGAGAGGGGAGCCTGTTTAAATTGCTAGTAACTTTGCTTCCCTGTTTCAGGAAGTAGAATCAATATGACAACATGCAGCGACCCCTGAGACAGGTAAATGGAAGGATCGGGAGATCTGTGAGACAAAACCAATTTGATGATGGGGTGTTTGTCGTGTGTCTCTCACACACACATACACACTCACTGTACAGGGCTGCTCCAAAAAAGCGGCCCCTCTGCTCCGAAATATAGACTGTCTCACAGCGTCTTTCAGCTCCCGCCTAGTCCCCTTTCTCGTGGGACATACAGCGGGCATCTTTCCATTTATCCAACAGACCATGTTGCATGGTCGTCTCTGGGGAAGCACTCCCAAATTCTGGAAATTCAGACAATAAGACAGATTCACACACAGACAGCCACTCACGTTGCACACACACACACTCACATCCTGGACACTATGACGTAAAGATCGACCGAGCAGCGGTCACAAAGAGAAATATCCGTACGCATAGAAATTTCACTCACCCACCCAGCGAAAGCTCACAGTTGTCAACATTTGCGCTTTTTATGGCGCGCGCGCGTCGGAGGGAAAACCTCTGATATATTCTTGTTGACACCCGACCCACTCTCAGATATCAGTGATGTGCGATATGTGATCAACTTCGATTTCCCCCAAACCCTTGAGGATTATGTTCATCGAGTTGGCCGGACAGCTCGAGGTAATGAGGTTGGAACCAGTTACACTTTCATGACGAACAAAGATGCGAAGAGTGCCCGAGGACTCATTGAGATCTTGGAGGAGAGCGCTCAAAAGGTTCCAGAGGATCTCCGATCATTAGCGTCTTCATCCCGTGGTGGAGCAGGTTGGTAGACCCCTACCCTTCTCTCTTTAGTTAACTCCCCTTCTCTCTCTAGTTAACCACCCTTCTCTCTCTAGTTAACCACCCTTCCTCTCTCTCTAACCCAGTATTCCTTGAATTATGGTCCCACTCACTAACACCCTCTCCTTCTCCCCAGAGAAACGCAAGTTTGGAGGCCGAAGTGGAGGTGGCGGTGGAGGATTCAACAAGAGGCCTCGAAATGACGGTGGCGGTTTCAGTGGTGGCCGAGGAGGAGGAGGTGGTGGTGGTTATGGTGGTTACAGCGGCGGTGGAGGTGGTTATGGTGGAGGCCGAGGAGGTGGTTATGGACAATTTTAAGTAGTGTTGAAACAAGACTATATGTTGACGAAGCTCACCAGTCACACTCACATACATTCACACAGACAGAGAGAGTGTTGTGTGTTTTATGAAAAGAGAAACCCTGCTCAATTTATTCTCTATATATAATTGTTTGAAAGCGTTTACCCAATGTTGATTCTTCTATTTGACAGCAAAACTTTCTGTTATATTACGTGTTTGAAGTTTTTGTCCAAACGGTTCGGGGTTCCTGGAAAATTGGGGTACGGTAGAAACTCCTCTGCCAACTTGATCACTTTGTGCTTGTAGGCAACGGGGACATGTCTAGTTTACGCTCTGACCACTGCCAGACAGAGTCTTCCAATCCGCTGTTTCGTGACGACCCCTCTTCAGTTCTTTCCTCTGATGTGAAAGTGGAGAAGGGTCCGGTGTCGGGTGTATTACAGGTACAAACTGTCTGGAGATGTAGCTCCTATCTGAGCGTGTGGGCAGAGCGACATCTCCAGACAGGTTGTACCTGTACACACCGGACCCTTCTTCACTTTCACATCAGAGGAAAGAACTAAGGAGTTGTGTTACAGCTCATGCCAGCACCCAATTTTCGGCAAGGGGTCGTGTACACTTGTATCACACAGCCCCGTCTGGCGCCACCAGACCCCGTTTTGATTCTCAACGTAGTGCGCTCAGATCGGGTTGGCGCCGCCAGACATGACAGCTGTACAGCCCGATCAAATCCCAGGGCAACCCCGTATATCTCAAAGTGAAAGACAGCAGCTAAAGGGCTAACAATAAAATTAAAACAGTAGTAAACATTATCACAAACATCCCACAGTTCATTAGTCCCATTACATCACTAGACCCAGCAGTACTAGCACCCTCCTGGTAGGTACAGGTTGGTAGGTCATAGCTCCACTGGCTTGCCCCCGAACAGGTCACGGTACTATACCCGGACAAGGTGTACCCGCTGTTACACCTAAACTTTACGATGTCCCCGGCTTGAAAGGGTGGCTCTCCGTCCGTTCCTGTCCGCACTGTGTCAGTTGTTCCCTTGCTAACACTAAACCTGATATCCTCACAACCAGCTGGGGGGGGAGGGAATGTTAGTGAGGCCAGGGAGGGAGGAAATGTTAGTGAGCTGGGGGGGAGGGAATGTTAGTGAGCTGGGAGGGAGGAAATGTTAGTGAGCTGGGAGGGAGGGAATGTTAGTGAGGCCAGGGAGGGAGGGAATGTTAGTGAGCTGGGAGGGAGGGAATGTTAGTGAGCTGGGAGGGAGGAAATGTTAGTGAGCTGGGAGGGAGGGAATGTTAGTGAGCTGGGAGGGAGGAAATGTTAGTGAGCTGGGAGGGAGGGAATGTTAGTGAGCTGGGAGGGAGGGAATGTTGGTGAGCTGGGAGGGAGGGAATGTTAGTGAGCTGGGAGGGAGGGAATGTTAGTGAGCTGGGAGGGAGGGAATGTTGGTGAGCTGGGAGGGAGGGAATGTTAGTGAGCTGGGAGGGAGGGAATGTTAGTGAGCTGGGAGGGAGGAAATGTTAGTGAGCTGGGAGGGAGGAAATGTTAGTGAGCTGGGAGGGAGGAAATGTTAGTGAGCTGGGAGGGAGGGAATGTTAGTGAGCTGGGAGGGAGGGAATGTTAGTGAGCTGGGAGGGAGGGAATGTTAGTGAGCTGGGAGGGAGGGAATGTTAGTGAGCTGGGATCAGGGAGGAAATGTTACTGTTAGTGTTGGGTTCCTGGCCAGGGAGGAAATGTTAGTGTTGGGGCCCCGGACAGGGAGGAAATGTTAGTGTTGGGGCCAGGGAGGGGACGTTAAATTTGTTTTTCTAGAACTTGAATCCTAGATTTGCCAGTCCCTAACCTTCATAAGGAACTGTATGAATACTCACGCATGCATTTGATAAGCTGATCGGGGCTGGAATCCCATCCTGATAGGTGGGTACAGGATATTGTTGCCTTACCTCCATCCCCCACAGCTTGAGCATATCCCAGGTTACACTTTACTGACACCTGCAAGTCGGGTTATGTTTGTGAACATGTGAACAACTTAACTTGATGCAATTATAGTGTGAACAACTTGATGATGGTCAAAAGTATGAAGGAAAGAGCCACTTGTACTCACCGCTACGTTAGAGTGTCGGACTGGGGCTGAGTAGGGCTCCTGCGTGGCAGTCTGGGGCGGATAGACGGCCAATCTCTCTGTTTCTAACAGTCGAGAACAACCCGCTGAAATGTAGAAATGGGAATCATAATACGACACATTATAGTAATCAAATGTTTTCTTGACAGTCTTCATGAGTGTTCACTTAGGCCAAGGGGTGTCCACTATTAGGGGTTGCCAAGTCGGAATGAATCGCTAGGAATCATGTTAAATTCATTGGGTAATGTACAATGTATACTGTATACATTATACATTCTTTCGTGTACAGTGTACACAATATTACATGCGTGTACACTGTAACTTACGTCTACAGTAAAAATCGAAGTAGTTATCGACAGAAGTTGTTTTGCCATCTGTCTCTGTGGTGATTGTTTCATAGAAGATGTTTGGGTAAATGGAACTGGAATCACAGGTTGCTGTTATCGTCCCCCACGTGTCCAGGTAGGTCAGGTTCACACCTGTGGGATCGATTTAGGTAAATTGGGGGGGTATAGAAATGGTGTGATCAGCTTGTTTTTTGATCTCGAGCTTGGCCTTGGACATTATTTCCCTAGAACTAGAAGTAGCAAACTGTACCTGTTACGCCTCGTATCTCGTTGGTGAATGTGTACGCTTCTTGGGAGCACATCACCTCAATAGTACTCTGACTCTGCAGCTCGGTTGGCGCATCTGGGTTGTTATTGGGGTTCCATGTCGCGGTTGAAAACTGACGTGAGGGGAAGTGAGTTAGAAAATACAGGAGAGAGAATCTGGATACGGGGGGTTTGGATTAGAAATGGGAGGGGAGGAAACTAAGGGTTTTGCCTGGTGGGGGAATTATAGGGTTGCAACCAGGGTCTGGGGTTAGGACTGGTACTATACTAGGAGGGGGAACTGTGTGTAGAAGTAGTCAGTAGAACTGTGGTTAGAAGTAGAACTGGCACTGATGCAGGAGTGAAAATTGGGGAGGTAGGTAGAACTTTGAAACTTCAGTTTGTGTTAGAACTGAGTGAAATTGGAGGAGAGAGACAAACAAGGGATCCCACACTCAGCACGTGGGTAAAGTTTATATTAGAGGGAGAGTAGCTGTCAGAACATTGGCCTGACAGGGGATCAGAGTTGGGATCGGAAAACAAACAACACGTGTACATTGTTATGTTCTAACCCTCCCTTTACACACAGTCTAGCCAGGCAACGTGTACATACCTTGAGGTTTCTAGCCTCTACTTTTAGCTTATTGAGACTACAAGATGGGAGGGTTGATCTAACTAAAAGGAGGAGCAACAACATTTCACACACTTCCTCACAAATAACACATCTCTTGAGGGGCCTCTGTATACCTCTCCCAGGGGGGGGGGCAGCCAGTCATTACATCCGCGTGTAAACTTGTAGAGTATAACAGCTCTAAATGGTGCGTCCCCTGCTGCCCAGGATACAAACTGATGTACTACATCATGTAGGGGATAGATCGTGCTCGCTGAGGTGATGTGAGGGGTGAAACTAAATTAAGGGAGGTCAGATAGAGTTTCTGTGAAAAATCACTGGTATGGAGTTCCCCTAATTTTGTGGAGAGGGGATAAAGAAGGAGGGAGAGGGGATAAAGAGAGAGAGAGAGAGAGAAATTTAGGGGGACTCCAGTTAGACACCTAGAAAACAAGTTGGCTAGCAAATTCAACAAAATATAAACGGGTTAAAAGCTAGTTATATATCGCTCTCTGTCTCTCTCACAGTGTGTATAAACATCTCTCTCCCATGCTGATAGTGATATATGAAGTATGAACGTTTGTAGACTGGCGCGTTATGAAGTTGGCTGTTCCCAGCGCGAGCTGGGGACAGCCAACTGGAGTTTAATCGCCCGGCAGGGCGATTAAACTGGTTTAAATCCCGACTCCGATCCCGAGGCGCCAGCCGAGGGTGAGGGGGAGGTGATTTAAACCTATAACGCGATAGGCTAACAAACGTTCATATTTTATGAAACCCGATAGTAATTACACACAAATAAGAGACACAACACAAGGTGAAACACACTAGAACTGCTGGTAAATAGTCAACAGATACCCTGAAAATGTGTGTAGACTTAGTGTCTACTGTTCCTAACATGTTTGAGAAAGAGAGAGAAAGATTAGGGGCAATACACACTGTCAGAGGTAATGAACAGTAAAAGAGACAATGAGAGAGAGAAATGAATGGAATGTGATTCTTTTCACTCCTTATGAGAGAGATAACATTGAAACGTGTTGCAGACATGTTTCCCCTTTCTTTTGTTGACAGAACTGTGTGTTTACACACATTTTCAATACTTAGAATTTTACACGCATGTTATTCAAATGAAGAGAAACGCGTGAAAAAGGGAACTGGTCTGTCAAACTGCGAGGAGGGTGTTAAAGTGAGAGTGGACCGAATCAGAATCAGACAAGTTTGTTGTAGGTAGTAGAGATTAGCTTTCTGAGCATTTTGCGTTTTTGCCGCTCAAAATCGACCCACCCATCACTGAGATATTTTTGTTATGTTGGGAGAACTCCTGTTTAATCAGTATATATAAAACAGAAAAGAAACAATCGTGGTGTTTTACTAACACATTCTGAATATAAGCAGTGAGGTTGACATGTCCATGCACAGAAGCAGGGCAATGCAAGCCAGCATATTCAAAATTTAAAGAATGTGTTAGTAAAACACAAGGATTGTTTCTATCCTGTTTGATAAATGTTGATCCAGCAGGAATTCTCCCAACATAACAAAGATATCTCAGTGATGGGTGGGTCGATTTTGAGCGGCAAAAACGCAAAATGCTCAGAAAGCTAATCTCTACTACCTACAACAATTTTATCCAATTCTGATTCGGTCCACTCTCACTTTAAATCTCCCAGCTGGCGGTTATCATGTGCGCGCAAATTCTTCAAACGACTGATAAATCTGCTATCGGGTTTCATAGTGATTTGATATGTATAAACTTTACAGTGGTCACAGGGTATATGTATAAAAGAATGTATATGTATATGTATAAAAGAATGTATATATAAAGATTAAAATATGTATAAACCAGTCTTTGAACTACTAAAGTTTGTGGCTGAATTTGAAGACACTATTGTCAGGAACTGCCCCATCACAGAATCCCATGTTAGTTGTTGAGATGGTATGTTCCCTTGTGACGGGCCGATCCTGCAACTCTACCGTCTCGATACATCCCTCAAATCCATCTCCCACCCTGCTCCCCAGTTCAACCTGTCCGCCTGAGAGGTTGAGGGTGGCGCTGGTGCCCGGGGACACTCCCTCCGTGACCCACCTGTCCACCATGAGCTTACTGTACTGTCCGGACAGCCTGACATTAACAAAATGCCACTTTCCATCAGTTATCCGTTTGACCGATCGAACCACCACCTCCCCCCCTCCCAGGTCATACACCAGCTGGATCCTACCTCGGACTAGCTCTAACCGGACAAAATCAGACATGCCATCCTCGCTCTGGACGGTCCTAGCGATGACACCATCCGTTGAGGTGGCCCTGATCACAATACCCAGGGCGAACCGGGTGGTAGAGTTGTAGGGGGATTCAACTCGAATGCTGGTATCAGCGGCAAATCGGGGAGTTTCACGGTTCCATAGGTCCTGGCAGGTGACACCAGCAAAGGGCGGGCTACACTCGCAGACCTGTTGCCGGGGCCCCACACTAACACAGGGGAACTGGCCACATGAGGGATTATCTGAGCAGGCGTCCAGGACGCATTCCCCAAGTTGGGCTGATATAGTGGTGTAGTTGGCGGGTAGACCGTCCATGATGATGTCTGTCATGCAGCCCTGATAGTTCCTACTGCCCAGGACCACCTCTTCTATTGGTCGGGTGATGGCCACGGCCATGGTGTCACCTGTGACAGTGCTGACGTAGAGGTAGTCATCCCGGAACAGGATGGTCAGATCAACCCAGGGAGAGGAGGTGATGTCTACTTGAATTTCTTCCGTGGCAGTGGAGCCTGATACCGTCACAATACCAGAAACACTTACAGTGATCTTGGCCTCACTCCGACCCCGGGTAAGGCCCTTTAGAACGACACCCTCGCCCCGTACTGCAAGTGTCAGTTGATTGGGCACCTCCAGGGTGAGGTAATCACCCTCCTGGAACATGGGGCTGGGTGTTCCCGGAATCTGGGAACAGTGAGGGCCAGTGCGGTTAAAGTGACACCTACACACACCCACATCGTGACAGAACCCAGACCAGGCCGACCCACATGGGGAACCGTCACCGCTGGTGCAGGAGTTCTCTCTCACTTCGAGTCCTTCCTCTATGGTCTTCCCGGAAATTGTGGCTTGGACGGAATCACTAGCGGTCGAGGAGAGATAGTAGGATCCCGAACCTCCAAGCTGGAGACTGGCTACGTTTCTCGCAGGAAGGGTAAAAGTGGGGAATCCCCCGATCTTGACGGTCATTTCACTCCTCGTTAGCTCTAGGGTGACTGTATACCAACGTGCCAAGACAACATTAACACTGTATTTAAACACGGGTAGCCCCTTGTTCTCAAACCCTCCCTCCATGAGGGACAAGGAGATGGAACCTAGACTGCTGAAGATCACCCCAACTTTCTCTGCCCTCCATCTGAAGGTGTACCGGGATGTGGTTATAGGTACCTCTAGGTAGGAGCCATCAATGAGTCGTGGAGCGACTAGGACATCCTTACACAGAGGACCAGTGTAGGGATAGGGACAGACACAACTGACCTTACCGGACTCAACTAGAACACATGGACCACCCTGGGAACATGGGTTACTCTCACATTGTGTAACCCTTACCCCGCATCCCTCCCCCATCCACCCCTCCAGACAAACACAATCTCCTGCCTCATTCTCAGTGCATGTCCCACCAGCCACACAGTCCCTACACCCACTCACTACCTCCTCGCACCTCTCCCCCGTGTAATCCACAGGACAGAGACACCCAAATCCACCGATAGTGTTCTGACAGATACCCCCGTTCTGACAAACATCCTCAGCCGTACTGCACTCGTCCACATCTCGATCACAGAACATGCCAGTCCAGCCCGTTGGACAAGAACAATTGTACCCCGCAACTCCATCCACACATTGTGCCCCGTTCTGGCATCTGTTCCACACACACTCATCTGTGTTGACGGTACAGTTGATCCCCTCGAATCCAGGGGGACAGACACAGTAGTAGTCAATACCGTAATTGTGGCAGGGATGCCCCGTTTTGACAGGGATCGGGGGAACACTTGTCCAGCCGATCCTCACAATTCTCCCCGTCCCACAGGGCATCACAGAGGCACGTGTAATCAGAGACTCCATCCAGACAGAGCCCATTGCCATTACACGGGTCTGGGTTACAGTCATCCTATTCAGCTGGCAGTGGCTCCCCTTCAAACCCTTCCAAACAGTCACAGGAGAAGGATCCTGGGATGTTAACACACCTCCCAAACCCTGAACAAACACCCTGAACACCCTGAACACCCTGAACACCCTCCTCCTCAATACACTCGTCTATATCTCTGTCACAGAGGGGTCCGCTCCATCCAGCTCCACATGCACACGTGTAGTGTGTGGAGTTAGTGTCTACACAGGCACCTCCATTCTGACACATGGCGGTATCACACGGCCTCATCTCACAATAATGTCCACCTGAAGGGTGGGATGCAGGTACACTGGAAGTGTCCCAGGGCCGCAACACTCTGGCACGTTCCCCCGTTAAAACAGGGATCTCCCTCGCACAGATCCACCTCCTCCTCACACGTCCCCCCGGAATACCCCGCACTGCACAGACAGAAGAAGCTCCTGTCATCGTCCACTGGGATACACGTGGCATTATTGAGGCACGGCTGAGAGATACACCCATCCACCACCATCTCACATAACGGCCCAGTGAACCCCTCCCCACACTCACACTCCACCTCTCCCTCACTAGTCTCACTACACTCCCCACCGTTTAGACATGCCCCAGGCTGATCACAGGCACCCCCACACTCCTGCCCTTCCGCACAGAGGCACTCGTAGCCCTGATCAGTCTCCAAACACAGTGTTAGATCCCCGTTACAAGGGTTGAGTAACTCACACATAGCCTTCACTCCACACTCCTCCCCCCGGTACCCGGGTGGGCAGGGCTTGCAGAGGTACTCAGTGCCGTTAACGGAGAAGCACGTGCTGGTTTCGTTACACGGTTTACCCACACACATGTCTGTTAAAGGTTGCAATACCGACCAGTGTAACCCAGAGCACACTCACACACAGCCCCCTGATCTCCTGCCTCTCTACACAGCCCATTGTTCAAGCAGGGGTTATTGAAGCAGACTGGGATGAGGACGTCACTACTAATGTTCCCTGACAGGTAAACTGGGCTTGATGTTGTGTTGATGAGGAGTCCGTTAAAGGGTTCCCCCTCCCAGCCCAACTGCCACAAGGGTCCCGCGTTGGAGGTCGAAGTGGTCAGGTTAGGGTACCCTGCTATCTCGACTGTTAATCGCTCTGGCTTCACTTTCCTCTTCCTAGTCGGTCTCGGTTGTCTTGTTTTAGTGACGGACAACTCGAGGAACTTGCTAGCCAGTTTCTCCGACAGGATCTCGTCACCATTCTGAGAGACTACCATACCGTTATCTACCCAGACTTTGTGGGTGTTGTCAAGGTAAACTAATCCGGTATCAGATGTTACCTGTAGGGACACCGTCCCCGGATCCATGAACTGTAACCCTCCCCTCAGACAGGCTCATGGGTAACCTGAACTGGGTCATATTGTCGCAGTTCTCTCCAGTGACCAGCTCATTGTGGCACTCACACGTATCTGCATCTACACAAACCCCGAGTTGGCACGAATCCTTACACCCGATATCATGCCCAGCGGGTCCTATTGCAGCACTGAGGGGAGAGGAAGGGAGTTGCATGCCGGGGGAAGCTAGCATGTATCCAGCGAATTTACCACCACCAAGTTTTATAGGTTCATCTCCGTCAGGGGATAATCTGGGAATACCCCGTGTCAAGAAAGCAGAGCCCTGGATATTAGAGATGGTGATACTAAAGGGTGATCCAGCCGAGGAGGGGGTATCTTGAACACTCAGTTTAACCCATGTCTCAGTTAAATTTCCAGTTACTAACAGCTCACCATTCACTGTCAACTGACCCTCCACCAAGTTGACATGTAGGTCAGGGTGGCAGACAATCTCACCGGTAGGGAAGGTTGGGTGGAATGTTAGAGAGAAGGGAACGGTTCCCATGGTTACCCCTGACTTCTTAGCACCGTTAAACCGTATTGCTGCAGCACCAAGGGCCCCCGTCCAAGCCTCTGTTGTCGCCGGCGAGAAGAGACATGTACCGTTATTTGGGCCATCACAGGAGAGCCTGGTGGCGGTGTGTGATGGTGACATATTGGTTCCTGTAAACTGATTATAACTGGCAGGTAGCTCTCCTATCACAAGAGGGACTATCTCCCCGAAGAAACCGGGTACGGTGGAGGTGTCACTGTCACCCAGGATCACCCTAGCAACTGAAATGTCGTTAGGTAGGGGGAATTGGTGGGTGGTGGTGTTGACGACCACTGTCAGTATTTCCACGAATCCTATCATCTCAATCTGGGTCCATTGTTCCAGGGGGATGGAACCAAGGGGTCTCACCCACTCACCACATGCTAGGAACAGTTTAGAGTCCAGGTAGATAGAGCACGATGTCCCTTCATCCATGAACCACTCCATGATGAACCCCCGGGGGTACCACGGCCTAACTGTTACCATGACCCTCTCCAAACCAGTGACCTCGGTTGTCATGGCAACTAACCTGCTATCTGCCTTGAACATGGCAACCTGAATTGTCTCACTGCAGTCCTCCCCATCACTAGGCCAGGAACACACGCACTCAGGACCACTGGAGGTATCCCGGCAAATGGAAGATGAGGGACATTCAGTAGTCTGACAGGTTGCCAAGCCTTCCTCGCACAACTCACCCCGGTAACCAGGGAGACACTGACAGAACCGTCCCACTGAAACTCCCCCGTTTTGGCACTCAACTGCTGGTTCGGGGTCAGCACACTCCGTGAACCCCTCGCCCACTGCATTGGTGAGTAACGCAGAACCAGACTGATCAACTAGACACCCTGTAAACGCAGTGTCAGTACTTCTCCTGTACCTCCTATTGACGGTTGCCAGGGAACCAAGATACGCATCCCCACTGGCTCCTACTGTTTCAACTTCGTTAGAGAAGACGTGGACCTCGGTGACACCATTAACAGTCAGCTCCAGGTAGTGTTTAGTTAGGGTGATACTGACGGAGGGGTAGGTAGATATAACGGGTGATGTCAGGGTGATGCCATCTCCAAGTTTCACCACCAAGTTTTGTCCCGTGCTTCCAACGTATAGAGTCAGGTCTCCAAGTGCTGTTTTTTGGCTATATATTATCGAAGGCAAGTGATTCTCAGGGAGTTTCACCCCAAATTTCAAGTTCACTGAGTCTCCGGTTGAGACGCCAATACGAGCCTTACTGGTGGGAGTGAATTGGAGTACTCTCACCTTCTCCTGACACGTATCACCCACATAAGGTAGAGGACAGGTGCAGGAGTAACCTGTTGTTGTGTTGGTACAGGTACCCCCATTCTGACACAACCCCTCCCTGCACTCCTCAATGAGACAGGTGTCACCACGGTAACCATGGTGACAGGAACACTCTCCACTCTCCAAACAGGTGCCGTTGTGGCAGTCAACAGCAGCACACGCCTCGGGTGCCACGGTGCAGTTCACACCGCTGTATCCCTGGAGACAGAAACAGAAGTACGCGTAAGGTGACATGTTTACACATTGGGCGCTGTTCAAACATGGTGCAGCATCACAGGGTGTTACCTCCCGTTCACAGGTGTCACCTGTGTACCCCGTGGGACAGGTGCAGGTGAATCCTCCCGGCGTGTTGGTACAGTTACCTCCATTCTCACAAGGATGAGGGGACTGATCTCCCACCATGGCACATTCGTTAACATCAGTCTCACAGTTCCGCCCGGTGAACCTGCCGTCACACTGACAGGTGTAGGTATTGTAACCGTCAACACAGGTAGTCCCGTATAGACAGGGACTCGGATCACACTCGTCACTCTCTGTATCACATGTGTCCCCCTCATACCCAGGTATACAGTCGCACGTGTAGGACGATATCCCGTCCATACACCTTCCATACACACAGGCGGTGTTGTTGGCACAATCGTCAATGTTCACCTCACATCTCTCCCCTGTGAACCCGTCCTTGCAGGTGCAGGTAAACCTGCTCTCTTCACAGTCTTTACATTCGGAACAGGAGCCCCCGTTTTGACAGAGATCTCCATCGGTACACGGGTCTCGGAGGTTCTTGCAGAGTTTCCCGCCGTAACCAGGACGACAGGTACAGGTGTAACCTGCCACCCCATCCACGCAGGTAGCCCCATTCCGACAGGTGTGACCGACACAATCATCAATGTTGACATCACACCACTGGCCCTCCCACCCCGCATCACAATCACACACCTCTTCCTCCCCTCCATCAGTCTCAACCACCTGGCAGATGCCGTTCTGGCCACACGGGCTGATCTTGCAGGGCGGGTGTAGCAACTCACAGTGGTCACCATGGTAACGCTCTGAACACTCACACGTGTACCCTTCACCATCCACTACACATGTCCCATCATTCAGGCACGGTTCACCACTACATGTGTCAATGTTTGTATCACAGTTGACCCCAACCCAGCCCTCCTCGCAGGTACAGTTGTACCCACCCTGACCGTCCTGACATGTTCCGTGGACACAAGGAGCACTCTCACACTCGTCAACTCCCTCCCCACACAGCGAGCCCGTCCACCCGTCATAGCAGATGCAGGCGAAGGTACAGGAATTGGGAACGGGCAGACAGAGACCATTGTTACAGGGCCCAGTGAGGGATCCGTTACAGAAGTCTATCTCATCTTGGCAGAGCTGACCAGTAAAGGCACATGGGCAGGAACATGTGAAATTGTTGGGCAGGTCCAGGCAAGTTCCACCGTTCAGACATTCAACCTGGTAGAGAGCACACTCATCCACCTCAACCTCACAATGTATACCCTCGAAACCTGTAGGGGAGAGTCAAGTTACCATGGTTACCACATCATATTAATAATCTAACTCTAGGGACAGTCCAGAACATCTAAGTATCATGGCCCCAAATTACCTGTTCCAGAACAATCACAGTGCTTCTGGTTGTCCTTGACAACACACTCCCCGTTGTTAAGGCAGTCCCCAGGCTCACACCTCGCCATCTCTACCTCACACATTTCACCGAAAAACCTGCAGAGACAGGGGGCTATGAGCTGTTAATATATCTTGTTGTTGCTAGGGGTGGGGTTACTAAGGGGTACAGTGCTTGTTACCATGGTAACATATAGTTGTTGCTAAGGTATCTATTACTTGTTACCATGGTAACACCTACCATTTAGGACAGGTACAGGTATAACCTGCCACTCCATCCACACAGATTCCCCCATTTATACAGGTATGGTTGGTGCACTCGTCTATGTTAATTTCACAGAGAGTACCATTGAATCCTTCCACACAGTCGCAGGAAAAACTGAAAGAGAGGTATTAATTAATTACTAATATTAATTACTAATTAACTCCAGTTACAAATTGGAACAGCTGGTATATTCGAGATTAGTTCATTTAAAAAAAAACAGTGAACTATGTTAATTCCTCACCCTCCGATGTTATTGGTACAGTTGGCCCCATTTAAGCAGGGTGATACTCCATCCACACACTCAGTCCACGTCCTACCTGACAGGTGGGACCCGTCCACTGCTCAGGACAGCTGCAGTTAAAGGACCCCAGCCCGTCCGTACAGGTGCCACCATTCACACAGGGGTCACCCTTACAATCATCGATATTTTCAGCACACAGCTCCCCTGCAGAGAGAGAGAGGAGCTGGGTTATCATGGGAGGGTGATTTACACGGCATGCAGAGTCACCAAATTATGGAAAACTAGTAGTAGGGAACATTTCCTGTTTTATATATTTGAAGTGACGGGGGGATGAAGGGATATCGTGGGGAGACAGGAAGA
Organism: Hormiphora californensis; assembly: GCA_020137815.1. Taxonomy (NCBI): domain Eukaryota; kingdom Metazoa; phylum Ctenophora; class Tentaculata; order Cydippida; family Pleurobrachiidae; genus Hormiphora; species Hormiphora californensis. The sequence goes on from CM035350.1 coordinate 9,733,698, forward strand.
TCTTTGTAGAAGGAATGAAGGTAATGTTGCATAATGCATAATTCATAAACACGTATCCAAAGTATCGCTTTATATAAGAGATCTATGGAATATGTGATCGGCCTTGCTCGCCCCAGTCAAATGGATCCTAGAAACTATTATCTCTTTATCTCCCCCTCTCTCTCTCTCTCTCTCTCTCTCTCTCTCTCTCTCTCTCTCTCTCTCTCTCTCTCTCTCTCTCTCTCTCTCTCTCTCTCTCTCTCTCTCATCTCTCTCCTCTCTCTCTCTCTCTCCTCTCTCTCTCTTCTCTCTCTCTCTCCTCTCTCTCTCTCTCTCTCTCTCTCTCTCTCTCTCTCTCTCTATCTCTCTCTCTATCTCCCTCTCTCCCTCTAACCTGTAAAGTGTTCGGTACAGCGGCACTCATATTCCTTCTCACTCAGGTCCACACACTCCGCCCCATTCTTACAAGGGCTCTTCCCGAACAGGCAGTAACCAATGTAAATGGAGCAGTTCCATCCCGCCCAGGCAAGCTCGCATTCGCAGCTGTAGGCGTTCACCTCGTCAATACAGGTGCCATGGGCCCCACATGGCGGGTCGGGGGTTAGGGAACACTCGTCCACGTTGATCTCACATCGGTCACCAATATAACCTGTAGCATGGGGAAATATATGAGCTTTAAATATAAGGAGCTGGGGATATCTCCTACTCATTATCATGTCACAATAACTAAAGGCAATATATCATCTAAAAATAATTATATTAATTATCTAATTAATCAATTACCTGCCGGACAAGTACACTCGAAGAGATCCTCATTAACATTCCTACAGGGTGCATCCTGCTCACAGGGGTCACTATCACACGGCGCTTCTCGTTCCTCACAGTACTCCCCCTTAAAACCATTCGCACAATCGCACCTGATATATGATAAACTATTATGAAAATATACCAGGAACCGACCAAATCAGGAAATACTGGTCCCTGATTGGCTGATAACCAGTCACGTGACCTAAATAACGAGTTCTGATTGGTTGTTTAATTGTGTCGGTCGGTTCCTAGGATATACAGATTTTGTTACGCAGTTCATGTGCTGTCTGGCCCCTAATACGCTTCGAGCTTTCGCGGAGTAGAGGGGTATATTTTCAAACACCCAGTTTGATTCTTAGTGCGCTCATATCGATCTGGGTCGCCAGACAGTGCTTGTGAAGCAAACCTACACAAACACTGTATGGCGGCGCCATACCCCGTTTGATTCTTAGTGCGCTCAGATGGGTCGCCAGACAGTGCTAGTGTAGCAAACCCACAAGCACAATTACACAGTCTGAGAGACTAGGAACGTGCCATGTTTTGTATCAATTTGTATTTCATCAAATCATCATGGCCACGTACCTGTAATCAGCGATGAGGTCGACACACGTGGCCCCATTTAGACAGTTATCACCGTGAACCTCACACTCATCTAGATCCTCGTCACAATGTGTTCCCTTCCACCCTGCCGGACAGATACACCGGAAGGAGAGGGGCACGTTAATACACATTCCATTATTACAGATATTCGGATCCTCCGCGCACTCATTAATGTCCACACACTGCCCGTCGCTTCCTTTCTTCTCGAAACCACGCATACACTCACACTCGTATGAGTTGATACCATCTACACAACGCGAGAACCTGGTGAGATGTAGCAGGGTGAGTTGGAATGCTGGCACATGCAGTCCTGAACACTACTCCTTCATAAACACAGACGTTGCTCCTTCATAAACACAGACACTGCTCCTTCATAAAACCAACACTTACAAGATTCCTTGACAGGGGTTATCCTCACAATCATTAGCGTTCACCTCACACAGCTCCCCACTGAGGCCCTCCGGACAGATGCACGTGTAATCGTGGAGGGATCCCAGACACTCTACATCATGGGTACAATTGTTCTCCAGTTTACAGCTATTCTCAACCAGCAACTGGCACTGTTCCCCCTCGTACTCCCGGTCACAATTACACGTGAAGGTGTGGTTTCCCTCGTGGTACTCACACTCCCCGCCATTTAGACAGGGATCTGCGAAACAGAAGCTTTCCTGTTTCTCGCATGTTCGGCCGTTGTAACCCATGGGACACTGGCAGGTGGTGTCTCCCTCGTCCACACATGCTCCCCCATTCTTACAGGATAGGCAGGGGTCTATCCAGTGCTCACAACCATCACCTGGTGGGAAGGAGATAACTGGCTTAGAGGGTTGATTAAGATCTGTCTTGCTATGTTCTAACCCTCATTTACGGTGCGCGGTGAAACAGGGTCGAGCAAGGCAAATATTGGTCTCCATGCGGATAGTTGCATAGATAACAGACATTCAGTCAGTAGTGAAAGCTGGGACTTGTCACCATGTGTAATCACTAACCTTCGTAATCCTCAGTACATGTACAATTGTAGGCGGCCGTACCATCCTGAACATTATCTAGATCAACGTTGCATGTCCCACCGTTTTTACACGGGTTCTGAATCCAGTCGCACCAGTTCTTAATCTCACACAGATCACCTAACCAGCTTTGAGCTGTGGAAGTTGAGTAGTAAGGGGTATGTAGATATAGAGATGAGTTACTAAGATATTGCATCATGTGTGAGGTATATGACTACGTCTGTTCAACATAATACTTTTACAGTACTATTAGTACTATTAGTACTGTTATTGAAACTAAATTCCTCCAGTTCTTACCACAATGACAGATGGGTTGGTTGTCAGACGACACCTCACAGTCTACAGCTCCTACATTGGCACGACAAGGAGCACACAAATCATCTTCTGTCACAGGCTCCTCACACGTTTCACCTAGGATATATTAGAAAATTAGAAAATTCAGACGGTTGAGTTATGGCAACTGATCATGTTACCCCGGCAACTGATCACCGTTACCCCGGCATCATGTTACCCCGGCAACTGATCACCGTTACCCCGGCATCATGTTACCCCAGCAACTGATCACCGTTACCCCGGCATCATGTTACCCCGGCAACTGATCACCCCGTTACCCCGGCATCATGTTACCCCGGCAACTGATCACCCCGTTACCCCGGCATCATGTTACCCCAGCAACTGATCACCGTTACCCCGGCATCATGTTACCCCGGCAACTGATCACCCCGTTACCCCGGCATCATGTTACCCCGGCAACTGATCACCCCGTTACCCCGGCATCATGTTACCCCGGCAACTGATCACCCCGTTACCCCGGGTTAGTTGATGCTCCTCCCAGCAGCCAGTACTGAGTTAGAGCCGCTGGATGACATGGTGTAACAACCCATTATACCCATACCCACTTGTAGCCTACCTTTCCATTCGTCAGGGCATGCACACGTTACGTTGAAGGCTCCGTTATGGAACCCATATTTGCAGGTTCCTCCATTTCTACAGAGACCAAGCACACACAAGTCCTTCGTGTCACAGTTGACTCCATACCACCCCACATCTTTACAGAGAGAAGAGAGGGATGTTAGGAGGATATGAAGCAGACGAAACGGTATACATTGAGCTTAGAACTGCAAAGACAGAACAGGATTGGTGGTCGCGCCAGGTGTCTATGTTACCAAAGAACAGGATACTTTAGTTGACTAAATTAAAATATAAAGTAGGACTTACCACACCCAACTGTCTACTGAGGACTTACCACACTCGCACCAGAATCCATTGTCTCCTGTTGTGCAGTTGATGGAACCTTCACTTTCCAGACATGGAGCACACAGTTCACCCTCTTCACCTGACTCCCTTGTTGGCTCCCCACTCGGCGCTGTCACTTCTCCTGCTGCTGCTACTGTCACTGTTGCGTTTGTTACTGGGGTATCTGTCACCGTTGCTTCTGTTATATCTTCCTCTGTTACTGTTGCTTCTGTTTTAGCGTCCTCTGTCACTGTTGCTTCTGTTTTAGTGTCTTCTGTTGCTGTTGCTTCTGTTATATCTTCCTCCGTTAATGTTGCTTCTGTTTTAGCGACCTCTGTTGCTGTTGATTCTGTTTTAGCGTCCTCTGTCACTGTTGCTTCTGTGTGCTCTGTAACTTCAACTGTCGTGACTGGTGCAACCGTTACTTCAATTGGACCTTCTGTCTTCTCAGCAGCCTCCTCTGTCTCCTCTCCAGCAGGCTCCTGTGCAGTTGTGGTGAATTTAACCGTCTGTTTACCCTCCTCTGTAACACCCGTGGTCCCTCCTGCAGTGATCTCTCCAGGGTCAGTTGTTTCCCCCCGTGTAGACCCCTCTACAGTAGTAATCCCACTCTCTCCGGGATCAGTTGTTTTCTCCCGTGTAGACCCCTCTACAGTAGTGATCCCACTCTCTCCAGGGGCAGTTGTCTCCCCCCGTGTAGACCCCTCTACAGTAGTAATCCCACTCTCTCCTGGCTCAGTTGTTTTCTCCCGTGTAGACCCCTCGACAGTAGTAATCACCGGAGTTGTGACACCATCACCACTCGAGGTCTGATCGTCGTCAGGAAGACTAGTTGTCCACTGGTCTTGGGCCTCACAGTGCTTTCCCGAGAACCCACCCAGACACTCGCACCTATAATAACCGGGGAATAACCGGGTGTTATTGGACAATTTGTAATTGCAGGGAATCATAGTGTTGATATATCTTTAATTGATTGAGAGTTCATATAGGAACGATGAAGTGATAAAAAAAGGGGGGGGTTAAGAGTTGCATCACTCACTCGTATCCTTCTTCAAGATTCCCATCGTTTCTGCAGATCAGGGTATTAAGAGGATTACAGGGGCCCTTAGCACACTCATCTGCTACACCACACCGCTCCCCCAGCCACCCCTCCCTGCACTGACAGGAGGGAGTACCGTCCTCCTGGTCCATTTCACAGGTGCCCTGGGAGTTGCAATACTCCTCCGTGCAGGTGCTACAAAGGTGTCCTGGAGAGGGGGTTAGAATAGAGAGCTGTGTATTATCTTTTTGAAAGAGAGAGAGAGCTGTGAGATTTCAGAGAGTTTTGTTACCATCACAGTAACAGATTTGCTTCAAGGCTGGGGAACGTAGCGGCCCCCGTGCTACATCCCTCTCGTCTCATCTCTACGAAGAAGAAGATCCTTACCCTCAAATCCAGTGGGACATTCACAAACATTGGTGTAGTAACCATCTTCAAGGACCACGGTCTGGCAAAAGCCCCCATTCTTGCATTTCAGGGGTCCAATAATTTCACACTTCTTAGGCCATTCACACAAATCGCCTATAACATTGGTCAAGTAGTTGGTCGGATAACTAGCTAATCATGTCAGCAAAATGATACAGCCGCGGGAGAAATATATCAGGTTCTCCCAAAGCAGTGTGATCTACCGAACCACTACAGAGCGGTGTCGGCAACACAGCTATAACACAAATTAGGTGAGATTGGATGTTTGGGGAGTACAGACTACAGTTAACATGACCACCGGCCACCCCCACCCCCACCCCACCCCACCCTACCCCACCCCCGGTTATTTGTGTGTCACCCCGCACGTACCTTCGTAAAAGAATGTGCACGCACAAATGAATCCACTCTCACTATCAGGATCCTCATAACAAGTACCACCGTTCAGACACCTGTTCGTCTCACACTGTCCCAGTGATATCTCACATTTATTTCCCATAAAACCCTGGATATATAATGGGTGTTAAAGATCTAATTCAAGGGCCGCACCGAATTGAGGTAAACTGAAAATTCAATATTCATTGATAATGTATTGGACATACAGAGTAGTGTGAGACATTTAAGTCTTGCTACAATGTAGTCTTACCGCGGTAGGAACCGACCGAATCAGGAAATACTGGTCCCTGATTGGCTGATAACCAGTCACGTGACCTAAATAACGAGTTCTGATTGGTTGTTTACTTGCTTACCGGTAGGCAGTTGCACGTGACTGTCCCCCCTGAGGCATCACATCTCCCATTATTGAGACATGATTGGGCAGTGCAGGCTGTCTTGTCACAGAACGTTCCCGTCATCCCATCCTTACATAGACACCTGGGGAATATTGGGGAATAGTGATAGACACCTGGGGGATACTACATTACTACAGTGATAAACAACTCAGTACGAACACATGGCTTACTGTAATTGGTGACACATGCGAGATCAAAGAGAATATAGGGTACCAACTAGCTGACTGATACATTTGTCGTGGATGGATTCTGATACATATCGACATATTGATTTCACACATTACCTGAAGGTTCCCTCTTCCTCATTTACACATTCATTCTCCTCCCTGTTACATGGCATGTTCTTACAGTAGTCAATACCGTATGTAACCTGACAGTCTGAGCCGCTAAATCCGGGGTAACACTTGCACTGTTCCTCACCATCATCATCGTAATAACACCTCCCATTACCACCACAACCCCTTGTACAATCCTGCAAAGGAGGGGAGGGGTTACCATGCCGCTACTACGAGTGGGGGAGGGAGTGGAGGCCGGAGGGAGGGGGTTGTGTTGTACAATCCTGCAAAGGAGGGGAGGGGTTACCATGCCGCTACTACGAGTGGGGGAGGGAGTGGAGGGAGGGGGTTGTGTTGTACAATCCTGCAAAGGAGGGGAGGGGTTACCATGCCGCTACTACGAGTGGGGGAGGGAGTGGAGGGAGGGGGTTGTGTTGTACAATCCTGCAAAGGAGGGGAGGGGTTACCATGCCGCTACTACGAGTGGGGGAGGGAGTGGAGGGAGGGGGTTGTGTTGTACAATCCTGCAAAGGAGGGGAGGGGTTACCATGCCGCTACTACGAGTGGGGGAGGGAGTGGAGGCCGGAGGGAGGGGGTTGTGTTGTACAATCCTGCAAAGGAGGGGAGGGGTTACCATGCCGCTACTACGAGTGGGGGAGGGAGTGGAGGCCGGAGGGAGGGGGTTGTGTTGTACAATCCTGCAAAGGAGGGGAGGGGTTACCATGCCGCTACTACGAGTGGGGGAGGGAGTGGAGGCCGGAGGGAGGGGGTTGTGTTGTACAATCCTGCAAAGGAGGGGAGGGGTTACCATGCCGCTACTACGAGTGGGGGAGGGAGTGGAGGCCGGAGGGAGGGGGTTGTGTTGTACAATCCTGCAAAGGAGGGGAGGGGTTACCATGCCGCTACTACGAGTGGGGGAGGGAGTGGAGGCCGGAGGGAGGGGGTTGTGTTGTACAATCCTGCAAAGGAGGGGAGGGGTTACCATGCCGCTACTACGAGTGGGGGAGGGAGTGGAGGCCGGAGGGAGGGGGTTGTGTTGTACAATCCTGCAAAGGAGGGGAGGGGTTACCATGCCGCTACTACGAGTGGGGGAGGGAGTGGAGGCCGGAGGGAGGGGGTTGTGTTGTACAATCCTGCAAAGGAGGGGAGGGGTTACCATGCCGCTACTACGAGTGGGGGAGGGAGTGGAGGCCGGAGGGAGGGGGTTGTGTTGTACAATCCTGCAAAGGAAGGGGAGGGGTTACCATGCCGCTACTACGAGTGGGGGAGGGAGTGGAGGCCGGAGGGAGGGGGTTGTGTTGTACAATCCTGCAAAGGAAGGGAGGGGTTACCATGCCGCTACTACGAGTGGGGGAGGGAGTGGAGGCCGGAGGGAGGGGGTTGTGTTGTACAATCCTGCAAAGGAGGGGAGGGGTTACCATGCCGCTACTACGAGTGGGGGAGGGAGTGGAGGCGGAGGGGGGTTGTGTTGTACAATCCTGCAAAGGAGGGGAGGGGTTACCATGCCGCTACTACGAGTGGGGGAGGGAGTGGAGGCGGAGGGAGGGGTTGTGTTGTACAATCCTGCAAAGGAGGGGAGGGGTTACCATGCCGCTACTACGAGTGGGGGAGGGAGTGGAGGCCGGAGGGAGGGGGTTGTGTTGTACAATCCTGCAAAGGAGGGGAGGGGTTACCATGCCGCTACTACGAGTGGGGGAGTGGAGGCCGGAGGGAGGGGGTTGTGTTGTACAATCCTGCAAAGGAGGGGAGGGGTTACCATGCCGCTACTACGAGTGGGGGAGGGAGTGGAGGCCGGAGGGAGGGGTTGTGTTGTACAATCCTGCAAAGGAGGGGAGGGGTTACCATGCCGCTACTACGAGTGGGGGAGGGAGTGGAGGCCGGAGGGAGGGGTTGTGTTGTACAATCCTGCAAAGGAGGGGAGGGGTTACCATGCCGCTACTACGAGTGGGGGAGGGAGTGGAGGCCGGAGGGAGGGGGTTGTGTTGTACAATCCTGCAAAGGAGGGAGGGGTTACCATGCCGCTACTACGAGTGGGGGAGGGAGTGGAGGCCGGAGGGAGGGGGTTGTGTTGTACAATCTGCAAAGGAGGGGAGGGGTTACCATGCCGCTACTACGAGTGGGGGAGGGAGTGGAGGCCGGAGGGAGGGGGTTGTGTTGTACAATCCTGCAAAGGAGGGGAGGGGTTACCATGCCGCTACTACGAGTGGGGGAGTGGAGGCCGGAGGGAGGGGGTTGTGTTGTACAATCCTGCAAAGGAGGGGAGGGGTTACCATGCCGCTACTACGAGTGGGGGAGGGAGTGGAGGCCGGAGGGAGGGGGTTGTGTTGTACAATCCTGCAAAGGAGGGGAGGGGTTACCATGCCGCTACTACGAGTGGGGGAGGGAGTGGAGGCCGGAGGGAGGGGGTTGTGTTGTACAATCCTGCAAAGGAGGGGAGGGGTTACCATGCCGCTACTACGAGTGGGGGAGGGAGTGGAGGCCGGAGGGAGGGGGTTGTGTTGTACAATCCTGCAAAGGAGGGGAGGGGTTACCATGCCGCTACTACGAGTGGGGGAGGGAGTGGAGGCCGGAGGGAGGGGGTTGTGTTGTACAATCCTGCAAAGGAGGGGAGGGGTTACCATGCCGCTACTACGAGTGGGGGAGGGAGTGGAGGCCGGAGGGAGGGGGTTGTGTTGTACAATCCTGCAAAGGAAGGGGAGGGGTTACCATGCCGCTACTACGAGTGGGGGAGGGAGTGGAGGCCGGAGGGAGGGGGTTGTGTTGTACAATCCTGCAAAGGAAGGGAGGGGTTACCATGCCGCTACTACGAGTGGGGGAGGGAGTGGAGGCCGGAGGGAGGGGGTTGTGTTGTACAATCCTGCAAAGGAGGGGAGGGGTTACCATGCCGCTACTACGAGTGGGGGAGGGAGTGGAGGGAGGGGGTTGTGTTGTACAATCCTGCAAAGGAGGGGAGGGGTTACCATGCCGCTACTACGAGTGGGGGAGGGAGTGGAGGGAGGGGGTTGTGTTGTACAATCCTGCAAAGGAGGGGAGGGGTTACCATGCCGCTACTACGAGTGGGGGAGGGAGTGGAGGCCGGAGGGAGGGTGTTGTGTTGTACAATCCTGCAAAGGAGGGGAGGGGTTACCATGCCGCTACTACGAGTGGAGGCTGGAGTGGAGGCCGGAGGGAGGGGGTTGTGTTGTACAATCCTGCAATGGAGGGGAGGGGTTACCATGCCGCTACTACGAGTGGGGGAGGGAGTGGAGGCCGGAGGGAGGGGGTTGTGTTGTACAATCCTGCAAAGGAGGGGAGGGGTTACCATGCCGCTACTACGAGTGGGGGAGGGAGTGGAGGCCGGAGGGAGGGGATTGTGTTGTACAATCCTGCAAAGGAGGGGAGGGGTTACCATGCCGCTACTACGAGTGGAGGGAGGGAGTGGAGGAGGGAGTGGAGGGGGTTGTGTTGTACAATCCTGCAAAGGAGGGGAGGGGTTACCATGCCGCTACTACGAGTGGGGGAGGGAGTGGAGGCCGGAGGGAGGGGGTTGTGTTGTACAATCCTGCAAAGGAGGGGAGGGGTTACCATGCCGCTACTACGAGTGGGGGAGGGAGTGGAGGCCGGAGGGAGGGGGTTGTGTTGTACAATCCTGCAAAGGAGGGGAGGGGTTACCATGCCGCTACTACGAGTGGGGGAGGGAGTGGAGGCCGGAGGGAGGGGGTTGTGTTGTACAATCCTGCAAAGGAGGGGAGGGGTTACCATGCCGCTACTACGAGTGGGGGAGGGAGTGGAGGCCGGAGGGAGGGGGTTGTGTTGTACAATCCTGCAAAGGAGGGGAGGGGTTACCATGCCGCTACTACGAGTGGGGGAGGGAGTGGAGGGAGGGGGTTGTGTTGTACAATCCTGCAAAGGAGGGGAGGGGTTACCATGCCGCTACTACGATTGGGGGAGGGAGTGGAGGCCGGAGGGAGGGGGTTGTGTTGTACAATCCTGCAAAGGAGGGGAGGGGGTTCTTCTTTTTTCAATGGTTGAGAGATATGCAGGAAGGGAGTATGCCCTAAGTTAGCATTATGCCATAATCCCCTACCGTGTTGTGGCTGCAGATGACATCATATGGTGGACAGATAAGTGAGCCATTGTAACTTGATCCGTAGAAGTAATGTGACACTGCGATCACCTGTCCCTCCTCCCGGCACTCGTACTCACCAGTCTTTAACTGCACCATAAACACTCCATCACCTAGACATCGGATCTGAACAGAAAAACAGTTGGTCAGTTGCGCTATTACACCAAATGAAAGGAGCAAGATGAATAGTTTTATGAAGGAGCAACACATACTGGGTAACAGCCCGACTGTTGAGGAATCTCTAGCATCTTGAAGGGGAGATTCCAGCTGTCAGGTTCAAAGTTCAAACATCGGGAGCTGGCAGAATACTCCTCAGCGAAGAAATTTAGACCTGTTATAGAGGATGATGTCAGGTTATTCGTGCCAACCATTAGTTAACAAATTGAATTGACCGACAGAAATATGATGATATAGATTATATTTTACCGTGTTCAGCTGTGTTATCACTGCACAGTTTAGTTGGTTCATAGTAGGGGTATAGATTATACTTTACCGTGTTCGGCTGTGTTATCACTGCACAGTTTAGTTGGTTCATAGTATAGATTATATTTTACCGTGTTCGGCTGTGTTATCACTGCACAGTTTAGTTGGTTCATAGTAGGGGCACTGGTTAGCATAGATGTCACCTCCCCGCGGGACCATACCATCACGAGCCCAATCTAACGGGGGATTCGAATGGGTCAGGAACCGACCGACACAAGTAAACCGATCAGGAACTCGTTATTTAGGTCACGTGACTGGTTGGGACCAGTATTGAATAATAAAAGAGACTGGTGGAATGTTTCCCCTTATCCCCTCCACCCTTTGACATTTATCAAGAGAGTCCGGACTCTCTTGATAAATGTCAAAGGGGATGATGTCGTACCTTCTCCAAAGTTTTTGTAGACGGGTTCTTGTTCACTATATTCAATATTACAGGCAGCTTTTGATCGGTAGTCCATGGAACACATCTCCTTCCCCTCGGTCAGACAAAACGGTGCCACATTCTCATCCCTGACATATTGGATAGATCGATCAGATGTCTTTCTTGCACTACTCTGTTTTTTAACAAACAAAAACAATTTCCTGAGAGGACGGTTTTTCTTACACAAACTCAGCAGATGACAGTTTCTCATAACACATCTTGTGAAGGAAGCTGCACCCCGCCTGGTATCCCCAGGTCATGTGCTCCTCGACCTCCTCCACTACATCATACCATCCGGTACCGATCAGGAAGGCACGTGTGATACTGGACACCAGGGCCCGCCCTGTAAAACCCCTCGTCATGACGTCACCCTGTGTAGGTTGGTGAGTGTGTTATAGCCTATAGGGGTGAGAGGATGTTGATGAGTGTCACTGAACAGTAGACAGTGTCTACTATAGACAGACAGCAAATAGGGGTAGGAGTTGTTCAGACAGTAGACTATGTATTCAAGATATGAGAATTGGAGATAGAGTGCAGTTGTGAGATCAGATCATAGACGTGTAACTTCTATAACATACCAGGGGTGCCATGTAACGTACCATAAAGAAGAATTTCTCTAGGTAAATGGCCCCATTATCATCCTCTGATCCCGTCATATCTTCAACGACTGCTCCGGGGAAGTTGGTGCACCCAAACTGGGCTGAAATGGCTGCCTTGACCACCGGCATGGTAATATACCCTGCATCCTGCTGATTAGGCCCATTTGCCTCATTAAAGGTCCATATTTTGTTCTGAAGGACTGGTGTCGTGTAGGGTCTGCCAGTGCTGGGGTCTGTGAACCGCTCTATTAGCTCCGTATTGAACGCCTAATGGGGATCCGGGGGTGTTATTAAAGTTAGAGCTAGGGGCGGGGGTGTTATTAAAGTTAGAGCTAGGGGCGGGGGTGTTATTAAAGTTAGAGCTAGGGGCGGGGGTGTTATTAAAGTTAGAGCTAGGGGCGGGGGTGTTATTAAAGTTAGAGCTAGGGGCGGGGGTGTTTTTAGAGTTGACAGATAAGCAAAACTAGTAGTGGGCCACTGGTGGGGGAGACGGGTGGTGGGGATCTGTAATAAAGGGAGCTGACACATACCAGTAGCTGCAGTACTCTCTGCAGAGCCTCCCCAACTCTGGCCTCATAACCAGCTGCCCCATTTTCTTGTCGTCCCTGACAGAACTTTAGCCATCCCGATGTAGGTCTGCCAGGATTACCCTGGCCCGCCGTGGCACAATGCGACCCTTCTACTATCTGGTCGGTTTCACACTCCCCAACCGTAACATAAAGGATGAACTCCCCCGCTACTCCTTCACCCTCCACAAACTTTGTTTCCTTGTATGCCCGGCAAATCTGAAAATGAAATGTGTTATGAAAAAAAGAATCTGAACTGCTGGTTGTGCTCGACATTCGTGTGGACACTGCACAGTGGTTTACTATTATAGTGTTACCCCGCCACTTCAAGGCCAAGTATTATGATTGGCCTCCTAATAAGTTTGATAGCTGGTTACTCTTTCCAGTCACCACTATCATGTCAATTGAATCGTGGTGGTCGTTGAGTCTTGGACCTGCACGTGCGCGCGGCGGTAAAATGCGCGCTACCAACCGACACAGGGTCCTTTCTTCATAAGCAGAACTCAGCGCGTTCCAAACAATTGAGTGACAGGGATCAGTCCCTGCCATTCTGCTGCAGAAACGGGCAGCGGGGATACCGAGACCGGGAAATCTTTCCGAGACTAGGTAATCAAATCTGAAGCGGCGGAAAGGGAGTGTAGATCATGATATACTAACCCCTAGATGTGACTGAGGAATTTCCATGGGCCCGCATGTTTGTGAGGAGACACAGTCAAGAATACATTTGAGGTGATCTTTTATCGGGACTTGCATGTTCTTAACACATTCTCTGTATAAATAAGGGGGGGATTAGATAATTGAGAGAGATGGGCGTCAGGAATTTATGTTCAGTCATATCACTAGGATGAATATTTCAAGTTGCTGCAGGGGAGCGAATAAGAATAATAATGCGCGAGTTAGGGGGCTGAGGGAACAATAATGAGCGAGATAGGGGGCTGAGGGAATAATAATGAGCGAGAGAGGGAGCTGAGGGAATAATAATGAGCGAGGTAGGGGGCTGAGGGAACAATAATGAGCGAGGTAGGGGGCTGAGGGAATAATAATGAGCGAGGTAGGGGGCTGAGGGAACAATAATGAGCGAGGTAGGGGGCTGAGGGAATAATAATGAGCGAGGTAGGGGGCTGAGGGAACAATAATGAGCGAGGTAGGGGGCTGAGGGAACAATAATGAGCGAGGTAGGGGGCTGAGGGAACAATAATGAGCGAGGTAGGGGGCTGAGGGAACAATAATGAGCGAGGTAGGGGGCTGAGGGAATAATAATGAGCGAGGTAGGGGGCTGAGGGAACAATAATGAGCGAGGTAGGGGGCTGAGGGAACAACTCACCTTGTTATCCGAATATTTCCATCTTCTGAAGAGGAATCTACACGGATATTATCTGACACCCATGATGTGACCGCTGGTAATAATGAACCCTGATGGGGGGTGTGGAATATTAGATATAAGGCAGGAACTGACCGACACAAGTAAACAACCAATCAGAACTCGTTATTTAGGTCACGTGACTGGTTATCAGCCAATCAGGGACCAGTATTTCCTGATTCGGTCGGTTTTTGATATCCAGGAAGTATATGGTCACTGCTGCAGTATGTAGGTATCTACTGCACAGATTTCGAAAATGATTCTGAAGGAAGTCTTGGGGAAGATAATATAAAGATGGGAGAGTCAGAGGTGGGCTGGAACTTGGGAAACAGAACCGAGACTGGATAAATAGGGATTATGAAATAGAAGATGATATTTTAGAAAAAGGGAGGCTGGGGGATTGAAAAAAGGGAGGGTGGGGATTGAAACGGAGGAGGAGGCGGGCTAAGGATAGGTTATAAATTATACTCGGTGTGTGTGTGCCCTCACTGCCCTCCAATAATTTAATTAGAATTACAGTTTCAATCTTAGCTTCAGTTTCAAATGTGAGAATATGATCAGGAAAAGGGAGAGGCAGACATAAAGTGAGAGACGAGAGTAAGAGAGAAAAGAAGACATAGAGTGAGATATCAAAGAGAGAAACTTGAAATAAAGAGCGTCATGTATCACGTGGGTGTCTGTCAGTGCTAGCCTAATTGACTCTTATCCGTATGAAGCGCTCCAATGTCGTCCATCCCTTATCAGCCCACCCCTGCTAACAATCTTTCTCTCTCTCTCTCTTTCTCTCTCTCTTTCTCCCTTCCTTTCTCTCTCTCTCTCTCTCTCTCTCTCTCTCTCTCTCTCTCTCTCTCTCTCTCTCTCTCTCTCTCTCTCTCTCTCTCTCTCTCTCTCTCTCTCTCTCTCTCTCTATCCTGCCAATCTCTCTCTCTCTTCACTGATATCTAACCCAACATCTTTACACCCCTTACCTTAATGGACTGAACTTCGTATTCGTCTGCACTGAAATATAATTACCGTGTTAGGTGTCTGTTGGGTTTTTTTTTTTTTTTTTTTTTGCTTCCTCTGTGCGGCATATTCCCCTTTCTTGGTAATAGACCATCTCTATTGGTGTTACACTAGAAAGTAACAGCTCTCAACGCTGACCCTTGTTTGACCCCAGTTTTTCTCAAACCGGCACTGTCTGACTCACTTAATCACTAGTGTATGTTAACAATCTCGATAACATGCAGAGCAGTTTTGTCAAACAAAGTTACTGTCGTGGTTTCGGGCACGGTCTCTACACTGCGCCGTAGGGCACCTGTGATAGGTTTCAGACAGACTGACGAACTGGAGGGGGTAGCAAAAAGGGAAAGGTACCCCGCCTAGCCGAGATCTCGGTAGGAGGGTGAATGGTAGGGGGTTGGGGATGGGAGGGGATGGAACTAAGGGAGGGGAGAGGTTGTGCTAGTTCCCAGTTGTTAGACATTTATAAACAATCTTATGTCTATATTGTCCCACAACCCGGAACTGATGCAGGGATAAAAACAGGGGCGAATATGATATTGAGTGACATTGATCGTGAGGGCAAAGGTTAATACTATGGCGTGGGGTGAGTGCGTGATGCCGCTAGGTCCAATTTTACATGAGATACTGTTCTAGTGAATGGGTTGGAAGATTCAGATTCGCCCAATCACTAGCCAGCCAATCGATAGCCAGTCGCCCATTGCCCAACCAGGTGATAATGTGGTATGTGGGAAAAGAGAGTGGGGCTACTGATTAGATCAGAAATACGAGATAGAGGAGCGGGAGAGAGAGAGAGAGAGGGGGGGAGAGAGACGAGAGACACAGGAAGGGATAGACACAGGAAGACAGGACAGGGTAGGGGGATGAAATATGCTACACCAGACCCGCTAATTGGGACCCTATCAAAAGAAGGATAAGGGAGATCTCCCGGGGAACTACATAGAGAAAGAATGGGAAGAGAAGAGAAATGTGAGACCAGGAAGAGCAATTAACACCGAAAATGGTTTCGAACCAGATAGAGATGAAAAACAAGACTAATAGGATCCCAATTCCCAGAGAGAGAGAGAGAGAGAGAGAGAGAGAGAGAGGAGAGAGAGAGAGAGAGAGAGAGAGAGAGAAAGAGAGAGAGAGAGAGAGAGAGAGAGAGGGAGAGAGAGAGAGAGAGAGAGAGAGAGAGAGAGAGAGAGAGAGAGAGAGAGAGAGAGAGAGAGAAGGAGCAGGGGGAGCGGCAAGAAATGAAAGAGAGGAGAGAGGGGGAAGGAGAGAAAAAGGAAGAAGGAGAAGAGAAGGAATAGGGTGCCCTGAAAAATGGGGAGGTGACTTGTGCAATTTGGAAGAGCATTCCCGAGATTCAGATACCTGAAGAATGATAGTTGTGGTAGTGTGAGCGAGTGAACTTACCGCTCCTTATCGGGAGCATGCCCTGCAAATGAACTCCCTAGCAATAAGGGGGGTTAAGATTTGTGATTATTATCGGTTTTCGATTCTTACCCTTGGTCGACCTGATTGGAATGGTATGGCTGAATTGTGTACCCCGTACAGGACCTGTGCGAGTGGGAGAGGACAAACAACCCCATCCAACCCCAACCATCCCGAAACTAGCCCCTCGCTGCCTCCCCCAAAACCAGGAACCCCCACTCAAATCTCCCTTATTAGGGAGAACAGAAAACATCCCTGACCCCGGGTAAGAACGACCCTATACTAGGGGAACAGAGCCCCTGAACCACCCCCTCTCATCCCACAGAAAACTCTGCCAGGTCCTGGAGTGAGTGCATGGCCTTACCCTTTCCTCAGCAGGAACGTGCTCTGAAACATGTTACCTAACAACTAGCAGTAATAAGTAATAACGGGGAAAAGCGTAAAAACAACTAGACTATTGCATCAAAACCAAATCAAGCTAAGCTCCAGTCCCCGGCCTGGACTAGACTTGATGACCGATAAATGACTAAAGACGCATACAACTAAAAGAAAGGTCAAACCAGATAGAAGTAAGGTGACCTTGCTATAAAAAACTAAACAAACACCATGACATGTCCAAACCGAAAACAGCACTACTACACCCCCTAGGCCCTAGCCTATAACACTAGAAATGAATAAGGAACAACACAATAACATGAATGGTCTTATCTGATTGGAGAATGTAGATCGGTGGTCGGTAGTTGGTCTTTTCTTTGCTGTATCTTCACAGTAGCAGGGGATGGCGGGAGATCGAGATAGACAAGTGGTGAAATTCGAGAAGGCCCTCAGAGGAGGGAGAGCCGAGACGCACACACGAAAACAACAACACGAGAAGTCTGTCTGTTGGGTTTACCCGCCCCCACATGGTAACACTGACAGGGGGAATATAATATCCGTACAAGTATAATATTGATACACGTGTCTCTATGATGTGTGGTTAAAAATTAGACATTAGGTGGGGAAGGTGTGATAACTGGTAAAAAAGGGAATGAGGTGCACAGTTGATGCTTGATACTTTGGTCTTTGTGTCATAATAATTGCATGCATGATTTGGGATGCACCTCTATGATAGCTATGCAGTATGCTACACACACACACCACACCCTCCCTCTCTGTGTGTTTCAGTAGTAGGGTTAACCTAGTTGTAGTCCCCCTATTTGGATTTCTCAACCCACTAGCGTATAATACACTAAGCGGGCCCCGTGTGCAGCGGTGAATTCAATAAATGTGTCTGGACAGTGAGCATTCTCTCTCTCTCTCTCTCTCTCTCTCTCTCTCTCTCTCTCTCTCTCACTCTCTCTCTCACTCTCTCTCTCTCTCTCTCTCTCTCTCTCTCTCTCTCTCTCGGTCCACTACACGCACCACTCCCACACGGGGCCGTAAGGCCCCGTGCGAGAGCAGGGTTAAATCCCCCGAGCCCGGATCCTGTTGGATCTGAGGGCCCGGAGGGCCTGCGGAGTAAAGGTAGGTAGAACAATGTACATAAGGGTATGTTGAACAATGTACATATGGGGTAAAGTAAGGATAAAAAATAAACAAGGGGGAATAAAGCTCATGGTGACGGAGCACAAGACCTTCTAAACTATCTGGAAAGAGGCCCAACCTTCTGCAACGGAGACTAAGAAGATTCAACCTATCAGGAGCCGAAGAAGCAAATTGCTGGAACGGAATCTAAGGCAGCCTAAAAACAAGCAGGAACGGGTGAAAATACAAAAAGGGGGGTATCCGGAGGTTGATTACATGTCGAGAACTTTCCGGAGCGTGTTCATCGAGTTGAAGAGGACTGATTTTTGGAGCTGTGAGGGGTAGATTTGCCGGGTTATAGCCTGCAAGTACTTCTCCAGTCGGGGGCTAACTCCGCCAAGAGCTCCAATCACGATGGGAATGACCGTGGCCTTTTTTGAGCTTCCCAAATTCTCGTGATCTCTCTCCGTAGTTCTTTCGGTACTTCTCGATCTTCTCCACCTCCCTGTCTGAGGACTAACCGGTCTTTCGGTACGGCAACATCAATGAGGAGTGCCTCTTTTTTCCGTTTGTCCACAAGAACTAAGTCGGGCTTGCAGGCCTCAATGGGGTTGTCTGTTTGTATGAGAAAATCCCAGAGTATCTTATAATCATCGTTTTCTAGCACTTTGTCTGCGTAGTGGTTGTACCACTTGGACTCAGCAGGGAATCCACGGTCTCTGCACACTCCCCAGTGTAGTGCAGCAGCTACTCGATCGTGACGCAGTTTATAGTCTCCATTGGCAAGCTTTTGGCACCCGTTTAGGATGTGTTCCACAGACTCATTGTGTTGGTTGCAGATACGGCACTTCTCGGACACTCCTTGTTGTTTTTCTATAGCAGCTTGTATCCAGTTTGTGCGAATGGCTTGATCTTGGGCGGCAAATACATCGGCTTCGGTGTATCTGCTGAGGCTCTCCTTGTTGAGCCAAGCCCAAGTCGCATCAGGGTCGCAACCCCCTTCTTCTAGCTGCTTCAGAAATCTTCCATGAAGTGGCTTACCCTTCCAGTTATCTATCAGTTGCCCTTCCAGTCTTTCTTTGAGGGCTTCTGCATTCTCTGGGGGTTTGTTCAGCATATCCTCTTTCACCATAGCTGTGTGAAGTGCACGTATCTTAGTGTCTGTGGAGTTGCTGAAGATATGATACTAGTCCTATTTCCTCCTTCACAATGACGTCTTCAATCCGTTGGAGACCTCTTCCTCCCAGCTTCCTGCTTACATACAGTCGATCAATGTCGCTGTTACTCTTGAGGAAACCTCTTCTCAGGATCTTTCTAGTAATCATGTCTAATCCTTTGGCATCAGTAGTGGTCCAGTCTAGTATCCCAGCGCCGTAGCGGATCACTGGTATCGCCCAACGTGTTGATCGCAGTGGCAAGGTTCTTGCCGTGCAGGCTCGAAGATAGCAGTCTTTTGACTCTTCTGACGTATTCGGTTTTAACCTGGTCTTCATCTCTTGTGCAGGATAACGTCAACCTCCAGGATGCCGAGGTATTTATAACCACCGTCTTCCACTTCCGGGATTGTGTTCCCACTTGGTAGTTCAATTCCCTGCATGTGTTGTCTGACCCCCGTCAACGATGTCTAGTGATCCACATTTAGCTATACCAAAAGACATGTTGATGTCGGTGCTGAATTTCTCAGTGATTTCCAAGAGATGCTGGAGGGTCTCCTCTCGAACTTGCGTACAGTTTCAAGTCGTCCATAGAGCCGATGGTTAATGGTGATATCTTCACCTTCCTCTTGTGCATCTGGTTCGGATATGGTGTAGCCTCTCCTTCGGCGGTTAGTAGTAGGGAAAGGGGGATCAGTCCTATAATGAAGTGTATCCGGAGATCAGCGTCTCCTTGGTAATAGCCTCTCTTATTTGTACTTTCCTACCGATTATCCTACTGTACTATATTAACTACAACATTGTTGACGAGGCCTCAACAGTCTAATTATCTGGGGGTTTATTCTTTCTTGCACATCTCCATAGATTTCAAGGATCCAGAGTGGGGGTGAGTCTATGCCTTTTGGAGTCGACGAAGGCCATGGTGTAGAGAGGATTTTGTTGCGTTTGCAATGCGTGGATTAGTTTTTGTCGCTTGCTAGCTGTTCTTTACAATCCGTCTACTCTTCTTGCGCACCCTTCTGCCCTCAGGAAGAGACTATTTACAATCCAGGTGTGGTAGATGTTCTCCGATACGATTCCTGTAATACAACAATTTCCGAGTTTTGGAAGACAGGTAATTGGGTCTAAAATTTCCTTCCCCGGGGTGGACATTCCCTTCTTGGGGCTCTTGATCATGAGTAGGTTCTAACCTTCAGAGTCATCCAATCTTGGATCTGGCTTGTAGTGAGGCTTCCGTTGAGTAGCTCAGCTATCCTTCCGTGGAGGCAGGTGGTGTGTTTTTTTGATCCAGAAGGCGTGGAGCCCGTCTATTTCCCGGGAGATGACCCAGCTTGGTCCAGTCCCTTTTCACTCGTGGGATGCAACTCTTTCTACGGGGTGATCATGGAAGTCCTCTTGTTGAGTGATCGTCTCGAAGTTTCCTTGGACGCCATCTAACCATTCTGCTTCGGTGTTGTGGCCGGTTTCGGTTTTTCCTCCATATGTTCGTTCCAGAAGTTTATGGTCCTTGTTTCTCTTCCGCTGTGTTTCGAGTGGCGTGGGGGTGATCCTCTGTCCTCATTTCCTGTAGAAATCACGTTGGTTGTTCTGGAATTAGTTATTGTCCTTTAAAACCTCTGCTGCTTTCTTCTTATATCGCTTATCTCCCGGCCTTGGCCAGCAGGCCGCTGCTTGACCTCCTCTATTACTTGTTTATAGCCCTTCTATGGCCGCAGCGGGGTAGCTGCTTAGATGGTCTATAGTTTTTTGGAACTTTTGAGTGGCTCCTCTGCTCATTTCGGTCAGCCTGGGAATAGTCTGCGGCGAAGTTGGCGACACTCTCCTCGAGTCGTCGCAGGCCACATTTGGGTTGTTTGTTCCTTCCTTCCGGGGGAGTTCTAGGGTTTTTCCACTTGTGGCTTTATACCGCATTTTGTTTTCCCGGAAATATGTGCTAACCCCCATCAGGAGGGTGTTCAGTGGTGGTGAGGTTCCTGGGACTTCAAACGATCTGATGACCGGAACTAAGTCGTCCGATGCACACGTAGTTTTTCCCCATGGGACCTGCCTCCAGGCTCAGTGACTTTGATGGCGCTCGGTTTCCTCAAGGATTTCTTAAACTTGCTCCCTGATTTCTGGGTTTAGGTGCTTGACTCCTCATGGGGCCGCTGATGTGCAGGTGCACGGGTTCTGGAGGTGAATTGTCCTCTCGCTCAGCCTGCCGAGCCCGCGTCGGCGTTCTCCCCTTCAGATGGTGGCCGCTTCTCTGATTCCATGAGCCTTTTGTGGTGAAAGTAGTCCCGTGTGTTTCATAGACATTCATTTGGGATCTGAGCTGGGTATCATTCTGAAGGGTAGGTTTGTCTTTAACCTCTCTCCTCCACTCGATTCCACATCTCCGCTTTTTCGGTTGTAGTACCCACATGGATGAACACGAGGTGTAGTGTTCATTTCTGTGGTCCATTTCGTTCGTGGGCCTCTAGTTGGGGGTGTGTGGGGGTGTGGGGATCGGTGGTGTCCCAATTCGTTGTTGTACTGGGAACCAGCGTTGTTCTATTAACCGTGAGGTCCCCCTACCGGTATACTTTTAGGCCAGTTGCTAGGGCTTGCATATCTGTCATCTCCGTCCGGCGTTACCATGTTTCCTATTCTTTTCTCTAAGATCTGAACTGCCCAGCGAGTTTTTACCTGGCATTGGGTCATATCCTTTATCTCCCACAAGGCGTTCTACTAAAGCCTCTCCCTTCCAGGATCCGGATGTGCCGGGTTTACTGCGGTAGGAGCAGTATACCAAGTCAGTTCTCTTGCTTAACCAGACCTCCTTGGTTTTCGGGTGTTTGTACTCAATTCGTATAGATGAGTAGTTTTGGGGTGAGTTGCAAACCAATCACTGTATTTCATAGTCATCGGTTTGTTGTAAAGAAGAAGCCGGGTTTGGGGGTCCTTAACCCTGACCCCGGTGACAGGGTAACGGAATCCCCCCGCCACATTTGGTCCGTTAGTAGATGGTTTGTGCCCCGGCCCATCCTTGCAGCTTTCAGCACGAACGACACTTTAGCGTACGGGTGGTGTATCTATATAAATATGTCTATAGGGGATCTGGGATAGGGGCCCAGTGTGAATCATTATGATTCACGGGGACGGGTGTAAACTATCCCTCTCTGGAGCGGGTAGACTATCCTCCTCCGTAGCAGGGATAAACTATCCTCTTGAACAGGGTAGACTACCCTCTTACGGACGGGCAACTATCCTCTGTGGAGCGGGGTGAACTATCCTCTCTGGAACAGGGGTAAAGCTATCCTCTCGGGAACACGGGGTAATGGGGTAGACTATCTCTCTGGGACGGGGCAACTATCCTCTGTGAATCGGTAACATCCTATCCTCTCTGGACCGGGTAAACTATCCTCTCTGGGACGGGCAACTATCCTTGAAGCGGGTAAACTATCCTCTCTGGACCGGGTAACATATCCTCGCCTTGAACGGGCCTACCTATCCTCTTGAACGGGGTAAACTATCCTCCTGGAACTGGGTAAACTATCCTCTCTGGGACGGGGGCAGCTATCCTCGTGTGAAGCCTTGGTAACTATCTTCTCTGGACCGGGTACAATATCCTCTCTGGACGGGGCAACTATCCTCTGTGACGCGGGTACACGATCACTCTCTGGACCCGGGGTAAACGATCCTCTCTGGCACGGGCAACTATCCTCTGTGAAGCGGGGTAGTTGGGGAACTATCCTCTCTGGACGCGCGGTAAAACTAAATCCTCTCTGGAACGGCCTATTAATCCTCTGTGGCGGGGTAAACTATCTTCTTCTGGACCGGGGAAAACTATCCTCTCTGGGACGGTTCAACTATCCCCTGTGAAGCGGGGTAAACTATCCTCTCTAGACCGGGTAAACTATCCTCTCTGGGACGGGGCAACTACCTCTGTGAAGCGGGGTACCTATCCTCTCTTGACCGGGTAAACATCCGCTCTGGACGGCCTACTATCCCTCTTGTGAAGCGGGTAAACTAATCCTCGTCCGGAGCGGGGCAAACTATCTTCTCATGACCGGGGGGTATGGGGGACTAATCCTCTCTGGGCCGGGGCACTTCCGCTGTAAGCGGGATAAACTATCCTCTTGGGACGGGGTAAACTATCCTCTCTGGACCGGGTAAACTATTCTCTCTGAACGGGTACAACCTAACTGGAACTGGATCGAGACCCTATTAATGAGATTGAATAGTGGGTTTTAGCAGATTATAATCAGGATGGTCGTGGTTAGTAGTAAAGGGCAATGGAGGTCCACAGGGTAACTATACCTGTGGAGCGGGGAAACTAGCCCCCTCGGGATCGGGGTTAACTTATCCTCTCAGGAACAGGGTAATGAAAGGGTTTGGGGGTTAGAAGATTAGTATCAGGATGGGTTAGTGGGTTAGTAAGATAAAGGGGGCATTGGAGGTCCACACAGTGGTGGAAGGTGCCTGTTCCACGGGCACCCTAAGCCGGAGAAGGCGGGTAGAACATGTAGTTGGCGATGATACACTGTGGGGCCGCCTAGCCAGAAGATATTTTTGTGTTTTTTGGTATTTTATGATTTTTTTCCGTATTTTTGATACACAGCCACGCTTATCCACGGCCACACGGACGAAATCGATCAAGGGTGAAAAGGGGAATGGGGAAAAGGGTACTCCGTGGGTGACCCTGTTGCCCTGGGGAAACCGATAGGAGGTGGTGGCAGGTGGACCAACTCCCCCCCCTCTCTCTCTCTCTCTCTCTCCTCTCCTCTCTCTCTCTCTCTCTCCTCTCTCTCGCTCTCCTCTTCCTCTCTCCTCTCTCTCTCTCTCTCTCCTCTCCTCTCTCTCTCTCTCTCTCTCACTCTCCCCTCTTATCTTGCTGTCTCCACAGCCCCAAAGCAGGCTAATAACAGCGCTGATAAACCACATTATAACCTCATCCTAGGTGATTACCAGCTAGAAGTATCAACTGAAATACTTTGACACACAAGCTGGCATTTCTCGTCCTCCTCTTTTTCTCCCCCTTATTTTCATATTATGTCGTTCTCTCGCCTCAAAATTCACAACGACATACAATTTATTCATCCTACACAACTCTCCAAGCAACACACCGACACTGTAACTTGCCGAAGTAACGCTTCTCCAGTACCAACCTGGCCGCTAGAGACGAAGGGTCCAAATACACCCATCTTACCGTAGCAGCCCCCACCCTCTGGTGCGTAATTTGGGGAGCAGCTTGCTTCTTATGTATTGGGGCAGAGGGAGAGAGGGAGAGAGGAGAGAGAGAGATGTAGAGAGGGGAAGAGAGCGAGAGAGGAGAGAGAGGAGAGAGAGAGAGAGAGCGAGAGACGAGAGAGGAGAGCCCGCGAGCGCAGATCTCGTCGAGCGCGAGACGAGCTCGCTCGCGCAGCGCGCGCTCGCCGAGAGCGAGTATCCGGTCGAGCGCGATAGAGAGATCTCTACTCTGTCTCTCTCTCGCTCTCTCTCTCGCTCTCTCTCGCGCTCTCTCTCTTCTCTCGCTCTCTCTTCGCGCCTCTCGCTCGCGCTCGGTTCTCTCTTCTCTCGCTCCTCTCTCTCTCTCATCTCTGCTCTCTCAGCTCTCATCTCTCTCTCTTCTCCCTCCTCTCTTCCTCTCTCTTCTCTCTCTTCTACTTCCCCTTCCCCCATCCCTTATCTTCCCTTCCTGCAAATACGGTGCATGCAGCTGTTATTATCTGTGTGCGGTATAGAAAAACTATCCCTCTTTGCTGCAGCACACACAAACACGGGCCCCTAATTCCCTCACTATACCATCACTCATGTTCACTATTACTTACTTTCACACAAATTAGGGGAGCCCTAGGGCTTGCAGAACATGCACCCATTTACAAGGGGGATCACAACAGTTGACGGAATTTTGTGCCATAAATGATAAAACGAACGGAGAATTTGAGAACTGAGGATGGGTGAAAGGAAATAAGTTCAGCAGAGAGAGATGGAGTTTGGAAGATGAAGGAACTAATAAACAGGCTAGAATCTTCCCAATCTTTTTGAGCCGAAGCCAACACTTCTATGTTCCATATTTGATTTGATGGGGCAACCAGTAATTATGAATAAAAGTGTTACTTGTGATAAAAAACGATGAAAAAATGTGGTGAAAACAAGATAAAAACCTCTCAAACGCTGCTGTGTCAAAATGGGTATGTATTCGAAGAGGTACCCTGTCAAGTGCTTCACTG
This sequence comes from Hormiphora californensis, assembly GCA_020137815.1. Lineage (NCBI taxonomy): Eukaryota > Metazoa > Ctenophora > Tentaculata > Cydippida > Pleurobrachiidae > Hormiphora > Hormiphora californensis. The sequence continues at coordinate 9,758,658 of CM035350.1, forward strand.
CTTCTCACCAGAACCTAGGGGGAACACAAAATACATGTCAATTTGAAAAACAACAGAGATAAGAGAAAGTGGGTGAGAAAAGTTAATATATGTATGGGACACATACCTTTAGCAAGGCTAAAAGAAGTATCATCTGCATCTCATAACAAGGCCATAATCTGTGGAATAATAAGTAATTATAGTCTGATTTTTTTAACTGTCCCCCTTTTTGTATAACAGTCGTGATATCTGTCATATACTGAAGAAGGGTGGCCATGGCGGTCAGAATGGAACTTTATTGAACTGCAGTATAATAGATTCTGGTGATCACAATAGTACGACCGGTAGAGGAAGAGCAAACGTTAAAATATGGGAGCCTTCCATTGCTAACAATCCACCGATTTGGAAGTCGAGACGGGTCAAAGCTGCCCGTTAGGGTCTGGTATGGGTTATATTTGGGGTTATCGGTTAGTGCTATTGATTATCAGATACCGTTTAGTTTAATCAAATTTGTCATGTGGTTGCATGACCATTAGATGTATAGTACATAAATATTATAATCGCACCCACTATAATAGAAGACCCCATTAAAATTGCCACTCGACGTGCGTCTCGTGCAGTACAGTGTGGATACGGCAGTACTTTTCAAAGAGCAATTTAAATTATGCACTTAAGGTGATTCCTGATAAGATAGAGTTCATCTTGAAAGCATTGGAAAGATCCATATTATAATTTCCACAATGTTAGTTAGTCAGTCCTTATCAGCAGTGATGATACCTAACATTTTTCAAACGCTTCTAAGACCCCTAAGTTTAAGTTTATGCACAATTTATCACAAAGTCTTTAGGGTCTTAGAAGCGTTTGAAAAATGTTAGTTTGTATCGCGCAATGACGGCTCTAAGTAAAAACTAACACAATAATGGGGAAAGAGAATCGTTTGATTACCCGTAACTCAATATTTAAGGGTCCTAAATCGCGTCGGAAAAGTTAAGATGTCAAAAAATACGACATTTTTCACCGTAGCCACCCCAAATATTATCCAATCGATATGAAACTCGGTCAGTATGTGCGTTTTGATGTCCTTTGGCCAGGGGCTCCCAGCAAACGGATTGGCAAGATGAGAGCTGACTGGAGTTCTTAAAGTTTCACGAAATTTCAAATTTGAAGTTTTTTCGCGTCAAAACGCGATCACTGAGTGAAACAGCAATCCGACACCGGGGTCTCAGATAATAAACGCACACCACGATCGGTCACAGAGTGAACCTGCAAAGTGGTACAACACCGAAGTGTCGAAAAGATGTACTCTACCCCATCATGAACCGGTATTCATTTATAGCTTATTAGCCTGGACTCATGCGTGCCCGTTTAGCAAATCACGTATCAAAACTAGAACCCAAAGGCTTTTTGGAATTCAAGAAGAGGGCTATATCTAAAATTTTAAATTTGCCCATTAGGCCTTCCGTTTCTACGACAAATCCGGAGCATTTATCTGTAACAGGGAAAATGTTTAAAGACCCATTGAAAGATTTAAAATCAGTCCAAAAGTTGCCGGACAATAAGCCAGAAACGCCATAACACTCCGCGCGAGCTGATCTATCTGGCAAGTGGCTTGACTCATTGTGAGATTGCATTCAGAGGCTATATAGCTAAAGTGATTTTTTTATAGTTAAGTTTACGGTAATTCCAAGCACATGGAACGGCATTCCATAGGCGCCCTCCCCTGCCATCGACGCGCATAAAAACGGGATTACAAATGTTAGGGTTCATTGAAAGCAACATTAGGGGAAAACTCCCCAAAAGAGGACTTTTGGCTGATTCAGGGGAAGAAGTGGCATTATGGATACAGATCTGTGAAATTAAAATTGGCAATAAAGGTTTAGGGAGAATGATACTAAGAATTGCGCATTAGCTGTTACATAACGGCAATCTCTCGGAAGATGATAGGAGAGAGTTATAAAAATTAGGAAATTTAGTGAAAAGATATTAAAATTTGGCAAAAGTTACCGGAAATTAGGGATGATTTGGGAGAGATTAGGGCACAATTCAGGGATGCCCTTTAGAAGATAACAACTACTTCAGGCGACAAAAGGAGAATTGGGCAATGTAGGGAGATATTTAGGGAAGATTACCAGAAGGAGGCGAATTATAGGCGAGAATAGGAGAAATTTGGTCAATTATGGAATAAGGTTTAGGATAGAATAGAAAAGAAGGATTTAGGAGAATGAGACCGAAATAATGTATCGGAGGAGGGCCCCCACAAATTATAGGGAGAAAAAAGGGAGGTCGGAAGAAAGGGAGAATAGAGAAGGGAGAAGGAAGAACCCGAGGCGATTAGGGAGAAAGGAGGGGATATTGAGGGACAGTAGTGGGATAATATAGGAATAGAAGGGATAAATTAAAGGATAAGACACTGAAGGGACATAGAAGAAGGGAGGGGAAGAGAAGGGAGGGAAAGAGAAGGGAGTGAAGAGAGAGGGAAAGGGAAGAGAAGGGAGGGGAGAGAAGGAGGGGAAAGAGAAGGGAAGGGGAGAGGAAAGGGAAGGAAGGGAAGAGAAGGGAAGGGGAAGAAAGGGAGGGGAAGAGAAGGGAAGAGGGAAGAAAGGGAGGGGAGAATAGGGGAAGAGAAGAAGGGAAGAGAAGGAGGGAAGAGAAGGGAGGGAAGAGAAGGGAAAGAAAGGGAGAGAAGGGAGGGGAAGAGAAGGGAGGGGAAGAGGAAGGGAGGGGAAGAGAAGGGAGGGGAAGAGAAGGGAGGGGAAGAGAAGGGAGGGGAAGAGAAGGGAGGGAGAGAAGGAGGGGAAGAGAAGGGAGGGGAAGAGAAAGGAGGGGAAGAGAAGGGAGGGAGAAAGGGAAGAGAAGGGAAAGAGAAGGGAGGGAAGAGAGGGAGGGGAAGAGAAGGGAGGGGAAGAGAAGGGAGGGGAAGAGAGAAGGGAGGGGAAGAGAAGGGAGGGGAAGAAGGAGGGGAAGAGAGGAGGGGAAGAGAAGGGAGGGGAACGAGAAGGGACAGGGAAGAGAAGGGAGGGGAAGAGAAGGGAGGGAAGAGAAGGGAGGGGAAGAGAAGGGAGGGGAAGAGAAGGGAGGGGAAGAGAAGGGAGGGGAAGAGAAGGGAGGGGAAGAGAAGGGAGGAAGGAAAGGAGGAAGAGAGGAGGGGAAGAAAGGGAGGGGAAGAGAAGGAGAGGGAAGAGAAGGGAGGGGAAGAGAAGGGAGGGGAAGAGAAGGGAGGGGAAGAAAGGGAGGGGGAAGAGAAGGGAGGGGAAGAGAAGGGAGGGGAAGAGAAGGAGGGGAAGAGAAGGAAGGGAAGAGAAGGAGGGAAGAGAAGGGAGTGGAAGAGAAGGGAGGGAAGGGAAGGGAGGGGAAGAGGAAGGGGAAAGGAAGGAAGGGAAGGGAAGGGAAGGAAGGGAGGGGAAAGGGAAGGGAAGGAGAAGGGAGGGGAAGAGGAAGGGAAGGGAAGGGAGGGAAGGGAAGGGAGGGGAAAAGGGAAGGGAAGGAAGGGAAAGGAAGGAAGGGAAGGAAGGGAAGGGAAGGAGAAGGGAAGGGAAGGGAAGGAAGGGGAAGGAAGGGAAGGGAAGGGAAGGGAAGGGAAGGGGAAGGGAAGGGAAGGGAAGGGAAGGGAAGGAGGGAAGGAAGGGAAGGGAAGGGAAGGGAGGGAAGGGAAGGGAAGGGAAGGGAAGGGAAGGGAAGGGAAGGGAAGGGAAGGGAAGGGAAGGGAAGGGAAGGGAAGGGAAGGGAAGGGAAGGGAAGGGAAGGGAAGGGAAGGGAAGGGAAGGGAAGGGAAGGGAAGGAAGGGAAGGGAAGGGAAGGGAAGGGAAGGGAAGGGAAGGGAGGGAAGGGAAGGGAAGGGAAGGGAAGGGAAGGGAAGGGAAGGGAAGGGAAGGGAAGGAAGGGAAGGGAAGGGAAGGGAAGGGAAGGGAAGGGAAGGAAGGGAAGGGAAGGGAAGGGAAGGAAGGGAAGGGAAGGGAAGGAAGGGAAGGGAAGGGAAGGGAAGGGAAGGGAAGGGAAGGAAGGGAAGGGAGGGAAGGGAAGGGAAGGGAAGGGAAGGGAAGGGAAGGGAAGGGAAGGGAAGGGAAGGGAAGGGAAGGGAAGGGGTAGTGGCGCTTGGGTAGCTGTACGCATAACACACTAACCTATCATGGAGATATCTCCAGATGAGGGTCAACAGAAGAAGTGGACTGTCCCATGCCGCATGTGGTAGTCGAACACTCCGTTGACTGTGGATTACACACCATCGTAACTCTCGGTGCCCGGTGGTGGGCACATTTTAATAGCTAGAGGTACTCCTGAATGGGATTTGGTCGTTAGAAATTCGTTTTTGGTAGCCCATTACCCATTTTGACACTTCTGTCAGTGGACCCGTGCTGACAAGAAGGGGAAGAAATGAAAAGAGAGCCGTGGCTTGAAGTCAATACCTAGAACAAACCTTTTTTATTCACATAACCCTCCAACTCCACCTCTTCCATCAATTGTATAATAACTGCAAAGTTTAGTACTCGCCAGACGCCATATATGCCATTTTTTCCAGAATTCCAAATAGGGCCTGACGGTCAGAGGACAACCAATCGCATACCATAGACTGTTTGCTGGCATTTTTTACTTATCAATGACGGGAGAATCATAAATTCGCCTTTCCGAAGGTTTTTTATTGTCTGGGAAGTCGTTCTTAGGAAAGCAAAAGTCAAAACAAAAATGCACACTTTTTTTTAAAAATGCACACTATTTTAAAAAAGTCTGGGTCAAATTGAGCTTGGAATTTCGAAATCGACAAAAAATTTCAAAATCTACAAAACGCGCAGCGCGCTCCGACGCGCAAATCGAAAAAAGACGCCGCGCACCCCCCCATTTTCCCCACTAATTGGGCCAATTTGGGTAGCGCCGCGAGCATCGGAGCACTGCAGCAGCAGCACGTCACTGAGAATTTCGTTACAATCACACTGCACACACATGCCACATTGCATCAATGGAGTGCATCATTGGCGTTGGAACATCAATGAGGAACAGTTCGGTGGAAGGGAAACCAGTCCAAGAGTGCTGTCATGGCTGTAACCAGCCCCAGCGTCGTCTAATTACAACGATAAAGTATGAAAGTTTCACCCTCCGCCGAAACATTCCTAATTGATATATTGGGTACAAAATAAATATTCTTTGATTAGATGGATTTATAACAAATTGAACGCAAAGTTCTAAGAAGACAGATCACAAACAATTGTTAACTTTCTGGACACTACTTATCGATCACAATATATGTATGTAATATTCTCAAAGAGTTTTGTTCAAACCCTGGCCCTAGAACATGGTAAAAAGAGTTCGTGATCTGATATCCTAATCTAACGATAATTATAGTCCTATAAATCTCAATTTACAGCAGCATCTTGTAGGGAATGCGGACAGTGACAGCTCCGTGTCTAACTTTAGTAGACGTGTCCGATGTCCGTACCGTAGTTAGTCGAATTCCGTTATAATATTATTATGGGAAACGGGTCTAACGGCTGATTCAAGGCATCGATTTTAGATACACATATCTTGTAGATGGGATGATATTAATCGTCTAGAGAGGGTGTTGTAACCAGTACTCGGCATAATCCTGGGAGGGGGAGGGAATGTTAGTTAAAAGAGCGTCCAGTACCATGCTCCTTTTATAATTTGGTTTATCGACTATTCAAAAAGACAACCGTCTAGCTGAGAAAGAGACACAAATCGTCTCTTCTGAGAAGGGATGATTTCAGTCTTCTCCGCTTCCTTCCTTATCTTAATGTGTCACATGGGGTGGGCCTCTATCAGAAATGACAAGAATCGATAATTTTGTACCTCTCATCTGGCCGGGATCCGAAGTGGCGGGGCAACTAAAATGTGGTTTGAATGGGAGCCTCTCTCATTATCTCTAGTGCTCGGTCGTGGGTACAGTTAGTCAGGACCTGCAAGGAGAGCTGTTATTACATATCTAGGTATGTATGATTGTGTAAAAATTCCCTCTTATTCCCTCTCCTGAATTCCCCTCGACAATGTTCTTATGTTACATTTGTTCGCGGCGTGGTGAAGCAGGGTGGAACAAGACAATCAGGTTCAGTACTCACCAGCTACACTGAGCAGTGTATCCTTAGGTATAATCTCAGTCGCCACTGCAGGACTACTCAACACCCTGATACAGCCCTGGAGTGTGTCGCTACCTCCCTGAATCAGAATGCAGAATGGTGATGCCAAGAGCCTGCCGAACTATTGTCACCGTCACTATTTGTTCGTAGTGTAGAGTTTTACTGATCGTCAAACCTAGAGGATGAACAGGGTTTAGAGAGATCTGCCACTCGGTATCAGGGGAGTGTGAGCAGGTGTTGACCTCCTAAAAGTTGGAAACACACACAACAAGAATCCCAGTCAAAAGAAAGACGATGGAAAGGCGGTAGCACAGCTGCATGCGCCATCTGCCATGCTCCATCTCCCAGGCTCAGCTGCCAGCTGCCAGCGCCAGCGCCAGCGCCAGCGCCAGCGCCAGCGCCTAGCGCCATAGGCCAGCGCCAGCGCCAGGCGCCAGCGCAGGGCAGCCAGCGCCAGCGCCAGCGCCAGCGGCCAGCGCCAGCGCCAGCGCAGCAGCGCCAGCGCCAGCGCCAGCGCCAGCGCCAGGCGCCAGCGCCAGCGCCAGCGCCAGCGCCAGCGCCAGCGCCAGCGCCAGCGCCAGCGCCAGCGCCAGCGCCAGCGCCAGCAGCGCAGCGCCAGCGCCAGCGCCAGCGCCAGCCGCCAGCGCCAGCGCCAGCGCCAGCGCCAGCGCCAGCGCGCAGCGCCAGCGCCAGCGCCAGCGCAGCGCCAGGCCAGCGCCAGCGCCACGCAGCGCCAGCGCCAGCGCCAGCGCCAGCGCCAGCCCACGCCAGCGCCAGCGCCAGCGCCAGCGCCAGCGCCAGCGCCAGCGCCAGCGCCAGCGCCAGCGCCAGCGCCAGCGCCAGCGCCAGCGCAAGCGCACAGCCAGCGAAAGCCAAGGCCAGCGCCAGCGCCAGCGCCAGCGCATAGCGACAAGCGCCAGCGCCAGCGAACCAGACGCCAGCGCCAGCGCCAGCGCAAGCGCCAGCAGCCAGCGCAGACGCAGCGAAAGCACAGAGACAGCGCCAGAGAAAGCGCCACATCTCCAATCCATCTCCATCTCATCTCATCCACCCATCTGCCAGTCTCATCCGATCAGCATCTCCATCTCCATCTCCATCCATCTCCATCTCCATCTCCATCTCCATCCCATCCATGCTCCATCTCCATCTCCAATCCCATCTCCATCCCCTCTCATCTCCATCTCCATCTCCATAGTCCATCTCCATCTCCATCTCCATCTCTATCTCTATCTCTATCTCCATCTCTATCTCCATCTCTATCTCTATCTCTAACAATTCTCCCTCCCTACTCACGGCGGAGTAACTTTTCAGCTACTATAGTGTAACTTAGCCTACAGTGCAACAAGGTCGAACAAGGCAAGGCAGGGGGTGTGATTTGATCGATACTGGAACTGGTAAGAGATTATAGCAAGTAGCAACGTGTGATCTGAAACTTACTCATGAGTGGTAAGTGCACTGCTATCTCCATCCCCGATATTAAAGAGCATCTCCAGCTCTGCATCGGATGGGGGCACTGGACAAGATTGGCATTCATTACAGTTAGTCGGACCCTATTCTTGCATTGTCGTAGTAGGCTGCCTGTTCGAATGATAGGCCACTAACGGGGACATCGTTTATTGCAGGGACAACGTCACCCGACCGGAGACGGCCATCTTGGTATATTAGACCTGGGGGAAGAGGTGAGGTCAGTCAAGACTAGATCTGGTGAAGAGAGGATCAGGACCTGGTGATGGATATGTAATCAATAAACCTGGGTTTATATTTAGCGGGCCACCCGCTAGGGTGATTCGCTGCACCATATACTGCCCGACCTGCGAAGCAGGGAGGGTGGTATATGGTATAAAACCCTACCAAAGGGAGGGGTTTATACTTTATATAAGCAAGGATTTATTGATTATAAGTTTTAGCGGCAAAAACATCGTTGCTTTAATAGCGGGCGGGGTATATCAGACAAATTTTCACCCGCTGACATTCATATAGGGAAATGGAAGTGAATTTGATACTTTGTTCAAGTGCTCACACTTGCACTCTATGTTCCAAAATCCCCATCTAAACTATATACAGCGTGCACTAACCTGTTGACACGATATTCTTGACAGCAAGATGTTCCTGTTCATTTAGACAGAGCGTCATACCAAGCCTGGAATTATTTTCTCTCACAAACTCTACCACAAAGGGCCGATCCAAATATCTGTCCATCATATTGTACAGAGATGGTCGTGGTGTCGGGTAGATACACAGTGGTTTTACTAAACGATCTTCAACCTAGAGGATGATAGGAAGAGTTAATATTGTGCCTAGCTGTTAATAACTTTTTCATAGACATACAGTCGGACCCCGATTTAGTGGCATCCTTCAATCTTCAATCTAAATCGGGGGCCACTAAATCGGGGTCCGACTGTATTGTCAATCTCCCTCTTGTGACTTGACTAGATGATAGACTTGACTAGATGATAGAATATGTAGGTCATAGGTGCCCAGTGGAAAACCCCAACGGGGCACCTACCTATTCTATAATCTAGTGTGTGACCAGGTTACATAGTACCAATGGTACCGTACCATTCGATCTAGTCTCTCTGTAGGGCCGTATCTTCACAGTTAGGATTATTATTATTATTATTATTAAATCTTGTATACAAAATACATAACGCTTCTTTCTTGTAAGCTATACGGAATTAACTACTGAAAAGATTCACTGCTGATTAGATTCTATGCTCTTGATTTCTCTAAACTTAGTGATAAGTATATATCTATATATATGTATTATATTATATTAGTGCTGTAGTAATATAATAGTTGTAACAGATAATGATTAATACAGTTAATAAATTAAGTAATGTAATAAGTTAATTAATTAATGTAATAAGTTAATAAGATAACAATAGTAATAATGGATAATTAAGCTATGTAATGTAGTAGAGAAAAGCTACCGCGTGGCCCAAATTAAAGGGAGGGCACGTTGGCCCTCCCCCCACCCAGAAGTTCAATTTCAATCACTCTGACACCCCGACACAACGTCTGCATGGCCACTCATCCGAGGAATCCGAAGCTTCAGCCCTCTGGATAAAAGTTCATTTTTTTTCGACCGAATGAACATTGAATGAACACCAATATGGGACCATATTTCGGTACCAAAGTTAGGAATCTTTTCTTAACATTTTTGTAGATTCTTAGTGCTCCCTCGTGAGACACAGGGACGGCACTCGTGGATGTCCACGGACACCCAGGCCAAAAAGACGGAGAAAGAAAAGAAAAAATGGAAAAAACCAAAAAGAATGGTGCTCCAACCACAATTTACAATTACTGCAGAGTACAGAAGGGCAATTCTTTATCTTGTGTTACCTGTTTGGAGGTGAGCATCAGCAGCTGCAGCCTGCAGCCCCATCTGAATGTCTTTCTTTTATGTAGGGAAACAACGAATCAAAGGAGCTTTGTCTAAAGAGTAAAAACAGAAAACTAAAAACTGAATCGAAGAAACGATAAATTTGAGAAATCCACGCGCAGCCCAGCTGTTTTGTCAGCACTGTATATGCTTTCGGCGTGGGAAAAATGCGCGCAGCGTGAGAATTTCCCACGCTCGTGGGAATTACCGTAAGAGCTTCCACTAGAAGTTGTCACCCCCCTTCTCGTGCGCGGAATGTTTTTGCGCGTCACATCACATGTTAACGTGTGGTGTGCGCGTCAAAATTGATAAATTTCACACGCGCGGTCATTTTGGGGTGACAACTTCAAAAAATCCGACATTAACGCGATCACTGAAATTTTCTCTTCGTTGAAATTTAAAATTTAACACTGTGCGCGCAAACCGAAATTAGCGCGCCACATTTTGCAGTGAATTTAATTTTAAACCGCCGCGGCCGCGCAGCAGGTGTTCTTGACACGTCTGTTATTACACCAGTCATTTCTAGGTGGCATGAGGGGCCTCAGAAATTAAATCTTCATGTCATGCATATCCAGGTCACGCCCACCTTGGTCACTTGGTGACATTAACACCTAGTGACGTGCTTGGTGACATTGACACCTAGTGCGTGCGAGATCGGAGCGGACACCTATGTGCGACGCAGCGACCGAGATCGAGCTCGCACATAGGTGTCCGCTCCGCCCCCTAAAAAAGGGTCGTGTCTTTCAAGCCAAATTGCACGTGATCCACTGGACCGATTTGCATCCGGTTTGTCGCAAAAGACTACAAATTGTTCCTAGTTTACTGGAAAATACCCGAGAAGTTTGTCTGTAAACAGGAAGTGGGTCAAAATTGACACTGAAGTCAAATCTATAATCTGGCTTCCGAGCCTTTTTGCACCACTCCCAGACGGTGTAGAATGAATCTGAGGGTATCAGAAGATAGGTTGAACTCTTGTGAGTACTGGAAAATACCCGGCATTAATAGCTGATGCTAATTGCATCAACATATCTCCCAATATCTTCTAAATCGCATGGGCGTAGTGCAGAAACTCTCGGAAGCCAGATTATAGGTTTGGCTTCAGTGTCAATTTTGACCCACTTCCTGTTGACAGACAAACTTCTCGGGTATTTTCCAGTATATTAGGATCATTTGTAGTCTTTTGCGACAAACCGGATGCAAATCGGTCCAGTGGATCGCGTGCAACATCCCTTGAAAGAAACGACCCTTTTTGAGGCGGAGCAGACACCTGTGTGTGAGCTCAATCTTGGTCGCGCACGGTGTCTATGTCACCAAGTGACGTGCGTGCGAGATCGAGCTCGCACATGTGTGTGAGCTCAATCTTGATCTTGGTCGCGCACGGTGTCTAATAGACTGTCTATGTCACCAACTTGGTCACATTGATACCTGAGTTGTGCACTTCCTGTGCTTGTCGAATTTGTTTGTTTACCTGTTTGTCTACCTGTAAGTGTACCTGTTTATTTGTCTCTTCGTTTGTCAGTTTATTCCTTTGTGTGGCTGTTCAGTTGTCTGTCTGTCGGTTTCTCTGTCTATATACTTATAAGTTTGTCCGTTTATATTTCTCAGTTTGTCTGTTAGTTATCCGGTTTGTTTGCAAGCTATGCATTCTTTATGTCACGTATTCACTTTGTCACTATTGTTTAACATCACTGTTTTATTGTCATTTTAGTTACATAATTGTTGGTCTCTCATATTCATCATTTTGTCTTCGTCTTATCACCCATATTATTATGATTCTCTCATGACCATTGGAATTATTTCCCCCGCTCATTGATCAGCTCATCGTTCATTATAATATTGAGTCCCACATATTCATTTGTGCACCCAATCATTTGATAAGCCCATTTGAACTTTAATCAAGACTGCATTAGCCATATTGACCCCGATCACTCATCCTTAGAGAGAGAGAGAGAGAGAGTGAGAGAGAGTGAGAGAGAGAGAGGGAGAGAGAGAGAGAGAGAGAGAGAGAGAGAGAGAGAGAGAGAGAGAGAGAGAGAGAGAGAGAGAGACATCTTGGAGAACCCATCTGTAAAGACGAGGAGATTAAAATATTGAGGAATTATATATTTGTTAAATTAAAGGTCCCGGAAATCTTGTAAGACCACGTGACCGTGATCTTTTCGATGAGCGTGAGAGACCTAGTAGAGAGGTCATATTTATACAAGTTTTTGAATTAATAAGGGAGAACACAACAAAAATCTGTATTCCACCCGCTCTTTGTTCTGTGCCCTAATCTTGTTCACCAAACAAAAATATCTGTGTTTTCCTCGTACCCAATGGGAGGCGACGGTTCGGTTAAGGGTAGCGTAAAGAAAGGTCCTATTGGTCGGAAGACAGGGGACACAAATGGTGACAGAAGTGGGATGAGTTCTCCACCACTACTGGGATCCAGAGTGAAGCACGAGAATAGGAGGCCAAACATCGCGGCTCTTTCTGCTGGACGTAAGCCAGATGTGTTCAACCCAGCTAGTATGGTCTTCAGTCAGTTTTTGGATTCATTTGAGACGTACCGGGACGTTGTTGGACTGGAGGGAAATGATGCCGTCAAACTGTTACTGACCTACCTGGACGTGGATACTCAGAACAAGCTGCGGGAAAAGGACCTCCATCATTATCATGACTGGGATGAGTTTCGGAGGGATGCAGTGAGGGTGATGCAGCAGCACGAACGTCAGAGTGAGATTGAAGCACGGTTCAAACTCAAAAGTGAAATACAGCGTGAGGGAGAATCGGTCATCGACTTCGGAAACCGGATAAAAATGCTCTCCAGAACCGCTTTTCCTGGAATTGGCCCTGGCGACACAGCTACCCGGGAAAACATGCTGAAAGATGCTCTTGCTGCGGGTGTGCGGAGACCAGAGATTGGAGTTCAGCTTATACGGTTACAGAGGGAGATGACGTTTACTGAACTTTTTGGAGAGGCATGCATCCTAGACTCTTCCTACGAGGCTCTGGATAACATCAGGCGAGGCGGACAGATTGTGGTTTCAGCTCTCAGAGCTCAGGTACGTGAACACCAGCCTCAATCGCAGCCCAAAACAGACCATTCTCAGCCCCGTAACCAACCGTTATCCGTACCGCCCAATGCTAACCCCGTCCCAGGTCCGTTGCTTTCTAATTCCGCTCCCAGTGCTCAGCATTCTAACACCGTACCTAGTGCTCAATATTCTAACCACGTTCCCGATGCACAGTATTTTCAGTCTTACCTCGTTCCCGGCTCTCAGTGTTCAAATGTCATGTCTAGTGCACAACAGCCTCTTAGCGCTATGGGTCCCCGAAATTGGCCAGATGACCAGACTCAGTTCCGTTACAATCAGGCCTATAGCTATGCTCAGCCCCAAAACCAGCCCTTGCATCAGTTCCGTCATCATATGGGGTCGTCGCAGAATCAGCAGGATCAATCTTCGTGGTCTGGAGGTGGATGGAACCCAAAATCGGTGACATGTTGGTCCTGCAATGGGCAGGGTCACACTGAGGGTAATTGTTGGAAGCTTCAACGGGATCAGCAGAACGCCGGTGAGAGTCAATGGAATGATGGGAACAGAGACGGAGCTAGGTACCAGCGTAATCAGGGTGATTGGTCTGATTTCCAGGAACGAGAGGCTAGAAGAAGGGAACATATGGATACGAACAGAAACCTCGGGTTCCAGAGCCACCAGCATCAATGGACACCTCGTGCTGCCGCCCCTGTAAGTACTCAACATCAGTTTGGTTCGTACAGTTCCCTTCCTTTAAACTAGTTTGCCCCTCTCGAGAAGGAGGGGATGTTGAGGCAGCTCAGTCGCCAACAGTTGATAGATCACGTGCACACTCCAGCTTTTGTTCAGCTTGTATTATTGCCTGGGTAAAACTCGGTCTCAACGTTGTATATTTGACCAAGGGTCTGGTGAATGCCGGTGCTTGTGTGAACATCATCAACACTATATTGGCAGGGAAGTTGCAGGTCAGGATTGAGAAAGCGGATGGATTGCAACTGGTAGTTGTTTCGGCAGTGTTCCAAGCAGTGTTGACTCGTTGGATTCTCGATTTGGCAGATTATGATTTTGTTCTGGAATATCGGGCAGGAAAATTGATGGAGGTTCCTGACTGTTTCTCTAGACTGCCGAAATCTTCACAGGAGTTGTATGACTGGTAGACCGAGGACCACGGGAAGGATATCGAGGTAAATAGGGTGTCTGTTGCTGTGTTGACAAACCGGATCCAGGGAAGTTGGGGAGTTTTGAAAAACAGTTTCCTGCTACGTTTAGCTCTCGTATAATTATATTGGAAGTTCAGAAAGCGGATATGAGGGTCGACTATTCGTGGATATCGGAGGTGAAGCGAACGGACGTGAGACCTCAGACTGCATCTGACACACTTGTGAAGATCTGGATGCTCTTCCCTCACATGGCTAGCGGCGCAGAAGGGTCGGTGGGGTACACGTTTTTCCATCACCAGTCTAACTTTGATTGCTGAGTATCATGATCCTGATTCAGTTGATCACTTGGGTCTCAACAAGACCACACACCGGCTAGCCCTGGACAATATGCAGAGGGTGATCGTGTCTTAGTCTGGAAACCACTGTCATCCACCATCACGGATTACAGAAAGTTCAGAAACCAGTTCACTGGACCCTGGGTCATCAGTAAGGTGCTATCTGACTAAACTTACCTGGTACTCAACGAGGAGTTGCTAACTACCAGAGTGGTTCACTTTGACGCTCTCAGGAAGCTACCTCTGAATTTACGTGAGCTGAGAGATAGGGAGGAGCTGGCGGAGTCTGATGAGGAATCTACGTGTGTAAACTGTACGGGGAGAACTGAAGAGGACGCTGGTTTTGACCTGGGACTACTGTTCGGTGATATCTATCCAATCAATAACGGTGAGGTAGACAAACATACAGAGACCAAGACCAGACCAGATGACTGCCATGGAAATTCAGTTCTGACAGACCCTGCAGTTAGTCAACCCATTAACCCTTGCCCCGCTCTAGAAACTTCTGTTCTGTTGCCTGGATCTAGCAGTGGGGATAACTCAGTAAACAGTGATGAGGGCTTGGAGGTCACGTTGGTAGGAGAGCTGACTGATAAATCGGGTGATAATGGAGACGAAACGTTCACTATGGTTATTCCTAGCAGTGGTACAACTGATAAGTATGATGATGAGCACCTATCTGATACTGAGCCTGTGATTGATGCGGAGAACAGCCTCTATTTTCTGAGGAGGAAATACCCGTTCTATACACACTGTAAATGAGGTATTTTTATTGTAACGAAAAGGACGTTGCTATGGAAATGATGGACAAATTAACAAGACAGTACATTTTTTATATTCTTGCACGATATTGTATGATTAAAATTATGCTCATATTACTTCTGTGAGGTGAGGTGAGTTGTTGTGTGACCGCAGTGAGGTGAGGTGATGTGAAGTGAGACAGCAGTGAGGTGAAGTGAGACAGCAGTGAGGCGAGGTGAGCATTGTTAGCAAGTGAAGCAAGTATATCGTTTTCTATTCTTTATTTAGCACGCAAGTATGTGTTATGGTACAACACACATTTTCTTATGATGTGAAATAGCATTCAGTTGAAAAGCCGTGAGTGATGACTAATCTTGAAACTGGAATGTGTCGATCCTAGACAATGATAGTGCGAGATTCGATACCATACGTCGGTGCCACTGTGTGCAACTTATCAATGTCTGAAAAGTCTGTTCGAGATACTGAAGATACTGAAGCCATGGCCATGTTGCATTGTGACTTTTTGAGTGAGGTTGTGAATGTGATGTGGACGGAAACAGTGTTTTTTGTGTGAGACTATGATATGTTTGAGAATGTTTTGTGGTAGACGATAGAGTATTAGAGAGGCCTGTGCACTTCATGAAGTTTCATCCATTTCCCCCAGTACTAGTACTTATCCCCACCCATGTTTTTGTTTGTCTACTTGTTGTCTCTGTATCTCATACGTTTGTCCGTTTTAAGATGACCCTGCTTGTATCACGCTCTAAATGTGTTACTGTTTGTAGGTGATGTTCGGATGTCTGTATGTCTACAGTACGCAATCAGTTTATTTATGTATGTATGTATGTTTTATCTTGGGTTCCTTTTTCTTAGCAGTTCTTGCATGGTCTTCTGTCCCCAACTAAGCCTTGTTTCTATAGATGAGGGAAGGGATTTGGTGGGAGAGGACTTGTGTCCGTCTACTTTAGTCCCTCTGTCACCATATTCCAGACGGATTTCCTCTGAATGGAACCTGGCATAGTTGTTTTAGTTTTTTCTCTCGCAGTTACGTCTATATATTTGTCCATTGTCTAGTGTGAGCAGGAGGTGTAGTTGCCCCCTAAGAAGGGGCGATTGTGCACTTCCTGTGCTTGTCGAATTTGTTTGTTTACCTGTTTGTCTACCTGTAAGTGTACCTGTTTATTTGTCTCTTCGTTTGTCAGTTTATTCCTTTGTGTGGCTGTTCAGTTGTCTGTCTGTCGGTTTCTCTGTCTATATACTTATAAGTTTGTCCGTTTATATTTCTCAGTTTGTCTGTTAGTTATCCGGTTTGTTTGCAAGCTATGCATTCTTTATGTCACGTATTCACTTTGTCACTATTGTTTAACATCACTGTTTTATTGTCATTTTAGTTACATAATTGTTGGTCTCTCATATTCATCATTTTGTCTTCGTCTTATCACCCATATTATTATGATTCTCTCATGACCATTGGAATTATTTCCCCCGCTCATTGATCAGCTCATCGTTCATTATAATATTGAGTCCCACATATTCATTTGTGCACCCAATCATTTGATAAGCCCATTTGAACTTTAATCAAGACTGCATTAGCCATATTGACCCCGATCACTCATCCTTAGAGAGAGAGAGAGAGAGAGTGAGAGAGAGTGAGAGAGAGAGGGAGAGAGAGAGAGAGAGAGAGAGAGAGAGAGAGAGAGAGAGAGAGAGAGAGAGAGAGAGAGATTCTTGGAGAACCCATCTGTAAAGACGAGGAGATTAAAATATTGAGGAATTATATATTTGTTAAATTAAAGGTCCCGGAAATCTTGTAAGACCACGTGACCGTGATCTTTTCGATGAGCGTGAGAGACCTAGTAGAGAGGTCATATTTATACAAGTTTTTGAATTAATAAGGGAGAACTCAACAAAAATCTGTATTCCACCCGCTCTTTGTTCTGTGCCCTAATCTTGTTCACCAAACAAAAATATCTGTGTTTTCCTCGTACCCAATGGGAGGCGACGGTTCGGTTAAGGGTAGCGTAAAGAAAGGTCCTATTGGTCGGAAGACAGGGGACACAGAGTGAGATCGACGTCACACACACACACACACACACACACACACACACACACACACTGACACAGGTCTCGGCAGTCGGCTCCGATATTGATTTTAGAGCAAACTTTTTCAAAGACCTGGCTGCAACTACTGAACCGATTTGCATCTCGTTTGTTGCCCCTGGCAGATAATTGTCTCTAGTTTTAGTAAAACTTTTACGGAAAATACGGAAAATACCCGCGAGTAAATCAGCATTTGAGGAATAGTGCATCAAAATTTTGTTGGAAACAGTTTTCTCACTACACATAAGCCTTGTGGTATATGAATAATTCAAAGTGCCATGATGTATCATTATATGTTCATTTAAAAGTAAAACCAAACTAAATTCACTCATCATAATCATAATCAATGTTGCAATGCATGCAGCCCATTCTACTTCGTCGGGAAGTTCTCTCACACAGTAGAAACGTCTCTGATTTGTGGCAGCGTGGAAGCTGCAAGGGGAAGGTCGTCCTTTTTACGCTAAATCAACCCAATTAGCTATTTCAATGAGTTCTATTGTTGACTGCCTCTGGAGAGAGTTCCATCCTGAGGTCGCCCAGTCCCTCAAGGCCACGCTGGAACACCTCCATCCCTTCTTTAGCTTCAACAGGTCGTCCAGTCACTCGAGATTGCTTTATCCGATACAAACCTGATACAAAGGAGATAATCACGACACTGAATAACTTTTCATTAATACTCCGTTTAGTACTGCAGAATGAAACTTAACGAGAACTATATATTTATTACCTATTGCGAGTAGTCTGTTGTTTTCGTCCAAGTCTCTGACAGCTTCCCGATTGATCAGCTTCATTCTAGCGGATCTGAGTTTAGTTCTTCCCTCTTCTACCAAGGATATTCCAGCATTGACTTCCTCAAATCTGTCCACCTCCATACCCGTCTTGATCCTCTTTGCCCCTAGAAGTAGTAGTAGTAGTTGCATATTAGCTGTTAGGTCTCACTTCACACCAACTTAATACCCGGGTATATTAAGAAATAAGACTCTTGAGTACTCTGTCCTGTCGGGACCAAAAACAAGTCTAGAAATAAGACTGTGTAGTTTGCTATGCTGTCCCTGGGGGATCTGGGCAGGATACAAGTCTGGGCAGATAATTATAGTTTTTAGTAAAATGTCTAAACCACAACACTGATTCCCAGCTCACCTTCAGTGCACAGGATTTCAGCCTCCTTTATATTCTGTAGCCCTGATTTGTTGAACTCTACAGAGGCAAGAAGACTTATCCCATCTCCTAGAATACCACTACCCGCAGCCGATTTGTTAGCTTTTGAGGAATAGTGATTGCTGTACCTACAAATATGTGTTAGTTAGTTAGTTTGACATATTATAGAACACACACGTTTTATAAGTCAAGTTACAAGTTCTTACTTGCCAAGTTAGACTGTTTTTCGCGCGCCCCGAATATAAAATAAAATAAAAGAGTTTGTACAAAACAAGTTCTTACGTAGAGAATCCCTCCTTGTATGCAGCGGATAGACCATCAGTAATGGGAACAGAGGCAACATTTCCAGCGCAGTGGAGCTTCACATACTCCCTGACCACCCGGGTAGACCTCCTGTGGTCTAGGACCTTCAAGGCATCCAGGTCAGTGGGTGGTGGCCTGTAGTATAGACACAGCATCACCTCGACCATCCTACCCAGGAGACCAAACCTCTGGACCCCACCCAGGGCGGTCATTTTAAAGACTCTGTCCCAATAATCCTCCATTGTCTCATTGGACTGTTGCTCTCCAATGTCACTCGTCTGGTAGAGGTCCCATTCATCCAGTGTTTTGTTGATTGTGTGTCCATGGACTAGCTGGGGTAGACTCTCCACTAGTTCCTTCAAAGTAGCATACTGCGCCTTATCTACTCTCTTCACTGCAGAAAAGATGTTGTAACCAGGAACCGACCGACACAAGTAAACAAATAATCAGAACTCGTTATTTAGGTCACGTGATATCAGCCAATCAGGGACCAGTATTTCCTGATTCGGCCTAGTATGTACCTGGATCAAGTGCCCTGGCTCCCCGTACAACTGGGTCCATGATGGGTAAATTGTCCAGGAGGTAGCCGAACAAGACAGAGTATGCTGCTCTAACATCGCTGTAGAATAATGTCATCTTCCCGGATGTCACTTCCCTGGTGATTAATGGCGGTATTTAAAACTTGATAATCTCTAATCTCTCATGAAAAGTGTAATTGATCAGTTCGTATTTGCTTGATCAATTATATTCAATGAAGATAGCTACAGAAATCATATATTATCTACCTAAACAAGGATCCGGGGGGAGCACCGATATTAATCATATCGTCTGGCAGCTGCTGTTCCCTCTCCTCGTATCGAATATGGGCAACCCCGCTCACTGCACTAGCCCTTGGCTCAGCTCTTAGAAAACGGCCTAGAGAACAGAATAATATGTATCATGACGTGGGAACCACGTGACAGAGATATATTATAGAGGTGCTAGAACTTTTCCAAGCCATGGAAGCTGCATACGTGATACTCATGCTACAACTTGACAAATAGCACATGTCTTCCAATTACCTCCAATGTCCTTAATGAGATGAGATATAGAGTTGGAGAGAAGGTGAATTGAGGAGCCCTCAACGCCAATGGAGGAATCAATGAAATCCTCCAGACTCTGCCCAACGCTCCGAAGGAAGGTCACCCTCAGAAGGGTCAGGGGAGAAATGAGGGTGTTATAAATCCTCTGGAACCGAGGGACTTTCTTCACCCCTCGCTCTGAGCCATGCACATATATTGTAAAGTACTTCACCAGGCAGGGCCAGTTTGCTAGGATATCGGCAAAGGACTTGGCTAGTCCGAGTGAGTGCCTGGGGCAAAGTATTAAAGTCAATGCGAGGTTATGTTCTTGCTATTTTTGACCCTTTTCCACAAAAATCTGTCTTCGCTGACCGCAACGAGAAAGACTCGAGCAAGGCAAAATGTTGGATTATGCGAGGGTTAACAAAAAACTGTGCATTTTTAGTCAAGTGATATCAAATAAATAATGCAATAGGTACATCTAAAGCTGCTACAGCTGCACTGACCGGTAATTGAGGGCATCATTTATCCGATAAAATGAGCTCGTACTGGTATCACCTGGGGCGGTGTTCCGGGAAAATCTCTCACTCTGATGTCCCAGATCCTCATTGGCAAATACCTCTACTAGCGACAAAAAGGGGGTATCTGGAGTGCGGCAGGTCTTGAACCAGCACTGCAGGTCATATACTAGGTCCTCCATGCCCCAGTCTGATACAACGTGCAGGAACTGTGGTTGAGGACGGTGACATGAGGAGGGGGGTTAGGAGGGGGATGAGGAGGGGTTGAGGAGGGGGTGATGAGATAATCAAAATGAGATATGCAACAGCTCTTGCAGGATAACTCAAATAGAGAGTTCCATGTCCAAATACCTTACTGTAAGCGTGGTAGATGACATTTTCATTGAATGGTAGGGTCTCAATGAAGGGTAGACCCCCCTTGCTCTGGACCTCCTCCTCCAACCCTCTGAACACCTCCAGATCACCGCCAGTACGGTGTGACGTCACATACACTAAGTACTTCATGGGCAGACCCACGTTGTTCACCGCTTCAGAACACTTCCGGAGGGCAAACCCTGAGTCATATCGTTTGATGCTGTGACTTGCTATCATAATGTTCGCCACTCTTCCACCGATATCATGCCAAAACCTATAGAAAACTTGTTGAGTAAGAAACAATAGAAAACAAGAGCGTAAACACTGAATATAACATGTTCAGCTCGAGTAGTAGACCCTACGATCAATCACTTGTTATTATATGCCGACATATGATATGATTCTTAAATCAAACAGATGAGGCCGTGGGAGGTTTCACTGCAAGCGTTATACCTTGCATAGATATCTAACGAGCGCTTTCCAAACTCATTGATGAATTCTTCGTAATGTAGAATCCAAAAGTTATTGTTCTCCCCATATAACGGCTTCAAAACTTGCTGAAAGATGGTATTGGTTTGAATCTTATCCTAGTTAGGGTTAGGGATAATTGGGTTATGGACCACTATTGGAGAAGATTTTTGGTATAAAAACCTATGGATCATGGTGTTTCCACTAATATCAACGTGTAAAAACCTCATGATCAATACTCAACAAACCTGTAGTATGTGAGGTGTAATTCCTTTGTTGATCTCATAGCGAACTTTACTGCGACCCAATACCACTTGTTTGGCTACTTTAGAGTCCACAAACATGTTCGAAAACAATTCTAAAATAAAACAATACAATAGTATTACTTCTTGATTTCTTACTTCTCGTGTAATAGTTAGTGGAGTATTTTTGATTTGATCATGATATTATATACTACAGTCGGACCCCGATTTAGTGGCATCCTCGGGGGAAAAATCCTGCCACTAAATCGGGGTGCCACTAAATCGGGGTTCAAATAATGTTAATTTCCTACATCGGGGGAAAAAATCCTGCCACTAAATCGGGGCGCCACTAAATCGGGGCGCCTTAATTAAGTTAATTTCTGTGATGTACTATATCGTCACAATATGTGTTCCCAACTCACCAGCTACATTAGCGGTGTGGTAAGGGTACCCAGAGTTGGCGACATGCAGGCACCACAAGATCTCAGCCCGCTCCTGAAGGTTTGTCTTGGAGACACTGCTCGCTAGCTGATCTCTACTTCCCAGCCTTCCCTCTGTTTGGAGAATGGGTATTTTAGTAAGAGAGATAGTTGGGGTACTCTTCTGATCAGGCACAATGGGGGAAACAGTCGTGCCTGAAACTTTGGGTCGCCTGACACTGTGTTCGTATGAACAACTCAACTGAAACTCAGGTTCAGGTCACGCGGCTTATTAGTAATATTAGTATTTACCCCTGAGATCTGAGATTTCAGGGTGTCCTCCACGAACAGTACTAAACTTTTAGATCTCGACTAATTAGGCCTTTTGAGTGTGAAAATTGGAGAGCTCTATCGATTTCGTCCACGAACTACAGAATTAGTGTTGGTTTTTTGTGCTTTGAGTAGGGTTTTAGAGAGGGATTAGTTCCATACTAAAACCCCCTCCACGTGGTACAAGTCACGTGATTTCACGCCCCATTTCACACTGAACCCATTTAAGCCCCACTAACCTAGCACTAAAATTTCGACTAAACATTCTGAGAATTTAGCCAACCCAAAGGCTGTCTAAATTGAAACTAAATTTTACTATTGTGGAAATGCGTACCCAAAACGACCCCAAAATGACTCAAAATTGCCAAAATGGCCACGTTTGTCTTTGACACACATGCTTACATGATGAACTTGAGATATTGAAATTGTTTAAATTGAAAAAATCATTTTAAAGGAACGAGATAAGAGGGAGAGAGAGAATTCCTTATGTACATATCCCAGAAATATGAGAGGATGTATGAAAGAGTATAATTAGACAGTACTTCTCAAGATATGTACTAGGGGGCCAAAATGAAATATTATATTGGATAGAATTGCCTGTATTATGTTTAACTAGCAAAATCATAGCAAAAGTATCAAAAGTAACTGTAAGTACATACCTATCTCTCTTATAATAGTCTCTCTCTCTCCTTCTCTTTCATTAGTCATTCCCCTCTCATTCCCCTCTCTCCCAATCTCAGTCCCCCCTCTCATTCTCCCCTCTCATTCCCTCTTCTCTCCCAATCTCATTCCCATCTCTCATTCCCCCTCTCATTCCCCCTCCCATTCCCACTATATCCCAATCTCTCACTCCACCGCTCATTATCCCCCTCTCACCCCCTCTCATTCCCCCTCTAATTCCCCCTCTCATTCTCCCTCTTTCCCAAACTCATTCCCATATCTCATTCTCCATCTCTTAACTCTTTCCCTCCTATCTCCCAATCTCTCATTCCCGGTTCCCCCTTTCATTATGCCCCTCTCGTTATCCCCCTCTCAGGTGTGGCACTGGCTATTAATTATCGCACATTGAGAATCAAGTGTCCTGATTGGCCAGTGGATCTCTATCTCAATTCACACATTACGTTCCACGTTATTGTATGTCACGCTGATATCATCACGTGATGGAAAAGAGAGAGTGCCCATTGGGTGTCGCATTCTATCACATGTATAACACCTCAGTATCACGTGGGTCGGATCAAGCCCCGAAACATGTTGTTCGTGGACGGTTTTCTAAAGTTTAGCGAAATATTAGTCGCTCACTAACTTGACTTCTAAATTTCAACACTAAACTGAATTTAGTTTCGTGGAGGACACCCAGGGGTAAATAGCCGTGACCTGAACCTGAGATTCAGGCACGACTGTTTTTCCCCACAACTGAATACAATCAGCTAAGGATCAGTAGAGGTAAAGGAAAAAACCGTACCCTTGGGGGGGGGGGGCGAACTGAACAAAAAGCAAGCTATCTCAAGCAAACCTTTTTTGAAGCTGGTTATAAACTGGTGAGTTTCAAGTTCACTGTGTGCTAGGAGAGCCTCCACACCTTCCTTTCTCACACTGATGTAGCACTGGCAGAACTCGCAGAAGGCTTCCTCCATGGTCCTCCCTCTGGACACCCACCTGGAAAGTAAACAACCAATTAGAACTCGTTATTTAGGTCACGTGACTGGTTATTAGCCAATCAGGGGCCAGTATTTCATGGTCCTCCCTCTGGACACCCACCACAACTGCTCGTACTGGGACTTCCACCCCGGGTCATACACCAACCCTCCACGGGCAGACATGACGATCTGCAGAGAGTGAGGGGATCATGTGAGAGTGAGGGGATCATGTGTTTAAAATAGTGAGGGGGGGGGGTAGGGTCATAAACCAACCCTCCACGGGCAGACATGACTCTGCAGAGTGATGTGTTTCAAATAGTGATGGGGGGCAGACATGACACTGCAGAGAGAGTGAGGGGATCATGTGAGAGTGAGGGGACATGTGTTTCAAATAGTGAGGGGGGATGTGTTTCAAATAGTTGGGGGGATGTTTCAAAAAACCAACCCTCCACGGGCAGACATGAAACTGCAGAGTGTGAGGGCATCATGTGTTTCAAATAGTGAGGGGGGAGACATGACTGCAGGGTGTGAGGGGATGTGTTTCAAATAGTGAGGGGAGGGATGTTTCAAATAGTGATGGGGGGAGGGATGTTTCAAATAGTGAGGGAGGAGAGATGTTTCAAATAGTGAGGGGGGATGTTTCAAATAGTTACTAATCATATATCATAACTATATATCATAATTGTGGTCTGCAAATAAAAGAAAGATGCGACGTTGCAATTGTCACTGCATGTGAAACTACTAAATTAACAGCGAGACGGTGGACACGGTTGGTTTAACCCAAGTCACAACAAAAGAAGCAAATTAGAAATCAAGAGAAGTATACTGGGTCAAGCAGGAGAACTACATCAATGTGTGTAATATAACGTGTGGCCAAGGTTATAAGCTGCTGCCTCAAGAATTATACCGTGTACATGTGTAACATGTCTCTTTTCTTTAGATCTCACTTGACCTCTGCAGATCGACCTGATGAATATATGCCAAATTAAAGTCACTCAAAAACAGATCAAGTTTAACCACGGGTCAGATAGGCAGCTGATATACTCGACGTGATAAACATCTCTCGATATCAGTATCATGACCGACCCCCCTGTTAACCAGATAAAGGAAGCTTGCCAGGTGACAAACACAGATCGGTATAGTAGAGACATTGACCATATAGGCAGATAGATAGAGAGAGAGATAGATAGAGTGATATATATAGAGAGAGAGAGAGAGAGAGTCGAGAGAGAAAGAGATAGAGAGGGAGGGAGAGAGAGAGAGAGAGAACGATAGAGAGGGAGAACGATAGATAGAGAGAACGATATATAGAGAGAGAGAGAGAGAGAGAGAGAGAGAGAGAGAGAGAGAGAGAGAGAGAGAGAGACCTAGTGATATGATGTGTACGGAATGGCGATGTAAACTAGAGCTGAGCTTACACAACCCGGGATCTATCTCTCTGTCTCTAGTATCACTACAGGCACGTGAATGACTTACTTAGCCGTGTGTGAAACATTTTACAATTCGCCACTTTTCATTACGTATCCCATGGTAGTTGTTGGTTAACTTTTTGAGACGTATTTTCCTGATCATCATATCAATTGGTGCGGGGAAGAAGGTAAGGGTTTCCAGCAGGAACCGACCGAATCAGGAAATACTGGTCCCTGATTGGCTGATAACCAGTCACGTGACCTAAATAACGAGTTCTGATTGGTTGTTTACTTGGTTCGGTCGGTTCCTGGTTTCCAGTATATGCTCTGTAGTTTGTTTGAAACCTTTTTAAATACAGCACCTCGCAGAGCTGTGCAGCTGATATATGCATCTGCTGGCTGCTTTAATTGTTGTAAACTCTCCAGATAGAATGATCTATTCAACTATATTTTACGCTGATTAAATCGCTGGTCGGGGTTCTATATACTATCGCTGTACCATGCAATTCACATACACTACCATACCCAAAAGGAAAGCCTGGCCGGGAGTGTTCTCCCCTCAGAAACAGGGTCAGGAACCCCCCTCAATCATGATCACGCAATATTTCAACCACGACATGATCATGAGAAGGATTTCAAGTAGGGCACTCCCTACACACACGTACTGGGGGAAAGAGTCGCGATACTGAACAGCTCAGATTCAGGCACGACTATTTCCCCCGGATATGATAATTCCATGCTTGTATAAGCTTGGATGATATATCTATCTCGTGCTAGTAGAAAAACAGCAACTTTCCAGGCTGGTGGAGCATTCTCTGATCCGTGATGCAAACATATTTCTAGCTGGTCGTATAACCTAGTATTGTGTAGCTGCTACTCAGTGTAGATGTAAGCATTGCCTGCAGATAACAGTTTGACTTTTTGAACCGTCTTCACCCAGGTGTATAACTAAGTGGAGCTGAGGGAGTCTCGTCAGATGGAGGTGAGTCATGTGTGTGTGATGGAGGTGAGTCATGTGTGTGTGTTTAGAGCTTGCGTCGCTAAGATCAAGAAAAATAGAAGGTGCGGACCCTCAAATGATTGAGGCCTCAATCATTTGGAGACTGCTATTCTTCTTTTAAATAGTACATTTCTTATCAGGGTCATGATAACGGAGATGCAGGTTTAGAGGCCTTGGAGAGAGTCCAGGCACTGGAGCACAGGGTAGATGAGATTGAGACTGTCCTGGAAGTAAGGGCCAACCCTCAGGAACGATCCGGTAGACCAAGAAGCGCTGGATACTCCTTCTTCTCATCGGTCAGTGCAGCTATAATACCATCGTTCTGCAGTATACTGCAATTCTTTGTGTTTTGTTGAATTGTAAATTTCTTCGTCGCGTAGCAGCCTTGTCCAATTCCTCCAATTCATTTCAGTTCCAAACGGGACTCTGCAACGGTTTCACACTGTGTCCCTGTTTGTCGAGACAGCACGAGCCGGACTCCCCACCACCGCCAACTATTGTAGCTGAACCCCCACGGGAACCAACCCCTGAACCAAGTGAGCCCTATCACGAGGAGCCAGAGGAGCCATCCTATCGGACCGAGGACTATCCAGTTGAGAACTCAGAGCCCTTCCACTCAGAGGAACCCGACCAGAGACCCGGCAAAAAGAAAGGATTCTTTTCGAAGATGGGCGCTAAGGGGAACAGAAGGAAATCAGAAATGAGGGAGCCTGGACCGGTTCAGCCAGCACCTGCACCTGCACAACACCACGAACCTGCACCACAGGAGCAGCGAGGGGGCCAGAGTGTCCCCCGAGGACAGCCAGCCCCAGTTAGGGGTGGGGTGGTGCCGGGTCGGGGTGCTGGAGGGAGGGGTGGAGCAACCCAGCCTAGAGCAGCAGTGCCAGCAGCTCCGGGGGGAGGGAGAGGAGCAGCCCCAGGTAGAGGGGGAGCAGTGGCACCTGGAGGGACTAGTAGAGGGGGAGCAGTGGCACCTGGAGGGACTAGCAGAGGTGGTCAGACCCAAGGTCGGGGTGGTCAAACCCAAAGTCGGGGTGGCCAGACCCCAGGTCGGGGTGGCCAGGCCCAAGGTCGGGGTGCCCAGACCCAAGGTCGGGGTGGTCAGGCCCAAAGAGGAGCTGTTCAGGGTGGTCAGGGTGTTCAGGGAGGAAGAGCTGTAAACAGAACAGTAGCAGACTACTAAACAATTTTAATTACAGTTCACACAAATTTTTGAAAGAAAGTTGAAGAAGTTTTTAAAATTCCCAACCATTGCTAAAGTTTAATTTATCTAGACAACAGAATTATATTATATTTCGTTTTAATAGCCCCCTTTTAACAATCAGTAAACATTCACACACATTGAGCAGGCTCAATTTAGCTAATCACTGGCGGGGTATGGGGCTGAGGCACTGGCAAGATATAGTGGGATCGCTACTTCCCACATCTCATGTGTATCCCGAATTGCGAATTTAAAAGGGTTGGGTGGTCTCTGGGACCGTCTAGACTTCGCTCCCTGTTAACATGCCAGAAACCAGGGGTCCATCTAGCTCTCATACGCACTCGGCCATTACTTTCCCAACCAGTAGTACTGGATTTCACATCCTCTTATACTCGCAATTCAGGATAGAAACAATCCTTGTGTTCTAATAGCGATCACCCCGTATATCTTGCACTGACCCGTACTACCACACATTTAGTGTGCTTGAAATGGCACTACGGGAATATCTCCACTACACGGCCAGCACTGTGGGTAGACAGCCACCATTCAAGTTCCATCACGGTTGCTAACCGGACAATACATTAGTAGAGGGGGTTGGAACACCAGGAGGAAGATCAGTAAACATTCACACACATTGAGCAGGCTCAATTTAGCTAATCACTGGCGGGGTATGGGTCAGTGCAAGATATACGGGGTGATCGCTATTAGAACACAAGGATTGTTTCTATCCTGAATTGCGAGTATAAGAGGATGTGAAATCCAGTACTACTGGTTGGGAAAGTAATGGCCGAGTGCGTATGAGAGCTAGATGGACCCCTGGTTTCTGGCATGTTAACAGGGAGCGAAGTCTAGACGGTCCCAGAGACCACCCAACCCTTTTAAATTCGCAATTCGGGATACACATGAGATGTGGGAAGTAGCGATCCCACTATATCTTGCCAGTGCCTCAGCCCCATACCCCGCCAGTGATTAGCTAAATTGAGCCTGCTCAATGTGTGTGAATGTTTACTGATCTTCCTCCTGGTGTTCCAACCCCCTCTACTAACCCTTTTAACAACTTATTTTTAATCCCCTCACTCTTTGCATCTAGCTAGCACACAATCATGGGACGACGATGGTTTAGGAGGAAGAAGAGGGGTCCGGGAGGTCCTGGAGGTCCAGGTGGACACGGTGGACCTGGAGGACCTGGAGGTCCCGGGGGACCATCCCCACACCACGGGGGGCATCATGAGGGAGGGTGCTTTAGTGGATTCTGGAGACGGGTAACTAATTAGCAAATATACGATTAACAGATAGTAGGGCAAACTTTAATCCCCTCACAAATAAACTGCCGTAATAACAATTATTAATTTTAAATCTTGAATTTCAGATCTGTGTATGCTTCTACTGTTGTCATGCGGAGTGAAGGTGCTGCGGCAGTTGAGGATTGGTAGAGAGCTATAGGAAGGACGTTCAGATTTTATATGAATCAGAGTTGGTTGTGTTATTGTTGTGTTTTGTTCAAAGATTTTTTAACGCACTGTAATTTAATTTAGTTAGTTTTCACCAAATATTGCAATCCATCCCTCTCTATCTTAGGATGTAAGTTCGTTTAAAGATGGGAAAAAGTAAAAAGAGGTAGGTAACAAGTAAACTCCTTGGTGACATAGACACCTGGCGCGACCCCCGCACCAGGTGTCTATATCTCACCAAGTTAAATCCTTGCTCCTCTAGTTTGTTGATTTGCTTGTAAGAGATGCTCTACAAGAGTTGACCGGCTGTAACCCCTTTGTTTTCAGTGAAGGTGGTGGATCGGTACCACCCCCTCCCGAAGAGGGGGCTGGAGGGGACCCTGCTGCTGCCCCTCCTCCTGCTGAAGACCACCAGATCTCAGCGACAGTTGAACACCACGAGGAACACCACCCGGACCACCACCACCACCACCAGCAGCATAGTGAGAAGCCCAAGAAACAGAGATATGTGCAGCCCCCGGAGCACAATCTAAAGGTAACAAGCAGAGTCACCATGGTAACAAGCAGAGTCACTGCACTCAACTAGGTCTTTCTTTGAAATATACATGCACTTTATGTATCTTTATCTGTTGGGTAGCATGATTCTTAGTACAACTTCCTCCCTGCAGGCGTCTCTAGTTGGTAAGAAGTTGGGGATTCCTATTGTAGACGTACTGAGGAACCACCACGAGAGGATAGCTCTACTAGAGGAGAAAATCGGTGAGACAAGGATGGATTCAATATCTCGAGGATTCCTTCAGGGAGACGGGGTAAAGAAGAAAAAGAAGAAGAAGAAAAAGAAGAAGAAAAAGGTGAAAATGAGCCATTTTAGTTGTCAATTAAAAAGTCTCTGAGTTTGATCTCCCTATAACCCCTTTCTTTTCCAGAGTTCATCTTCTTCATCTTCCTCCTCTTCCTCCTCTTCATCGAGTAGTTCCAGTAGTTCCAGCAGTTCTTCCTCGGATGACGACCTGCCAAGGAGACATCCGG
Organism: Hormiphora californensis; assembly: GCA_020137815.1. Classification (NCBI taxonomy): domain Eukaryota; kingdom Metazoa; phylum Ctenophora; class Tentaculata; order Cydippida; family Pleurobrachiidae; genus Hormiphora; species Hormiphora californensis. The sequence continues at coordinate 9,788,035 of CM035350.1, forward strand.
GAACTATACCCATTGATATCATGGCTGCTGGCATCTCCCGTGAAGAGGTTTGTTATGCGGGACGCGCGAAACACAGTCTAGCTCTCGTGAAGAGGTTTGCTCCAAGTGTCGTTTCAGCTGCCTCTCAGTTAGAATATAGTATGAAATAAACTACTCAATGTTTATACCACCATTCTCTATTGTGCTAATGGACCCCTAACCTCATGTTTTCTTTGCTCCTCAACATGATGGATATTTTCTATAGGTAGCGAGGATGTTTGCGGCACAGAACGCTGTTTTCAAGGAGTTACTTCGGGAGCAAAGAAAGTGTTATGACGGGGCCCTCAGCGCCGTAATGAATGAGATCCTCATTGCTCTGGGTGAGAGTGAGGTGGGAGCTGCCGGGGTCAGGCTGGACAGTCTTGAGGAGAGAGTTGAGTCGTTGGAGAAGAAGGCCCTCACTGAGAGTGTTCAAGTTGTCAAAACTATCCCAGCTAGTGGTCCGGCCGATACAGCAGATCCAACGAAGAAGCTACCTAAAATGCCATCTTTTGTAAGTATTGTGGTTATCCAGCTGGACCCCGAGCACTGTTTGAGTTCCCTTTCTATCACACCGAGAACCACTCATTAAGGTGGTTTGATGGATGGCTTAGTAAATAACTTGCTCTCATCAGGGGAATCCATTCGGGAAGAAAGAAGAGGTAGAGGAGCCTGAAGAAGAGAAGAAGGGAGGGCTCTTCGGGGGAGGTGGAGGGGGACTCTTTGGGAAGTGAGTATGGAGACTTAACCTTGTTTTGATTGAGCGTGAGAGTAATATTGCTTTGTCTCATGATACCGTCCAGAGAGTTTCAAGCAAGGTAATTATAATACAAGAATTTTATCCTCCTAGAAAGAAGGAAGAGGAGGAAGAGGAAGGAGGAGGTGGTGGGTTCTTCAAAGTACCGAGTGTCCCCAAAATACCTGGCCGCGGCGGGGGAGCCTCACCGGAACCATCGGTAACAACCAATCAGAGCTCGTTATTTAGGTCACGTGACTGGTTATCAGCCAATCAGGGACCAGCATTTCCTCTGCAGGTAACATTTAGCAAGTACAAACGGGACAGGGATCGGAGGAAAAAGGAACGGGAAGAACGATATATGGAAGACTATGAATATTACAGAAAGTAAGTAACATATTGAACTATATTGTTCTATGACTCATATTGATTCGATAGAACAAAGGATCAATCTAGACTTTATTATAAAGGGGCAGAATCCCCCCGCTGAATACGGTAAACACATCCCCTGCATGCTACTCATGGTGTTTTTTAGGCAACGCGACACAAGGAGAACGGACAACGGGAGATCAGAGAGAGGTGCAGGGAGACCGGACAGATCCCCAACGAGCACCCAACGGAAATCTAAATCAGGATCTCGGAGAAGAAGGATATCAGATAGGGACCGTGAAAAGTAGGTCCGTGTACTCTGTTGTTCTAACCCTCCCTCTACATTTGTAAAGGTGCGGGGCGCCCGAAACACAGTCTAGCCAGGCAACTTCTCTGTTGTTATAACCCTGATCCGGGGGGGGGGGTGAAACAGGGGTGAAACAGGGGTGAAACAGGGTGAAACAGGGTCCTCCGGGGACATTAGAAATTAATTGTTTTCTTTTATTTAGATCAGGCACTGCAGTTGGTCGGTCGGGGAAGTACGAAGTGAGAAACTTGGATGACTGAGACAATGATTCTTCTGATAGATATAAGCTGCGAGTTCATAGATTTAGGAATGCATTTTAATATATTGAGTATTTGTGAAAATTAGAGGAATTAAAGACTCTTTTTCTATCTGTAAATATACAACGGTCAAGTACAAGCTCATAAGATGATCAATTAAACATGTTATAACTCCTCTCTTTCTTTCATATTATTTCATTACTAGGACTAATTAATTGTTTAAGTGAGTCGGCGGGGGAAGTTAAACCCGTTCCATCTGCTGTCCGGGCTGAAGGCGAGCCTGGAAAGAAAAGGAAAGGTGTCAGGAAAATAATAGATCGATCTGAGCTGAGTGAGAAATATCATTGGGCCGTCTAGGGCGCCGCCAAACAGACATGACAAACAAACAGACATGACAAACAGACAGACATGACAAACAAACAGACATGACAAACAGACAGACATGACAAACAAACAGACATGGCAAACAGACAGAAATGACAAACAGACATGACAAACAGACAGACATGACAAACAGACAGACATGACAAACAGACAGACATGACAAACAGACACAACTGACCTGTCTCGCCATCTGGATGAGGGAAAGTTGGGGGCAGCAGCATATCATGAGCAAATCATTTATTACACTTCCTTCAATTCCAAACTTCTCTCGGACCTGAATTAGTTGAAAGAATCGTTATATTTGTCTCCGTAAATTAGTAGGGGTATAATTCCGGATAACCCAGATAGCTCGGATAGTCTGGATAATCGTTTTATTTCTGCCAGGTTAGCCCTATAAGGGACCAACCCATGGGGTATCTGAACTTGATCTATGATCCATTCTACTAACCAGGAACCGACCGAAACAAGTAAACAACCAATCAGAACTCGTTATTTAGGTCACGTGACTGGTTATCAGCCAATCAGGGACCAGTATTTCCTGATTCGGTCGGTTCCATTCTACTAACCCGTCCTCGAACGGTAAGGAAGCAGTAAAGGTTGAGGAGGGGGACCATGGAAGCGACACCAGCCATCAGACAATCATCTCCCAGCATCTCAGCAGTCTGTCCTGGAGGAACATAGAATTAGCAACATAAGATGACATGTCTAACATAGAATTAGCAACATAAGATGACATAAAATTAGCAAATTGTAGGACCCTGGACCATGCAGCATGTTTATTGTTTCAGTCTACAAATTCTATTGGAACTGAATTGTTCAAAAAGATGCTAATACAATATTGAGTCTGGGTCGTGGTGTTTATACCGAAGGTGAGGCAGGGTACAAAGAGGGTGATGCAGCAGAGACCGATATCATCCAGACAACTGCACAGACCAAAGGCCCAGGTGGGTGGGGCACCGTTTCCATGTTGTTGACCGTTAGACTCCCTGCAAGGGACACGGTTAGGTTATACTGATCGGTGTGTGCGAGAGCTGAAATGATAAACTGATGGAGAGAATATTCTCTCGAGAATATTCAAATCATAAACTAATAACTATGTAGTTCAATTGCCACTTACATTTTCGCTAACTATGAAAACTATCACTACTAAAGATAATATACTTGATTAGAATACGAAAACACAAAAGTAACTGAACTACAGAAGTACTATAACAGAAAGGAAGTAACATCAATGTAACACAAGGAAGCAACTACAGAAGGCTCAACACATGGGGGGGGGGGGGGTAACTGCAGTGTTTTTCTACACACCGGTGCTGAATCGGCAGATATACCCGGCCCTCCCGATCAGAGCTGTAGAGCCCCCCTCCATCTTGTTTCCTCTCTCTACACAAATGTACAAAGGTCACTCGATGAGCTTGGCAGTGATCTCCCTCCCACCGTCACACACACACACACTTAGCATGAGCCAATCAAGGAAATTTAGAGACTTTTAAACAGCTCTAATATCTGCGTAATAATATGTATACCATATGAAAAACATGAAATGTTCAGGAAAGAATTATCGTTCATTCGAGTTCCAGTCTCAATCTCTCCTAGTAGGAGTCATAACACACAATTTGGTTGTTTACCGTATGCCACAAGTCAGAACTGTAGTATGTGTTGTTTTGTTCGAACAAGGCAAAGTATGTGTATCATTTTCTCATTATTTCCTCCTCGTTCCACTTTCAATTAATTACTGAGTAAATTATATTTGCTATAGATCATTATTATAGGGCGTGGGTATTACACGGAAATATATCTACAGACAGACAGACAGATATATTGTGTCTTGGACACGATCAAGAGCTACTCACCAGCAAAATACACAATGTGATTGTTGTTACTCAACAACAATGTGTAGATACACCATCCTCTTTTCAGAAGAAAAGTTGTCATTTTGTTTTCCTCCACAGCTTCCACGAGATCAGCTCTGCCCCCCCCTGGCCCCCCCCGGTGTCGTAGGGCGATCCCCTCACAGGCTTCCACGAGATCAGCTCTGCCTTTCATTTCTAGAATGTTTTTGGTTTGGTTCGGTGCTCCCAACTGCCCATATATCATGTTACTGTAACACGCATAAATGCAATAAGGGTATTATATGCCATCGCGTGACTCTCTAGCTCAACTTGAAATTCAAAAGTCGAAACCCAACGTGTTTCAACTTTTGGATATACCGTGAGTCATGCTATATAAACAAGCCATCTGATTGCTCATTGTAGCCAGTTGTGTAGTGTGTGTAGTTAATTTGTGTTTGTTTTTAGTGCTGAACAGGATATTTACCAACTTCAAACAGTATCAGATCATGGCCAGTGCCGGAAAACATGTTATTCTCCGGGATAAGATGGAGAAAAGAAGAATAATGAAAAAGTCAACAACGTTCATCGCCAAGTTTGAGACACGTGTCTTTGAGCTTTATCAGCATTTAATTATTTACTCCAAACCAACTTCTAAAAGCAAAAGTGTAAGTCTAAATGATGGACCATGAAACTTTTCTTAAGGTTTGAGGTTACTTATACCGCCCTTCAATTGGATTCTCGATTGATCTTTTAGTTTCTGTTATTGTTAATGGTTAATGGTTAACCTGATATTTCATTACTTTACAGAAGACGAAAAGTAGAGGAGAGATCTGTGTCATGGCCATTAAAGTCTGTGAGTGTGTCCTCGACTCGGCGTTCAACAGAGAATTCGTTTTCCAGGTAAGAAAACCCTCATATTCGAATTCTTATTTCCATTTTCCACTTTATTATGTCAGACAGTTCTCCCGTCTGACAACATAAAACCCACTCCCAGCGCCTCGTGAACCAATTCCTTCTCAGGTTGGCTATATTGACAAGGCTACAATGTATTACCTGTACATTCAAGCGGATTCAGAGGATATGAGGTCACGATGGATTAACAACATTAGAAAGTGTAAGATTCTTTCACACTTTTGACTTTCGACTTTAGGATTGTGATTAACTTCTGTGACTTTCGTCTTCTGGATTCTGAGTAGGGTCACAAATTATTGAATCATATTGATCTTATTAAATAACTCCCACTTTATCCCAACAGTGTGTGCAGCATACAACAATCAGCGGATGTTCAGTCAGTATCATCCTGGTCACTTTAAGAGGTCCTCAAAATCATGGGTTTGTTGCCAGGAAGGGAGTGAGGAGAATATCGGATGCAAAGCCACCTTCAAATATGAAACCATCGATACAGGTACAACTATTGAAATAAATAGACAGTAGACAGTAGACAGTAGACAGTAGACAGTAGACAGTAGACAGTAGACAGTAGACAGTAGACAGTAGACAGTAGACAGTAGACAGTAGACAGTAGGCATTAGACAGTAGGCACTAGACAGTAGACAGTAGACAGTAGACAGTAGACAATAGACAGTAGACAGTAGACAGTAGACAGTAGACAGTAGACAGTAGACAGTAGACAGTAGAAACTAGAAAGTAGAAAGTAGAAAGTAGACAGTAGACAGTAGACAGTAGACAGTAGACAGTAGACAGTAGACAGTAGAAAGTAGACAGTAGACAGTAGACAGAAGACAGTAGACAGTAGACAGTAGACAGTAGACAGTAGATAGTAGACAGTAGACAGTAGACAGTAGACAGTAGACAGTAGACAGTAGACAGTAGATAGCTGTCTTGTTACAGCTGACACTGCAACTGACCCATGATAAACCCTCTTTCTCCTGCAGCACCGACAATGTTAAGCAGGCACAAGACACCAAACCTAACTCATGTTAGTAGAGTGCAGCAGCCTACCGATAACACATTGTCAGACAGTGAAAACAGTGATGCTATATCCCCTGCCGGACAAGCCCTTCTTCGAGGTAGCAGGAAGCGACCGAATATTCGGTTCGGTTCGGTTCGGTTCGGAAATTCGGTGTTTTTTGGGCGGTTCGGTTCGGTTCGGTTCGGTAGGAAATTTTGGCCGAACCACCGAATTTTTTGGTCAAAAAATGCCCAGAAATCGGGATTTTTCATGCAAAATTTTTCAATTATTTCACGAAAATTGTATGGATTTCAATGTCAATTTCGCCGTATTAACCCTATTTCGAATCGGTGGTGCTATGTGGAAATGATTTCGCTAGTTAGCGGGTTCGATATGGATTGATTTGATACCTGACTTCCCGTCGAATCGTATCCTCATGAGAGGGTCAACAAATTCAGAAACTTTTTTTTTCAAAAAATTCATGGAGAGCACCGATCAAGGTGTTAAGAATCATTCTCTGAAATTTTGTAAAAAAGTTTGGAAAATATTTCAAAGTCAATTTTATGGAAAATTTTCTATGTCAATTTTTGCGTACGAATCGTGTTACGAATCGGTATTGCTAAGCGGGAGTGATGTTGCTAATTAGTTGGTCCGAGATGGATTATGCTGATACGTGATCCCCCATCAAATCTAATTAGGAAGTTTAGGGGACACGATTCATGTTTCAATAAATCCTGCTAATTAGCGAGAGCACTGCCGCATAGCATCACCGATTCGCAACACGATTCGTACGGCAAAATTGACATAGAACTTTTTTTCCGAAATTGACTTTGAAATATTTTACAAAGTTTTTTCACAAAATTAAATGCTTCTCTAAAAATTCATGGAGAGCATCGATCAAGGTATTGAGAATCATTACCTGAAATTTTGTGAATTTTTTTTGTGAAAAATATTTTAAGTAAATTATGGTGTACGAATCGTGTTTCTAATCGACAATGCTAAACGGGAGTGATGTTGGTAATTAGTGGGTCCGAGATGGATTGTGCTGATACGTGATCCCCCATCAAATCTAATTGGGAAATTTAGAGAGACACGATTCATGGTTCGTTTAATCCTGCTAATTAGCAATACCATTCCCGTATAGCATTGCCGATTCGAAACACGATTCGTACGCAAAAATTGACATAGAAAATTTACGATAAAATTGACTTTGAAAATTTTTTCACAAAATTGACTTTGAAATTTTTTCAAACATTTTTTAACAAAATTTCAGAGAATGATTCTCAATACCTTGATCGGTGCTCTCCATGACTTTTTAGAGAAACATTTATACAGAAAAAGTTTTGTATGGTTCGGTTCGGTTCGGTTACCGAAATTCGGTTCGGTTCGGTTCGGTTCGGTTCGGTAAAAAAGTTTTTCAAATTCGGTTCGGTTCGGTTCGGTGGAAAAAAACCCGGTTCGGTCGTTTCCTGCGAGGTAGGGATCCTTTATTATTTGTAGACGCTATAACAAGAGCTTGCAGCTGCCAGTTACGAAGTTACCCCTGTTAATTTCGGTACCAAATACCAATACAAGTGCGTCGGGATGAAACTGGATGTTTTCTACACTGCCTAAATTAGATGTCTCTATTATAACTTTTGAGATTTTGACTCGGTATATTTAGCAAGATAGCTGACTCAACATACCGCAGCTGTAGTTGATGACGACACAGATGACGACACTATGACCAACACGACAACACGACATTATTCCTCAATTGATCCGCCTACCCTGCCTGCAGACACACCTCCCGTCACACGATGTACGTACACGCACTATTTATCTAAACAATACACACTGTAGTTACACTTGTTACAGACACATAGTTTGGCACAGTTAGACAATACAGACCAACTGACACCCACAGACCAACTGACACCCACAGACCAACTGACACCCACAGACCAACTGACACACAACTGACACCCACAGACACTAACTGACACCCACAGACCAACTGACACCCACAGACCAACTGACACACACAGACCAACTGACACACAGCTACCAACTGACACACAGCTACCAACTGACAGACAGACCAACTGACACACACAGACCAACTGACACACAGCTACCAACTGACAGACAGCTACCAACTGACACACACAGACCAACTGACACACAGACCAACTGACACCCACAGACCAACTGGCACACAACTGACATTATACACATACCCAGCTACCAACTGGCACACAACTGACATTATACACATACCCAGCTCGTAAGGATAGGTTCACACTGGGGGCTATATTCGAGAGTGAGGACTATGCCAGGGATCTGGACGATGAAAAGCTTTATACTCTGTGTCGAGTTGCTGCGTCCCAGCTGAGGAAACTGTCTGAAGTCTACCCGCCGCGGGCCATGAGTTATGCAGTGACACGGGACCACAGAAGGGACAGTGATTTAGAGGGAGTCTCCACTAGGGGACCACGACCGCTCAGTCAGGGATTCGAGGAGAGGAGGGGATCACAATTTGGATCGGACATGAGAGGTCAATATGAGAGGAGGGGATCACAATTTGGATCGGACATGAGGGATCAATATGAGTGGAACTGGGAGACTGAGCTGAGGGAGGAAGAAGAAACAACCAATCAGAACTCGTTATTTAGGTCACGTGACTGGTTATCAGCCAATCAGGGACCAGTATTTCCTAATGAGTGGAACTGGGAGAATGAGCTGAGGGAGGAAGAAGAAGGTGGAGTTTTCATGTAGCTGCTGTGAATGTACGGGCTGTAATTGTAATTGTAATATTTGCGCATGAAAAGATCTATGTGCCCCGGTGATGTATTACACGTGCCAAGCTGGGTTTCTGGAAGTGCATGTCAAACCCTTTTTAATACCCTGCTATCCATACCAGGAGCTGCGTATATGCATGTTACATGTTATAAGTATGTGTTACATGTGTTATATGTTAAGTTATCATGTTAACCTTATAAGCACCATTCGAAGCTATTGTTCTACCAATGCTCTGTCATGCTAACCAACCTCCACTCTCTCTCTCTACAGATCTTAGTACTACTAATAGTAGCCCGGCCCGGTCCCTGCCACGACCCACGTTGAGTAGTCAGTCATTCCAATCCCGGTACTGCAGACCCCACGTTAGAAAGGAGATACCGGAGGAAGGATCAATGGCATGTTCTGTCGGGCCCAGCATGGGTCTCTCCTGGCTCAACCAAGATCAGGATCTCTTTTCCAAAAGAGGTATGTGAATCAAATGATCTTAAATATAAGGTGCACGTGACTTTTCTAGCGATGTAACTCTGTTTAATTCCATCCCCCCTTCCAGGTTATTCTGTTGCCTCGAGTGTTGCTGCCTGCGCTGGCAGTGATAGGACCTTGTCCTCAGGATGTCGGTCAATCAGGTTCGACTCCATTGCCAGCCAGTCTATAAATCGCCTCGACTCAGCGGGATCCAGTACAATTAACAGCTCTGACTTGTCAATACCCAGAACTAACAGCGACTACCAGAGCCAAATCACCGATCTGGAGCTGATATATAGTATCAGTGACACCGAACCTGACCACGGCACGACGGTAACGAGTGTGGCCAGTGGTCCCTACCACAACATACCCTGGTCGCTCGAGGATTACGGCAGGGAGTGACATTATGATGACAGACAATTTGGGACTTTGTGTAAAATGAAGGTGTGGCGTGATTTTGAATGGATGGTAAATGGTAATACTAATTTGTGATGGAGAAACACTTGGGTGGGATTTCTGCGGTTTTTTATTTTGATTGATGCATTCGTTTGCATGTGTGATTTATTGAATTGTTCATACTTTGTGCGGGAGCACGAACACAGTGTCAGGCGACTTAAGTGATTTATTGTTTTCGATATTTTGACTGCAAAGTATAAACCATCATCTACCGAGTCTAAAAACAAATCAGTGTAAACACATCAAATCATCATTAAGAATATCTGCCTCCAATCCAGGAACCGACCGAATCAGTAAATACTGGTCCCTGATTGGCTGATAACCAGTCACGTGACCTAAATAACGAGTTCTGATTGGTCGTTCACTTGTTTCGGTCGGTTCCTGCTCCGATCATATGTGTGTGTTCTACTAATAAAATACTACATATACCTTACTCTCGTTTTTTAAGAAACGCTTTAGTAAGAAACTTTTTTATAAGAAACTTTTAAAATGTAAATTACACAATTCAGGGACGCCACAACAAAATAGAACACCCCTAACTTGTTTAGTTTCTTGATAAAGGAGAAATTCTTTTTGTTTTTGGATTGCTAACACCTGTAGTTTCCTAGAAAAAAAGTTTCTTATTTAAAAGTTTCTTGAAATATGCGAGCTTAATTAACGAGAGTAAGGTAATATGTACTGTGTAGAGAACCACCAAAACAAGTAATCTTTCTCTCCCTTCACCTGATAACCCTTGAATATAACGTATGATACTACAGTCGGACCCCGATTTAGTGGCATCCTCGGGGGAAAGAAATCCTGCCACTAAATCGGGGTGCCACTAAATCGGGGTGAGCCATATTTGGCCCATAAAAACCTATTTTATGCCCAAAATGCTATACTAAGACTAAAGACACTTCTAACTGTTATATGCAATAGTCATGTATTGATGACATGAACATTTCTGATTAGAAATAGAAAACTATCGAATAATTTTTTCAAAAAAATTGAGAAAAATTTTCTAAGTTATACTAGCCCGTCCGATTTGTGTTTCGAATCGGTGCAGCTTCCTGGATGTCATGTCTAATTAGCGGGTTCGAACCGAACCGATACGTGATACCATGCCGAATCGGGGCACCCTAGATGTGGGTGAGGAAGTATCAAAATTTCAAAATAACATTTTCTCTCAAAATTTATAGGGAGCACCGATCAAAGCATTGACAGTCGTACTGTAAAATTTTGCAAAAAAGTTTTAAAATTGTTTAAAGGTATACCAGCCACATCCGAATCGTGTTTCGAATCGGTACGTCTTATCGCATGTCCTGCTGCTAATTAGACGGTTTATAACGAATCGAAACGTGATCCCTATCGAATCGAAATTTTGACGCTTGTTGAACTTATGATTCAATAGCCCCATGGGGATCACGTATCGGTTCGTTCCGAACCGTCTAATTAGCAGCAGGACATGCGATAAGATTCACTGATTCGAAACACGATTCGGACGTGGCTGGTATTCCTTTGAAAAATTTTCAAAAAAATTTCAAAAAAAATTCACAAAAAAAAATTCAAAAAAAATTTTGGGGGAAAAAAATCAGCTGCCACTAAATCGGGGTGCCACTAAATCGGGGGCCACTAAATCGGGGTCCGACTGTATCATTGATAGCGGTTAGACGGCCAAATAGCAAATTTACTAAAGGAACAACTCAAAAAGTCATGTAAATTATACTCTTTTCGGTACATTCCCACTCAACTCTCTGTAACAACACTTGTCTCTACAATACCACATGTTTCCCTGTCAATGGGGGACCGCATACAGCACGTAACGTCGCACCACATACTGTCGGTGGAAACTTCAGTACAGTGAGTGTATGTGGTGCCTCTTATAAATCAAATAATATCTCTAACAGGGTGTATATAAAACAGCTAAAACAAATTAAAAACTGAAAGGGGGCTGTATCAAACACTATATCAAACGGCAGCATTTCTTAACACTGGACTACCCAGAACCGTCTCTTGACTAACTGCTGCTGCTGCTGCTGCTGGCTGTAAAGTATAAATCTTTCTAAAGGAAGTGTCTGCTATAAATGTCCCTGATCCGATGGCAAGGTTTATATCTGATGGTCCAGGCAGGGATATGAGGTAAGATACAATTCCAAATCGATCGTCATTCAGTGCTTCTATACCCAAGGGCCGCACCTGGGTGGGGGAAAGGGACCGGTTAGCAGCTGAAACAACATGTAAATTTAGGGACGCCCTCGGGGGAAAGGCTCTCGTCCACTAAATCGGGGGCCCCTAAATCGGGGTCCGACTGTAATCACTTGAATACTGTCCGGCATCACGCTAACCCTTCCTCCTATGCTAATTCGCTCTTGTGTCAGTATAAGGAGGAAAGTAGTCAGGGGTATCTGACAGCCCGGTTCAATACATAATATCAGAATAATGGACTTGTTTTTGGTTTGTCCCGACAGGACAGAGTACTCAACAAGGTCGAAACCCTGGAGTAGTATAGTACAAAGTGAAAAAAGCGGTTTCAGAGAACTACAATTGTTTCAATACAAATTAATGGAACCTGATGATATGCATTAATTTGTATTGAAACAATTGTAGTTCTCTGAAACCGCTTGTTTTACTTTGTACTAATATCAGAATAATATCACAATTTTAATAAACCTCGAATATTCTTCCGGGCAGGGGAGAGAGGGTGTCTCTGAACAGTATCCTGTGGGACTGATACGGCCGCAGTGCCCGTTCAGTCCTCTGTAGCTCGTGTTGTTGTAAAGTTCTATACTGGTAGTACCGCACTTTGGTGTACCATGCAATGGTAAACACTCCCAGGAGGATGCCAATGCAACCAAAGAAAATGCCAAAAAAGTTGCTGAGGTCGATCTGTGCGATATCCCTTTTATAGAGCTTTAACTCCCCCTGCGAGAGAATAGGGGTCAATCTGAGCGATATCCCTTTTATAGAGCTTTAACTCCCCCTGCGAGAGAATAGGGTCAATCTGAGCGATATCCCTTTTATAGAGCTTTAACTCCCCCTGCGAGAGAATAGGGGTCGATCTGTGCGATATCCCTTTTATAGAGCTTTAACTCCCCCTGCGAGAGAATAGGGGTCAATCTGTGCGATATCCCTTTTATAGAGCTTTAACTCCCCCTGCGAGAGGATAGGGTCATGAATAATGAATATATCTGGTAATATAAAATATGAAAGTTTGAAAGAAAAATAACCCCATATTACCTCGTATATCACTATTACCTTTTCTGTAGCAGCTGTAGTGTTGTTACTGGGGTTAAACCTGAGGAATATCTTAAACTGAGCCCGCCTAGTAACGCTCCACCCATATTTGGACTGCTGAAAGGTTCCCTTCCACTCTGTCCCCCGAACACTCCAACTCTTATCCTCTGATCCCGCGGTGTCCATCTCGCCCGGAAAGGACATCGTCGTATTTAACTCGAATGGGTAGCGGGAACAGTTGATGTAGACATTGAAATCACTGATATTATCATCCAGCTCCAGGATGAAGTTAAACTGGTGGATATTAGAAGAGTTGGGATTACAGAGGGTCGAACAAGCTGCAACAAATCCCAAAGTTGAGATGAGAGTATTGAAACACAAAAGAAATTAACTAATCTGAGAACTGAATACTATCGAACAATGGATTTCTGTACATACCCTATCAAGAGTGCCCTTCATAATATTTCTTGAGCTTGTCTCCAATTGGAGGACCTGTAGACACGTCTCCCTCGACTCAGTCACCTTACCACCCGGCCAGTACACAGGGACTGTCGACTTAATGAACCCTCCCGCACAACTATCACACCCGTGACCCGTCACTCCGTTTGTGTTGCAGGTACATGCCCCTGTTCGAGGTTCGCACTCTCCCGTTGTGAGTTCCCCACACTCACACAGCCGGCACTGTCCCGCGTTGGTGGCGTCCCCGAAATACCCCGCACTACACATACCGCACGTGTCACCTGAGAGAAAGCAGTTTGAGGGCGAGAAGGATTGGCTCGATAGATTTGTCTAATTTTTCGTTTATAAGCCTTTAAAAGGAAATTTGTAATTCCGACATGTAGTTTTTCCTAGGTCCACTGAAGCATATATGTATGATACTATCGCCCGTAAGGGAATTCTAGTAACACATCTAAATTGTACAAGTTTGTGGGTGTTATGGCATAAATTTATGCTTTCATGTGGTATGTAGACACAAGTTCTACAATCGTGAGCGGTTTTTACCAGGAAAATAACACAGATTATATATTTTACCAAGAAGTCTCCACTCCGACGAAGCTTCATCGTGATCTCCATTAAACGATATCGCATTCACACTGTTTCCACCTCCCCATCGGTTATAACACGTCTCACTAACATCCTTGAAGTTCATATTCACCACAATTTCATCGTTACAGTAGATTTCTATGTTGGATTCTGATAGCAGGAACCTCCAGACGTTGTCCTTTGCCATCACTATCTTGGGTTCCATGTCTACTGGGCTATTATGTCCAGCACAATCTTTCATCTTCCAAACGTGGAAGTAGCTGCTCCATTTTCTGTAACCTCTTACTCCTATCCATCCTTTATTCGTGCTTATGAAGATTCCTTTTTTGTTCGATAGGAGATTTCTCGCTTTGACTTCTAGGACGTTTGCGCCAAGGTCAATGTCCATAGCCACGCGTCTCTCAACCTTGTTCCACTCTTGTGTGGGTGACAAGATACCTAAAACAAGATGCCTCAAACCTCTGTGTGACAGGGGCAGTTGTGGAGTGAGATCAGATCCCTATAATGTGATCCGATCCATGGGTGAGGGGATTAGATCCTCTAATGTGATCGCCCCAGTTTCTAGTGTCAGTGATACAAATCTATAATTTGGGTTCTTTTCCTGGTAAAAACCGTTCACGATTGTAGAACTTGTAACTACATACCACATGAAAGCATAAATTTATGCCATAGCACCCACAAACTTGTACAGTTCATATTTGTTGCTAGGGGGGGGGGGGGGGGGGGCTTGACGTGTGGTGTTGTTTGTTTGACATTTTGCGCGCATGAGGTTCCCAGGCGCGCGTTTTGCGCACAAAACATATTGGGTGTGTCACGGCGTGTCACTGCACACACTGCTGGGTCTCTGAAGAGAAGACGCGATGCCCTGCTATGCTGGCTGCAGCAACAGGTGGCCAATGGTTGGAGAGGGAGGTAGTAGCCTACAATTCTGAGGCCTTCCTCTCTCTCTCTCTTTTCTTCTCTCTCTTCATCTCTCTCTCCATCTCCCTATCTTTTACCCTACAAGACACTTAACTTGTTTTGGGGGGTTCGAACAAGGCAACAAGCCACTCACTAGATGTCAAGTTATAAAAACTTGCCTTGTTCGACTCTCCCTCCCCGCGCCAAAAGAGGTTGAAAAAAAAACAAATAAAAACCATTAACTTACCTATACACGGCATTGGGTGCAAAATTTATTATTGTTTCATTTTTTCACAATGTGTTTTATGTTGTCCAATTTGTCCATATCATTACAACAGAAGAGGATAAGAAGAATTATCAAGACCATGAATTAATTTATTATATGCTTTCGAATATAGTATCATTACAACAAAATTAAATATCTTACCCTGGGTTCGGTCCCGGCACTTGTCACAGGTGCTCCCATCCTTGCAAGAAGAGTGCCCGTTGCACTGACACGAGGGACAGAGGGCATAATACCACTGAGCTACCGGGCACGTCTGAGGGCGTGCAGCTCGGTTAGACATTTACTTCGGAATAAAAAACTCCAAGCAAACTGAAAATGTAAAACTTGAGCCTAATTTCCCCAACTACCTGTTTAGAGTTAGCCCCGTTAAAAGCACCGGGGGAGCATGTCCCTGTTCCAGTACCAGACTTGTCATCACACCATCCACACTCGGTTATCGTGCAGGCACCACCCAGGGCGTGCTTTCTGGCTAAACCAATGTTTTTTGGGGCCTAAACAGCCTTGGTGGTTTTTCTTTCTCCTCACCACGCCATGTTTTATCTATCGTTCCCCTACAAGACACCTAGAGGGGGTCGGAAGGCACCGCTACCAGAGACTGTGAGAATGTTTCGATGCGTCCCTGCGCAAGGCAATTGAGAATGGTATGTCACTTGCCTGACGGACCAGTGGAGGTGGTTCTGCTAGTGCAGTGCATACCAAGGTGGTGGTCGCTGAGCCTCCGCCGACATGATTCAATAATGGGCTCCAGACACTTAGAGTGTACTGCTGACTCCCGCACAGAATAGAAGAGGTGTTGGCAGGTACATCTTACACAGACTATGGGAAGTGTTATCTGGATAGGTAGTGCTCACACACGACTTGGAGAGTATCTCTGCAGTCCCGCACAACAGCACTAGGGGAGAGGGTTACGTGCAATGTACAGTTCCTGCTACACAACCTAGTTGAGAGAGGTTCGCTAGGAATTGCCCGCTACACCGAGGCACCTATGAGAAAGTGGTTTATCTGGCATAGTGACACCCCCTCTACCACACGAGGATGTGAGAAGGGTGGTTATCGTGTAGTGTCGTTGCCTGTCCAACGAGCACCTAGGAGAGAAGTGGTTATCGTGGATGTGTACAGTTGCCCTGCTACCACCGAGGCACTAGTGAGGAGAGTGTGTTATCTGCATAGTGTACAGTTGCCGACACGGGCACTGTGAGAAGAGTGGGTTATCTGGCATAGTGTACAGGCCCTGACCACACGAGCACCTAGTGAGAGAGGGGTGTGCTAGTGTCATTGCCTTCCAAGGCACTTCGGGGTGGTTATCGGGCATATGACAGTTGCTGTAAAGAGCATAGTAGAGGGGTTTACGGCATTACCATGCCCCTGCTACCACGGGGCCCTAGTGGAGAGAGGGGTTTTCTGCATTGTGAAGTGCGACCACCGAGTATGAGGAGGTGGGTTTATTGGCATAGTGTCAGTTGCCCTGTACCACAGGCACCTAGTGGAAGGGGTGGGTTGTGATGTGTAAGTTTGCCCCTTCAAGTAGGACTTGTTGCGTAAAGGTTATGGGTGGGCATAGTGTACGTGCCCCTGCTACACACGAGGCAGCTAGAAGAGGTGGTTTCGGGCATAGTGAAGTGCGCCTGCTCACACAGAGGCACCTAGTGAGGAGGGTGGTTTATCGTGGCATAGTGTACATGTCCCCTGCTACCACACTGAGGCACCTATGAGAGGGGTTTATCGTGCTAGTGTACATTTGCCCCGTCACCCACGAGGCACTAGTAGAGAATGTGGGTTTATCGTGCTAGTGTACAGTTCCCCCTCTACCACACGAGGCCCTTAGTGAGAGAGGTGGTTATTGATAGTGCAGTTCTTGCCCAGACCACAGAGAGCACTGGATGAATGATTGTTTATTGCCATACAGTTACTTGCCCCTGTCTACCACGAGGCACTAGTGAAGAGACTGAGGGTATACTTGGATAGTGTATCAGTTGCAGATACCACCACGGCCTATGAGCGGAGGGTTGGTTAGTTCTGGCACTGTTAACAGTTGCCCCTGCTCCAGAGGCACCTAGTGAGAGTACGGTTGCCCTGGTATACGGTCCTGAGTGAGTCGGTTGACCCTGTACACTCGGAGCACCAGAGGAGACTGTGAGGATTTATCGTGCATAGTGTAAGTTTGCCCCGCTACCACACCGAGGGCACCTTGAGAGGGGGGCTTTCGTGGCATAGTGTACAGTTGCCTCCACCAACGGGCTAGTGGAGAGTGCGGTTCTCGCCGACCATGTGGTAAGTTGCCCCTGCTACCCGTGCACTAGAGTGAGAAGGGGTTATCTGGCATAGTGTACAGTTGGTCCCCTGCCACACGAGGCACCTAGGAGAGAGGTGGGTTATGCGTGGTTACTGACAGTGCCCCTGTAACCACACGAGGCACCTAGTGAGAGAGAGGTGGGTTTATCGTGGCATAGTGTACAGTTGCCCCTGCTACCACACGAGGCACCTAGTGAGAGAGATGTGGGTTTATCGTGGCATAGTGGTACAGTTTGCCCCTGCTACCACACGAGGCACCTAGTGAGAGAGATGTGGGTTTTATTCAGGTGGGGCGATTAGTTGTACAGTTGCTCCCTGCTACCACACGAGGCACTAGTGAGAGAGAGGTGGGTTTATCGTGGCATAGTGTACAGTTGCCCCTGCTACCACACGAGGCACCTAGTGAGAGAGAGGTGGGTTTATCGTGGCATAGTGTACAGTTGCCCCTGCTACCACACGAGGCACCTAGTGAGAGAGAGGTGGGTTTATCGTGGCATAGTGTACAGTTGCCCCTGCTACCACACGAGGCACCTAGTGAGAGAGAGGTGGGTTTATCGTGGCATAGTGTACAGTTGCCCCTGCTACCACACGAGGCACCTAGTGAGAGAGAGGTGGGTTTATCGTGGCATAGTGTACAGTTGCCCCTGCTACCACACGAGGCACCTAGTGAGAGAGAGGTGGGTTTATCGTGGCATAGTGTACAGTTGCCCCTGCTACCACACGAGGCACCTAGTGAGAGAGAGGTGGGTTTATCGTGGCATAGTGTACAGTTGCCCCTGCTACCACACGAGGCACCTAGTGAGAGAGAGGTGGGTTTATCGTGGCATAGTGTACAGTTGCCCCTGCTACCACACGAGGCACCTAGTGAGAGAGAGGTGGGTTTATCGTGGCATAGTGTACAGTTGCCCCTGCTACCACACGAGGCACCTAGTGAGAGAGAGGTGGGTTTATCGTGGCATAGTGTACAGTTGCCCCTGCTACCACACGAGGCACCTAGTGAGAGAGAGGTGGGTTTATCGTGGCATAGTGTACAGTTGCCCCTGCTACCACACGAGGCACCTAGTGAGAGAGAGGTGGGTTTATCGTGGCATAGTGTACAGTTGCCCCTGCTACCACACGAGGCACCTAGTGAGAGAGAGGTGGGTTTATCGTGGCATAGTGTACAGTTGCCCCTGCTACCACACGAGGCACCTAGTGAGAGAGAGGTGGGTTTATCGTGGCATAGTGTACAGTTGCCCCTGCTACCACACGAGGCACCTAGTGAGAGAGAGGTGGGTTTATCGTGGCATAGTGTACAGTTGCCCCTGCTACCACACGAGGCACCTAGTGAGAGAGAGGTGGGTTTATCGTGGCATAGTGTACAGTTGCCCCTGCTACCACACGAGGCACCTAGTGAGAGAGAGGTGGGTTTATCGTGGCATAGTGTACAGTTGCCCCTGCTACCACACGAGGCACCTAGTGAGAGAGAGGTGGGTTTATCGTGGCATAGTGTACAGTTGCCCCTGCTACCACACGAGGCACCTAGTGAGAGAGAGGTGGGTTTATCGTGGCATAGTGTACAGTTGCCCCTGCTACCACACGAGGCACCTAGTGAGAGAGAGGTGGGTTTATCGTGGCATAGTGTACAGTTGCCCCTGCTACCACACGAGGCACCTAGTGAGAGAGAGGTGGGTTTATCGTGGCATAGTGTACAGTTGCCCCTGCTACCACACGAGGCACCTAGTGAGAGAGAGGTGGGTTTATCGTGGCATAGTGTACAGTTGCCCCTGCTACCACACGAGGCACCTAGTGAGAGAGAGGTGGGTTTATCGTGGCATAGTGTACAGTTGCCCCTGCTACCACACGAGGCACCTAGTGAGAGAGAGGTGGGTTTATCGTGGCATAGTGTACAGTTGCCCCTGCTACCACACGAGGCACCTAGTGAGAGAGAGGTGGGTTTATCGTGGCATAGTGTACAGTTGCCCCTGCTACCACACGAGGCACCTAGTGAGAGAGAGGTGGGTTTATCGTGGCATAGTGTACAGTTGCCCCTGCTACCACACGAGGCACCTAGTGAGAGAGAGGTGGGTTTATCGTGGCATAGTGTACAGTTGCCCCTGCTACCACACGAGGCACCTAGTGAGAGAGAGGTGGGTTTATCGTGGCATAGTGTACAGTTGCCCCTGCTACCACACGAGGCACCTAGTGAGAGAGGCACACGATGCACCTAGTGAGAGAGAGGTGGGTTTATCGTGGCATAGTGTACAGTTGCCCCTGCTACCACACGAGGCACCTAGTGAGAGAGAGAGGTGGGTTTATCGTGGCATAGTGTACAGTTGCCCCTGCTACCACACGAGGCACCTAGTGAGAGAGGAGGTGGGTTTATCGTGGCATAGTGTACAGTTGCCCCTGCTACCACACGAGGCACCTAGTGAGAGAGAGGTGGGTTTATCGTGGCATAGTGTACAGTTGCCCCTGCTACCACACGAGGCACCTAGTGAGAGAGAGGTGGGTTTATGGGTTTATCGTGGCATAGTGTACAGTTGCCCCTGCTACCACACGAGGCACCTAGTGAGAGAGAGGTGGGTTTATCGTGGCATAGTGTACAGTTGCCCCTGCTACCACACGAGGCACCTAGTGAGAGAGAGGTGGGTTTATCGTGGCATAGTGTACAGTTGCCCCTGCTACCACACGAGGCACCTAGTGAGAGAGAGGTGGGTTTATCGTGGCATAGTGTACAGTTGCCCCTGCTACCACACGAGGCACCTAGTGAGAGAGAGGTGGGTTTATCGTGGCATAGTGTACAGTTGCCCCTGCTACCACACGAGGCACCTAGTGAGAGAGAGGTGGGTTTATCGTGGCATAGTGTACAGTTGCCCCTGCTACCACACGAGGCACCTAGTGAGAGAGAGGTGGGTTTATCGTGGCATAGTGTACAGTTGCCCCTGCTACCACACGAGGCACCTAGTGAGAGAGAGGTGGGTTTATCGTGGCATAGTGTACAGTTGCCCCCTGCTACCACACGAGGCACCTAGTGAGAGAGAGGTGGGTTTATCGTGGCATAGTGTACAGTTGCCCCTGCTACCACACGAGGCACCTAGTGAGAGAGAGGTGGGTTTATCGTGGCATAGTGTACAGTTGCCCCTGCTACCACACGAGGCACCTAGTGAGAGAGAGGTGGGTTTATCGTGGCATAGTGTACAGTTACCCCTGCTACCACACGAGGCACCTAGTGAGAGAGAGGTGGGTTTATCGTGGCATAGTGTACAGTTGCCCCTGCTACCACACGAGGCACCTAGTGAGAGAGATGTGGGTTTATCGTGGCATAGTGTACAGTTGCCCCTGCTACCACACGAGGCACCTAGTGAGAGAGAGGTGGGTTTATCGTGGCATAGTGTACAGTTGCCCCTGCTACCACACGAGGCACCTAGTGAGAGAGAGGTGGGTTTATCGTGGCATAGTGTACAGTTGCCCCTGCTACCACACGAGGCACCTAGTGAGAGAGAGGTGGGTTTATCGTGGCATAGTGTACAGTTGCCCCTGCTACCACACGAGGCACCTAGTGAGAGAGAGGTGGGTTTATCGTGGCATAGTGTACAGTTGCCCCTGCTACCACACGAGGCACCTAGTGAGAGAGAGGTGGGTTTATCGTGGCATAGTGTACAGTTGCCCCTGCTACCACACGAGGCACCTAGTGAGAGAGAGGTGGGTTTATCGTGGCATAGTGTACAGTTGCCCCTGCTACCACACGAGGCACCTAGTGAGAGAGATGTGGGTTTATCGTGGCATAGTGTACAGTTGCCCCTGCTACCACACGAGGCACCTAGTGAGAGAGAGGTGGGTTTATCGTGGCATAGTGTACAGTTGCCCCTGCTACCACACGAGGCACCTAGTGAGAGAGATGTGGGTTTATCGTGGCATAGTGTACAGTTGCCCCTGCTACCACACGAGGCACCTAGTGAGAGAGAGGTGGGTTTATCGTGGCATAGTGTACAGTTGCCCCTGCTACCACACGAGGCACCTAGTGAGAGAGAGGTGGGTTTATCGTGGCATAGTGTACAGTTGCCCCTGCTACCACACGAGTGTGTTTAGTAGTGCTACCATTTGTCATTCCCTGTTACACACCAAGTACCTGGCCATGTATGTGACACGGTTTGACAGTGAGAGGTGTGGGTAAGTGAGTGATACTACTAAACAGGATATACCATTCTACACAAGATATCAGGTATATTAGATGCTCTCTAATAGCAATATGTACTATCTCTTGTCTTAGCTCTTTGTTTACTTATAATACCACACACATTTCAGTCTCCCAACTCCCCCCTTGATTTACCGAACCCACACAGAACGCAGGAATAATATACGGTGTGCCGTGTGTGAGCCACATAAAACTCTTAGAGATCCACATAAAACTCCCCATCTCGCCACATACAACTCCCTATATCTCGTACATTACCTTTACATGGTCCTGAATGGTTGGCGGTCCAGTCGACACACTGTCCATAGGGGTATCTAATGTAGTAGGTTGATCTCTCTACACATTGGCCTGTCCTGGATCCATCTGAAATAATACAAAAATATGGAACCTTTATGGGCTGTTAGAAAACTATACAAATATGAAACCTATAATATCAATACATTTGCAATACATATGCAATCAGATGAGAGGTTTTATTGCCCAAGAATTCCTCAATCAACACCGCGTTCCCTTGAGTCGCCTGACACTGTGTGACACAATTAGGGTTCTATATTACCTGTATTCAGAGTGGGTAGCTCGCACCACATACAGTTTTCACTGAGTGTTGGATCCTGGCACTTCTCACACGTATCCTGGTCAACACACATCTTATATACCGCCTTACAATCCGTCTCCGAGTCTAAAGAGAGAGATGATTTGAAATGATGGTACATAATGTCTGTTTGATATAGTTTGAGATGAGATGATTTCAATTGAGTATGGTGATAGTTTGGTACAACACTGCTAATTTAACATGATTAATAGAGGGGTAGCATCATGTCACTTACTGGCGTGTTTAACATTGACGACACACTGGTTTTTAACCTCCGACCAGAAACACTCCCCCTTGCAATGCTGGCAGTGCTTGTACTCTGAACACCTAGATAAAGTAAGTCAAGGTAGAGACTAGAGTTTGAACTAATCTTGAAGTTTTTAGTTACTCCTGGACAGTGGATATATATAGTGGTATTATGCAACTTACTCTGTGCGGCTTTGTCGGGCAGCGTTCCTACACTGAAACTGGGGGTCACTCTGAAAGGGGCATGGGTCACACAAAATGGGATGGATTACACATAATGGGATGGGTCACTCTGAAAGGGGCATCATGGGTCACACAAAATGGGTTACATTACACAGAACAAAACCAGTACAATTATATCAGCACATGTGTCGAAAGAGGGGAGCTGAACCTCATGAGATACAGCACAGAACTGCAGTAGCGTTATAATACCTCATGAGAGTTGAATGTGACATCACGAGTGTCCCTGCAGGTATCCTGGTAGAGATGGTTAAAAGCACAGTTTGGCGTGTTCTGGCATGCCACGCACCTCCTATCAAACCCATCACCAGGTATACACATGGGTGGGTAGCACTTCAACCTTCCGCAGTCACCTGAGAGTAGTAGGGTGTAGGAATGAAATTACCCCTCCGCGCTATAATAGCTCACGGATATGCAATATAATAACAGGGTGACTTCGTAACCAAGAGTAGTGGGGTACACAGATCAGTAGTATTTGGTAAAACATGATCCTGAGTAGTAGTGGAGTACACAGATCTGTATTCTGTAGTAATTTGGTAACCTTTATTTGATAGCGTATAGTACATTTTGCGTATTCTAACTTTTTATTTGGTGTTCTATTTCATTGTCAAGGATAAGGATCTTGGAATAGTGTTCAAACATTCACGTGTTGTTAGTGTTGCTTGTTAAAACATATATTTTATGCATGTATAAATATCACTGAACCATCTCTCTCTCTCTCTTGTTGGGAAGGGTGTGGCACAATTTAGATTTAAGAGAGTCTAGCTTAGTTGGCAAGTATTTTAAGCCATGATTCTACATTTCAGTGGCAGTACCTACGTAGGGAAGAGAGACCAAGAAAAAAGAGGGTATTGGCTTTCAAACTTAGTTACTACATCTCAGACACACATTCGCAAGCTGGAAGCGAGTCTCACTTTAGTCTGGGTCCTATTATCATACATTATCATATACTGGTGAATGATATGTGACATTGATTACGTCATCGAAATGACGTGGAGCAATGATAAAGTCACGTTTCGAAACGGTCATATTACAGTGTTTGTCATAATATTACAGTGATTAGCAATCCTACCACCCCGCCCAGTTTGTGTGACTGTGTGTGAGGCAATGTTTGTGTGAGAGGCACACAATTTCCTAGTATCTTCCAACACTCCCTTCCAAATAGCTCTACCATGATATATGACAGCTCCACTTACTAATTAGTAATTAAAACTTACTAATTGGTTTGGTGTAACAAGATGTCCCATTCCAGGCGCACTTGGTGAAATCGTTTCGGGCCAGGCTCTCACACTCCCCTTTGTTTCTGTCATCACACCGACCTGGTAACATGTGCAATTATAGAACTACATTGTGGGAGTACATTGTGGGAGTACATTGTGGGAGACTGCACCTATAGTAGTACATTGTGGGAGATTGCACGAGTTGTTTATGTTGAAATGAGGGGGGAGGGGGGGAGGGGTTCCGCCATTATCAGATTTAATACCCAAAACAACACTGTATCTGTGCTGTCTCTTATATAAGTGGTCTATGTAGTAGTACTGCAGCCGCGTTAATTACACGCGACTTCACGTGTGAAATAAGGAATGATAATGAGTCCTCATGCCCGGTAATTAGTTGGATTATCATATTCTGTCAGTCTTTTAGAACGAATCTAGTACACTCGTTCAAACGTACAAAATGGTATCTTCATTTACCGTCTTTAGAACAGCTGCGGTGTGTTCACTGTTCAGGCAAGCTGCAAGTGGTGGTGGAGTGAGCGTGTGTGTGTGTGTGTGTGTGTGTGTGTGTGTGTGTGTGTGTGTGTGTGTGTGTGTGTGTGTGTGTGTGTGTGTGTGTGTGTGTGTGTGTGTGTGTGTGTGTGTGTGTGTGTGTGAGCGTGTGTGTGTGATATTGTCATGAGGATAAATTTAGGAGACATGGAGAACAATTGGGCTAAAAGAATAGACAATGTCGTGATTACTGTTTTAGAAAGAATAGACACGTGCTAAATGTATATAAGAGCTGTAATAATACACGCGGCATAACATGCACATATCTGAACAAACCTTCAGACAAACTTATACCGCAAACTACACAGTCCGGCCCCGTGCTGCAACTTGGCTCCGAGTCCTGCATTTTCAATTCTCATCACTCATATATTCATATATTCAAGTTCTGAAACGTCCAGTCACAATATTATTGTCCCCTCTTTACTCTCTCCCTCTCTTTCTCTCCCCTTATCTTGCTGTCTCCACAGCCCCAAAGCAAGCTCTCTCAGGTCAGAAGCCGCTACTCATTCTTGCTGCGATCTGGTTGAGCTTGGCTTGTTTCGCTGCCATGGTACCCCTGGTTTTCACCACTCCAATGAAGTGTGCCCACCGGGTAAACTCGCCTGGAAACTGGGCCCAGTTGGGCAGCCCTGTCTCAGCCACATTGTCAGAGGGGTTGGACGGGTTCCTTACAACAGGACATTTCTTCATCGGGAACATGCCCCTTGTAGTCTCGTTATAGAACGTGGACCACTCCAGCCTCAACTCGTGTTTGCGTTGTATCATGTCAGTGAGCCGTTGCAGGAGTGTCTCGGCAGTGATGAGAAGGTTTGATACCCCCTCCTTCACCAGAGATTCGTGAGCTCCCACCACTAACAGAGAGAGGAGGAGAGAGGAGGGTCGGTGGAACTGGTCTTTCCACAGGATACCATTTCTCCAGTGCTTTACCATCCTAATCATATCCTTAATCTTAATAGGCTGCTTCCTAATGAAATCGCTCTCCTTCTCACAGTTGGCGTATATGTACCAGATGTAGTCAGCGGGTCTCTGCTCCTTCACCGTTCTGAAGAGCTCCCCACTCTCGTAGGCGTTCTTCCACTCAAAACAAGGGATGAGGTCCACATCAAGATCCCCTCCACAGGTAAACTGGACACTGTAGGGTGTTGTTGAAACCATAGGTGATGGGAGGAAGGTGCTTCTCAGACCTGGTCAGGATCTTGGGGGCGTCTCGTATCAACTGGGCCAGGGCTGTAATAATGGATGGCAACCATCGGGGTTGTCCCGTTTTAGGAATGTCCTCGCTATACAGCACGAGATCAATGTCAGTTCGGGATTTGCAGGCGGTATCACGACCAAGAGAACCCCCACGGGCAACCCGGCTGACTCGGAAGGGCAGGTTGTTCTTGCAGAAGTCGACAATCAAATCAATTGTCTCCTTGAAATCCTCAAATCTCACAATCTCTGGTTTGACGAGATTACCCTCTGCCAGATTTACCTGCAACTTCACGTCAGGGCCCTCCACCGAAAAGTCAGGGTGTGCCCCGATGGAGTTCTGAATGGTTGCACTCTGTAGCCGAGCATCAAGAGGTGCATCCAGAGCCCCCTGGAATGACTGCTGAAGTTGCATCATGGTGAGGTTAGAACTCGACCTAGACTGGAATATATCCACAATGTTAGACATAACCTCCTCGCCACCTCCTCCATCAGGTTGTGGCCGTCTCTCGAACAAGTCAGCCAGATGTTCCGGAGGCTCACACCGGGATGTCTCTCGACCACCGCAGAAGGGAACAGGGTCATCGCTCAAGTCCCGGAGCAAATCCTTTACAAAGTTGTTGGAGATGAGCATTGATGCTCTGAGGTACTCCTCCGAGCCCTGGCACCTCTTAGTGTCCTCACTTTGGATCTTCATCAGTTCTGCTTTACTGCTACTCTCCTTTTTATACTTCAAATACTTGGCCTCCCAGCTTCTCTCCAGCACAAACCTTTCCCGTTCTGATTGCTGTCGCGCTGAAACGGCAGTCTCCACCTCAGGGGCACTACACCCATCCACGGAGGGATCAAATAGAACGGAACACCTCATTTCTAGGAGGATCTGGATGGATTTGTTATCGAACTCAGCGGGTACTGGTGACGTCATGACCAGCTCCGCTCCCTCGTTCCAGACAATATCGATAGAGGGCCCCAGGATGAGAGGCTGACAACCCTCCGCCCGTAGAACCACCCTCCACCTCAACTGACACAGCCACCCATAGCACCTGTAGTTGACATACATCAACCTACCCATGGATCCATCAAGTCGGAGGGCTAGTTCAAACCCGACACTGTTATCACATAGAGTCTTCCTGCTGACACACAGCTGCCACTTGAAATCCTGGTCATCCATGAGATCTAGTTGGGCCACCCCCTCGTGATCCCCTGGCATCCTTACACTACTGACCGGGTTCTTATAAATCACCTCATTGGCGTGGAACATGGTGAGGATCTTAACCCCAACTACAATCGTGTCCCCCTGCACAAAGTTCCTCAGCTTATTCGTCTCACAGATGTTATCCACGCCCCGGCCTATCCCGCTGCCCGGGGGGAACTCGGTGACCAGCCTCCTGCTCTCCACGTGGTAGGGATCCTTGAGCTCTCCCAGGGTGAACTGACACTCCAGCATGTACCTCCTGTTACCCTTGTCCTCGTTCCGGATAAACATGCTCACCTTACCACGGGATGTCTCATCATCTCCATTGGGGAAGAGCCGCAGGGACCACTTGGTGCCGCCCATGTAGAACTTGCTAGTGTGGTAACTGTCCCGGGTAGCTAGGAGGTCTGTTTTATCTAGCTTGGCACGTGTATCATGGAGTCCATCCATTGGGTTCAGTTCTATGACATCCTGGAAGATGGTGCTGACAATGGTGTTCTCCAACTCCACCGTTAGACAATCACCCGCCAGGAAGCCTGGTTCGTCTAGGATATCGGAGATCTTGAAGAACCGCTGACAGCCCCAGCATTGCCCATTTTTGGAGAAGACAGCCCCCTCACGGGCGGAGATACTTCGTGATTTGAGGGGCGACAGGGAGTTCACGAGGGATATGTTGAACTGGAGGGCTACCTGGACCCCGGAGGGGTAACTCGCTGCCCGGTGTAGCGACAGGTAGACGCGACAATAGTCAGCATTCAACGCCACGCCCAACTCCCAGGAGTGACCTCCGAACACGAATGGCTCCGAGCAGGCCCCGTCGTAGAGCATCTTGGAGAAATTACCAAGAAGGAACCTCAGCCGTGTTGGTCTGTAATCTAGATGGGGTGGGGCGTTTGAGTAGTCGTCGCATGTCTCCATCCGATGGAGTCGGAGAAAACAGTGAATATCTTGGAGATCTTTACTCTCCCTTCCATTATTTGAATAGAGAGAGGTAGAGGAGGTCGGCCGGCCTGGCTTCTCTCCTGGCATGTCTACAGGGGGTTACTTATTTAGTATCAGATAACGAGTACTCAACGAACAATTATATAGTAGATGCAGCACAGTGGGTAATTTTCCTGCGTGACCCTACAAAATGAAATATATGCCGTAGAAATCATATTTTTGGGCCAAAGTGACCTCTCCTAGACTAAAACCGTGCCTAGAAAGCGTTTTAGACACTTTTCAGAGTGCTTAGATGCCACCTTTTTGAGATATTTGAAGAAAATTAATTAGCTAATTAATAACTTGATTAAGTAAAAACGTAACTTGGCTCAGGAACCACTTAGAGATCCAATTTTTGATGCAAATTGTCCGGAATGTGCATGTTTATATAGGACTTATGAAGCAACATATGGCCTAAATCAAACCGTTTTTGAGTTATATGCCATTTTAGATCAGGCATTTTACACATAAAAGCCGTAAAAGCGAAAAATCGCTTAAATTTCGCACTTTAAATGGCTATAAAATTCAAACGGGGGAAAAGTGGGGAATTCCCGCGACACCACAATGTTCCAAATTGTCCAGAGAGTCAGAATATCACAATGAAAAGCTTGGCGTCGAGTGGCGAAGTAACTTTTTTTGGTCATTCATACCCTAAAAATAGCCTAAATTTGACACGCGCGACTGAGAAAAAACAGTTAGAGTAAGACATATTGAACCCTAGTCACTGAAAAGAACACAAAACAACCATCACGATACAAAAGAAATGAAAGAAAAAGAATGAAAGGTATTGTAGTAGTGTGCACATGGATCTAAGCGAATTTCACAGCCAAAATGAAACCCCACAATTTCCCTCAACTTCAAACTAACATAAAATCTGTAAATCTCAATATTTTTCGATGCGGTTTGTTTTACGTGAAACCTTGATTATTTTTACAATCGATATCCAAATTTCAGCAAATTTAAAGACAACTTTTTTTCCCACTTTGTAGGGTCGTTACCCACTGTGTGCAGCTCATGCTGTAATAACAACAGTGCAGCACAAAATCAGGGGCAGTCACTAATGTTCCAAAGATTTAAACAAAGCTAATACAACAAATGAATGAAGGGCGGTTCACTGGAAGTCACTTTCAATGCGGTACAGCCACTCTCTCTACTTGTAAAGGCAATACAAAGTATAATCCGTAAACAAGTAGAACACAACAAGCTGCTGCAGTTGTCCAGGAGGATATTGTATCAGAGAGAAAGATAGAGCGAAACTGAAAAAGATAGTGCACGCAATCCATGATGGAGTGCCTGCTTGTTAGGTACACATGCACAGGCGTATAACAATCCGGAGAGAAGAGAGAGGAGAGAGAGGAGAGAGAGAGAGAGAGAGAGAGAGAGAGAGAGAGAGAGAGAGAGAGGAGAGTGCGCGAGTGAGCGGCTCAATAGCTGATAGCTAAGCATAGATCGCGAGAGAGAGATATCTAGTGCTCTCGATTAGCGAATCTTCGCTCTCGAAATGAATGTACAACCCTTAAAGGCCTAGATGAGAAAACATAAGAGCCCCAGGAGAGAGATATAAACAGTTGCTTGGACAATTGACCAGAGCGTGTAGCAGCTTGTCACGTGATTGATAATAAGTCATTTAGTTTAATTCTTATCATCTCATTTTTCACCATTATTATGACAGATCTGTTAGTTTTGTGTATAAGGTAGGGTACTTTTCCTCGAAACTAATAAAACGGTTTTTATATTCTAACCATCCTTTATTACGGGAGCGGTGAGAGTGGCTCAAGCAAGGAAATGCAAAGGTACATAATATTTCTGAAAAATATTTCTTTGAAATCAACATACCGAAGTGGTAGACAACAATGTCGTCTCGTATCCGGCCAGTGTACCCTCCTACAAAGTAGACAGCGTCTTTGTAGGTGAAGACACCATGTCCCATACGGACTGCTCCAACGTGGGGGAGGTAGGTGGAAGGACCTCTAATCTCCATCGTCTTACTGGTCTCTGAGATAGTAGTTACAAATTAGTTATCAATTAGTAACCAATTAGTTGCCAATTAGTAACCAATTAGTTGCCAATTAGTAACCAATTAGTTATCAATTAGTAACCAATTAGTTATCAATTAGTAACCGATTAGTTGCCAATTAGTAACCGATTAGTTGCCAATTAGTAACCGAGTATTTACAAATTAGTTGCCAATTAGTAACAGATCAGTAACTAATAAGTTGCCAATTAGTAACCGATTATTTACAAATGCTAACCATGGCCGAACATCTAACCAGTATTAAGAAGGTATGTCTTGCTGTTGAAGCACTTATCCGGGATGTCAGGTAGGGCGATCTTTCCTCCAAAGATGAGCAAGTTTCTGTCATGCACGAGGGCAGCTCCTGCCAGGTAGATTTGAGGGACCCCATTCTGCCAAGGATTATACAATGTACCCCTACACAGGGGACAAAGAGGGGTTGTTAGAAGGGCTGCAGCAGACATCGCTCTAATATGGTTCTAACGACTAAAAACAGACTGCTGCTGCAGACGGGCAGCTCCAAAACTATATCTCTCACAGTACAGTTAAAGACAGACCTCTACTACAGATAAACAGACAGTAATACAGAAATCTTTCCAACACTCCTCTCTCTATCTATCTCTATCCCCTTGGTTTAATCTTTACTGATCTACTCGTTTCTGAGTTTTAATTCCAGGCTAGAAATACAGGTAAAAGGCCGTGACCCCGCCGTGACCGAAAAACAACAACACCCCTAACAGAATTGAAGGGGTTCGTTATTCGATAGAAGCTTGTTCCGTGGGACCACATTCCCGGTGAGAAACCTTTGTCACGGATGATTTCCCGGTTTGGGCATTACACTCAGTTAATATTTAGACATCTTGGCGTTATATTGCTTAGAATCTCGATCACATATATTTCCTAGATGGTATGTATAAATCACGACAGAAATGAATCTTGCGGATAGCGCTCTGATATCTAATAATGTCGTCTCTAATTTTGGTTTTTATAAATCACGACACAATGTATAATTATTGGTAACGAAATTACCCCTACATTGCGGGCACGCTAAAACGTGCCTTACTATCGCGATGCCCTAATTTCGTTACCAAGTATAATTACCAGTGTTTGAGATATGGGTCATACTCCATGAGAACGAATCTCCAAAAGGCATTATCTAGACCTTCCTTTACCATACTTGTAGAGTTCATACCTCCAACAACTGAAAGAAATGGATAATGTTTGTTTGTTTGATTGTTAGTTTGTTAAAGACCTGGGATAATTGCCTTCCCTAATTTGCTTGGTACCGAATTAGGTAACGTTCCGTAGACGTTTATCTTATTGAAAGATCGGTTAAAGTTAATTTCTTGGTAAAGATAGAAAAAGAAACTGAGAGAAATATCAGGTTGAGAGAGAGAGAGAGAGAGAGAGAGAGAGAGAGAGAGAGAGAGAGAGAGAGAGAGAGAGAGGAGAGAGAGAGAGTAGAGAGAGAGAGAGAGGAGAGAGAGAGTGAGAGAGAGAGAGAGAGAGAGAGAGAGAGAGAAAGAGAGAGAGAGAGAGAGAGAGAGAGAGAGAGAGAGAGAGAGAGAGAGATAGAGATAGAGAGGGGGAGAGAGACCTAGAAGAAGTGAGTGAGTAAGAGTGTATAGACAGTGGAAGACACACACACACACTGAGAGCTATATTGGGCTCCTATATAAGCAATAAGGAAATGTTCCATACAATTGGATCGCAGCTGGTTAGGTACTTAAGCGGTGAGTGTACTCTCACATGTAGACCCAGTGTACACATGTGTAGACTGTCAGAGCATTGGCACAAAAACCGTGGTCAGGGCATTACAGCGTGTTGACGCGGGCAACTCCTTCAGCCGGCAAGCCTACCATGAACTACTGGTAGTGGAGGGGTGACTGCGATACCACTTACCAATACCAACTCCACGAACAGTACGTGACCAGCCTCCCATATATCTCACCTAGTATCCTATCAGTGACGGGGTTGTAGACACAGCTCGCCCCGTACCTCCCATGAAACAGTTGATGGGCATGCAGTGTTTCCACCCGGTCTGTCCGTACCATAGACCTGTGATCCGTCACCTGCCAGGTGTCTGTATCTATATCATACTCCTGGATGTCAAACAGTGTAACTCCGTCAGTACCAATACCACCCATGTAGTAGATGGTACTGTTGATCAGAACAGAACAGTGACCCATACATGCTTTCCTGGGGGAGGAAGGGGTTTAACAGGGAGGGAGAATGATGTTTTGGAGAAATAGACTACGTGGTTACTGGTAGGTTCCAAAGAAAACACGTGGTTACTGGTAGGTTCCAAAGAAAACACGTGGTTACTGGTAGGTTCCAAAGAAAACACGTGGTTACTGGTAGGTTCCAAAGAAAACACGTGGTGTAGTTCACCTGGGAGCGCTAGTTGGGTTTAATTGATGCCACTCCCTTGTCAGGGTATTAAACTTCCATAGCTCATTAGACACTTTATAGTTCTTCTGGCCACCAAACATTATCAGCCACTCCTAATAGACAACATTAGACGGAGAGAGACATGGGGATCAGGGGGGTGATTAGAGAGAGAATCGGGAGGGCTATCATGGGATAGTATCATATAACTCTCCAAGTGTAGCAATGTACTCTGTTATATACCTTATAAGCAGTCAGGGTATGTCCATTCCTATCAGATGGCCCACTAGAAGTTTCAGTGTGCCACAACCCAGTTTCGATTTCATAACGTGCCATTTTAACCCACGGTTGCTCTCCCCGGAATGTGTGACCTCCAAACACCCAGTAGTCCGAGCCAACTAGAGCTCCACCAAAGCTAGCTCGCCCCCCGATAGAGGTACCTGCAGGAAATACTGGTCCCTGATTGGCTGATAACCAGTCACGTGACCTAAATAACGAGTTCTGATTGGTTGTCCCCCGATAGAGGTACCTGCAGGCAATCCTATCATGTGCACAGAAGTGTATATTGGCAACTAATATCTTAATAGTAGAACAGTTAGAATGATATTAGTCTTATATCAAACATGCTGTTGGTTGCATTATATTCACATCAGTTGTGTTGAGTGTTCAAATTATATCAAACAGTACTAACCATTAGATGGAATGTAGTCCCAGTAATTGTCGAGGGTGTCAATCTCACAGTGGTGCCCCGTCCACCCCCGGGGACACTGGCACCTCCCATCATCACCATGACAACTGCCACCATTAAGACACCCACACCAGGGGATATCGCACCGCTCACCTCTCCACTTCCCGGTGTGACATTGACACACACCCCTCACACAGTCACCCTGCCCGTTACTACACCTCCCCGGACACCCGTCAACCCTAGAGAGAAGTTGTAGTAGTGAGGGAGAGGGGGTGAATAGGGAGAGAGGGATAGAGAGAGAGAGAGAAAGAGAGAGAGAGAGAGAGAGAGAGAGAGAGAGAGAGAGAGAGAGAGAGAGAGTGAGAGAGAGAGAGAGAGAGAGAGAGAGAGAGAGATGCACGTGGTGTATCACTCACTGGTAAGTAAGGTTGAACCCCGCCGCAGTAAGGTATTTGTCCGGTCTGAATACAATGTACATATGGTTGGAGGTCGTCACCAGTTCCCTATCCTGTTGCAGCAATGATGTTTCCCCGACCAGATTGCCCCTGGAGACAGAAATTATGATCACCCTCTTATTCTTCTTCGTAATTCTTCTTTGTACATTGTAAATTGAATCAGTTATCACAGTGGTACCTGAACGACACGACTAAATTCATATACGTATGATTATTAACTCACGCATAGATGCCCATTGTTCTGCTGAAAGGCGAGGAGCCATCATGAATATGAAGAAAGTCATAGGAGCACTCCGTGTGAAATGACTCCAGGTACAATCGAATCTTGGTTCCACTGAAAAAAGAGGGGAGATTTAGAGAAATCAGTCGCTGTTTAAAAGCTGCATAGTATTATATGCCATACAGAAACGATTTGTTACTTACGGTTCAGATTCGATGTAGAAAGAACAAGACTTATCTGACTCATACCCATCTTTCTCTTCCTGTTCCCATATATTGTGACTATAAAGGGCTCCCTCACTGGCTGTGAGCCTAAGGAAAACAATCTTCTTTTGGGATACCGGAGTAAAACATAAGATAGTACTCTTCAAGGAGTGAAGCACGAGTCAGTGAAACACTTACCTTTGCCGAGAGTAACAGGAGGCACATGCTATAGGATAGCTCCCAGTTGAATTGGTACAGGTGCAGGAGTTTCCTTCGCAGGGGTCAGAGCACAATCGACAGTTTTCCGATCGGCACAAGTGGAAAATTAACGTCCCCAGAAGCACCCATTTTGTAAACATGTCATCCCTTAACCTAAAGAAATGTTTATCATCCTCGATAAGAGACAATGATTATATTATTATTACTGGAAGATGACAGATGTGACTGAGTACACAAAAGACCATGACCAAAAGCTCAAAACACATGAATTCTGATGTCAATTGACCTAATGCCTAACTAAATTAATTCATGGTCTTGATAATTCTTCTTATCCTCTTCTTATTCACTTCACGTAACAAGCTCAGTGCAAGCTAGGTTGGCGATGGCGATCTTCCTCCGATTTCCTCTCAATGCTATGAGGCATGTCCTCAGTAGTGAGAACCGTAACCTCGTCCTGAGGTGAGCCATGACTTCAGCATATGGTTCTCCTGTTCTTGTTGAGATTCGGGATGAGAGTGTCTTCAATGCCTAACGAGTAGGGCGCCGTTACGATCTGGGTGTTTGGAGGCCTGTTTACAGGTGTGCGCTGCCAAAAAAGTTGATTCACTAAAATGGCTCTAACCGCCAAACCACTCAACCGTTTTGGCTGATTCAAAGTTTATCTGGTAGGGAATGTCAAGGCCTAACCCCAACCCTAACCCTACTTTAGCCCTAACCCTAAAAAGCGTTTGTCAGCACTCCCAAAACACCCAGATTTTAACGGCCAGCGTTAAAATCTGGGTGTTTCGTGAGTGCTGACAAACGGTTTTTTAGGGTTAGGGCTAAAGTAGGGTTAGGGTTAGGGTTGGGGTTTGGGTTGGGGTTAGGCCTTGACATTCCCTACCAGATAAACTTTGAATTAGCCAAAACGGTTGAGTGGTTCGGCGGTTAGAGCCGTTTTAGTGAATCAACTTTTTTGGCAGCGCGCACCTGTAAACAGGCCACCAAACACCCAGATCGTAACGGCGCCCGATTTTAACGAGTACTATTTTGATAGAGGAAGTAATTTTGATATCTCCTTCTGGTGATCAACACACACACACGCCCTCCGTACAACGGTTATATAGGGGAATCTCACACACACACGGGCAGATCTCGGTCAAGGAGAGATTAATTGATTATTCAGAATAAAGAGATCTGAGCAAGAATTAAATAGGGAAGAAAATAGGGAAGAAAAATGGACTATTTTGATAAATTAATTTTAATAAATTAATCCGCGCGCAGCTGCGCGGCTCTATTTCGTTATTTGCGCGTCACAAAAGCCAGATTTTGACGCCGCGCACTCAAAAATTTTCAAATCAGGCCTGGATCACTTTTTCGTTCACCTCACACGATTTTTGGGCCAGCGTTAAAATCTGGGTGTTTTGGGAGTGCTGACAAACGCTTTTTAGGGTTAGGGCTAAAGTAGGGTTAGGGTAGGGGTTTGGGTTGGGGTTAGGCCTTGACATTCCCTACCATATAAACTTTGAATCAGCCAAAACGGTTGAGTGGTTTGGCGGTTAGAGCCATTTTAGTGAATCAACTTTTTTGGCAGCACGCGCCTGTAATCAGGCCTCCAAACACGCAGATCGTAACGGCGCCCCGATTTTTGAACGGCCTTTCTTTTGGGGGGGGTTCAACCCTAAAAATTTCCATTGATACCCACTTTTTTGGCAAATGGAAATTTTATATTGGAAATTTTTGGAAATTTTTGGAAATTTTTAGAATTTTTTGGAAATTTTTAGAAATTTTTAGAAATTTTTAGAAATTTATGGACGATGGAAATTTTTGGAAGTTTTTAGTAAATGGAAATTTTTAGAAATTTTTAGAAATTTTTAGAAATTTTTAGAAGTTTTTAGAAGTTTTTAGAAGTTTTTAGAAGTTTTTCGGTAACCCAATTGTAAGCTAATGACAGGTAATCTTTGCATGTTTTCGACAGTAAGATAGTTATACAAGCTACATCCATGATCTACAGTGATCTAGCTTAAAAAAGAGTTTAAAGTTACTCCATCATCATGGTCTGGAAAATGGCCAACGGTGAAGCGCCAAACAACATCGGTATCCGCTTTTACCAAAATGATCGTCTCGGACTACGAGCGGAGGTGCCAACATGCCCCACTACCACACAATCGTCGGTGGCCACGAAATTCCACAACTCTTTCGCTTCTAGAGCGACCCGACTATGGAACACCCTTCCAAGTGAAGTGAACACAGCTAAAAGCCTCACTGTGTTCAAAGTACTTCTTGGAGAATGGTTGAAGAGGATGCCGGACCGACCCCCGGTACCTGGATATACCAGACAAAATAACAATTCAATTCTGGACTGGATACTTCTTGTATCCAGGGAGGGGGAGGCTCTGTGAGGAACTGACACCGGTACAGCATCTGTACGAAGAACATTACAAGATTACAAGATTACAAGAAAGTTTTTATTTTGTATGCTAAGAAACCCGATCTACTACGGTATTAGGCATTCCGTCCGAAGGAATGTAAGGTGCTATTTGGTAACTTACTTTTCAATAAGTTTTCGAGACGCCCTTAGTTGGCCTTAGTTGGCCAATGAATCTATGATTTCTGAAGAAATTGTACGGATTGCCAAAAAATATATGATCTCGATGTTTTTGACCTATTATTAAATGATTTATTGATGCTCAGTGCTCACAAGAGGTAAGGAAAAGTAACCAGTTCTGGGGGGGGGGGTTCAACCCTAAAAATTTCCATTGATACCCACTTTTTTGGCAAATGGAAATTTTATATTGGAAATTTTTGGAAATTTTTGGAAATTTTTAGAATTTTTTGGAAATTTTTAGAAATTTTTAGAAATTTTTAGAAATTTATGGACGATGGAAATTTTTGGAAGTTTTTAGTAAATGGAAATTTTTAGAAATTTTTAGAAATTTTTAGAAATTTTTAGAAGTTTTTAGAAGTTTTTAGAAGTTTTTCGGTAACCCAATTGTAAGCTAATGACAGGTAATCTTTGCATGTTTTCGACAGTAAGATAGTTATACAAGCTACATCCATGATCTACAGTGATCTAGCTTAAAAAAGAGTTTAAAGTTTTTATTTTGTATGCTAAGAAACCCGATCTACTACGGTATTAGGCATTCCGTCCGAAGGAATGTAAGGTGCTATTTGGTAACTTACTGGGGGGGGTTCAACCCTAAAAATTTCCATTGATACCCACTTTTTTGGCAAATGGAAATTTTATTTTGGAAATTTTTAGAAATTTTTAGAAATTTTTGGAAATTTTTGGAAATTTTTAGAATTTTTTGGAAATTTTTAGAAATTTTTAGAAATTTTTAGAAATTTATGGACAATGGAAATTTTTGGAAGTTTTTAGTAAATGGAAATTTTTAGAAATTTTTAGAAGTTTTTAGAAATTTTTAGAAATTTTTAGAAGTTTTTAGAAACTTTTAGAAGTTTATATAAGTTCGTCGGTAACCCAATTCCAAGGTAATGACAGGTAATCTATGCATGTTTTCGACAGTAAGTTAGTACTTATTCTCGCTATATCCCTTATCGAGTTTAAAAAAGAGTTTAAGTTTCTATATTGTATGCTAAGAAACCTGATCTACTACGGTATTAAGCATTAGTCATGGTAAAAGGACCCGTCCGAAGGAATATTTAAAAGTAAGTTACCAAATAGCACCTTATATAAGTACATAAGGTATCTTGTGCTATTTGGTAACTTACTTTTAAATCAGTTTTCGAGACGTCCACGTCCTTAGTTGTCCAATGAAGCTATGATTTCTGAAGAAATTGTACGGATTGCCCAAAAATATATGATATCGATGTCTTATCTATCATTCAATAACTTATTGATGCTGGGGGGGTTATCATGGTGACAAATGGTGACAAATGGTGACAAATGGTGACTCATCTGACCATTTAGGGTATGTCACCATCACCATTTGTCACCATTTGTCATCATTTATCTCCATTTGTCACCATTTGTCTCCATTTGTCTCCATTTTTTGACGAAATATGCGGATTTCGGCAGAATTTCTTAAAAATTTTTAAAGAATTTTGATAAAAATTTTTAATTTCTTTGGACCGATATATTTGTTCATAAGTTGTTAACATGGCCATTCCGGATCGGTTAGTAGTGTTTTGGATTTAGAGAAATCAGTCGCTGTTTAAAAGCTGCATAGTATTATATGCCATACAGAAACGATTTGTTACTTACGGTTCAGATTCGATGTAGAAAGAACAAGACTTATCTGACTCATACCCATCTTTCTCTTCCTGTTCCCATATATTGTGACTATAAAGGGCTCCCTCACTGGCTGTGAGCCTAAGGAAAACAATCTTCTTTTGGGATACCGGAGTAAAACATAAGATAGTACTCTTCAAGGAGTGCAGTACGAGTCAGTGAAGCACTTACCTTTGCCGAGAGTAACAGGAGGCACATGCTATAGGATAGCTCCCAGTTGAATTGGTACAGGTGCAGGAGTTTCCTTCGCAGGGGTCAGAGCACAATCGACAGTTTTCCGATCGGCACAAGTGGAAAATTAACGTCCCCAGAAGCACCCATTTTGTAAACATGTCATCCCTTAACCTAAAGAAATGTTTATCATCCTCGATAAGAGACAATGATTATATTATTATTACTGGAAGATGACAGATGTGACTGAGTACACAAAAGACCATGACCAAAAGCTCAAAACACATGAATTCTGATGTCAATTGACCTAATGCCTAACTAAATTAATTCATGGTCTTGATAATTCTTCTTATCCTCTTCTTATTCACTTCACGTAACAAGCTCAGTGCAAGCTAGGTTGGCGATGGCGATCTTCCTCCGATTTCCTCTCAATGCTATGAGGCATGTCCTCAGTAGTGAGAACCGTAACCTCGTCCTGAGGTGAGCCATGACTTCAGCATATGGTTCTCCTGTTCTTGTTGAGATTCGGGATGAGAGTGTCTTCAATGCCTAACGAGTAGGGCGCCGTTACGATCTGGGTGTTTGGAGGCCTGTTTACAGGTGTGCGCTGCCAAAAAAGTTGATTCACTAAAATGGCTCTAACCGCCAAACCACTCAACCGTTTTGGCTGATTCAAAGTTTATCTGGTAGGGAATGTCAAGGCCTAACCCCAACCCTAACCCTACTTTAGCCCTAACCCTAAAAAGCGTTTGTCAGCACTCCCAAAACACCCAGATTTTAACGGCCAGCGTTAAAATCTGGGTGTTTCGTGAGTGCTGACAAACGGTTTTTTAGGGTTAGGGCTAAAGTAGGGTTAGGGTTAGGGTTGGGGTTTGGGTTGGGGTTAGGCCTTGACATTCCCTACCAGATAAACTTTGAATTAGCCAAAACGGTTGAGTGGTTCGGCGGTTAGAGCCGTTTTAGTGAATCAACTTTTTTGGCAGCGCGCACCTGTAAACAGGCCACCAAACACCCAGATCGTAACGGCGCCCGATTTTAACGAGTACTATTTTGATAGAGGAAGTAATTTTGATATCTCCTTCTGGTGATCAACACACACACACGCCCTCCGTACAACGGTTATATAGGGGAATCTCACACACACACGGGCAGATCTCGGTCAAGGAGAGATTAATTGATTATTCAGAATAAAGAGATCTGAGCAAGAATTAAATAGGGAAGAAAATAGGGAAGAAAAATGGACTATTTTGATAAATTAATTTTAATAAATTAATCCGCGCGCAGCTGCGCGGCTCTATTTCGTTATTTGCGCGTCACAAAAGCCAGATTTTGACGCCGCGCACTCAAAAATTTTCAAATCAGGCCTGGATCACTTTTTCGTTCACCTCACACGATTTTTGGGCCAGCGTTAAAATCTGGGTGTTTTGGGAGTGCTGACAAACGCTTTTTAGGGTTAGGGCTAAAGTAGGGTTAGGGTAGGGGTTTGGGTTGGGGTTAGGCCTTGACATTCCCTACCATATAAACTTTGAATCAGCCAAAACGGTTGAGTGGTTTGGCGGTTAGAGCCATTTTAGTGAATCAACTTTTTTGGCAGCACGCGCCTGTAATCAGGCCTCCAAACACGCAGATCGTAACGGCGCCCCGATTTTTGAACGGCCTTTCTTTTGGGGGGGGTTCAACCCTAAAAATTTCCATTGATACCCACTTTTTTGGCAAATGGAAATTTTATATTGGAAATTTTTGGAAATTTTTGGAAATTTTTAGAATTTTTTGGAAATTTTTAGAAATTTTTAGAAATTTTTAGAAATTTATGGACGATGGAAATTTTTGGAAGTTTTTAGTAAATGGAAATTTTTAGAAATTTTTAGAAATTTTTAGAAATTTTTAGAAGTTTTTAGAAGTTTTTAGAAGTTTTTAGAAGTTTTTCGGTAACCCAATTGTAAGCTAATGACAGGTAATCTTTGCATGTTTTCGACAGTAAGATAGTTATACAAGCTACATCCATGATCTACAGTGATCTAGCTTAAAAAAGAGTTTAAAGTTTTTATTTTGTATGCTAAGAAACCCGATCTACTACGGTATTAGGCATTCCGTCCGAAGGAATGTAAGGTGCTATTTGGTAACTTACTTTTCAATAAGTTTTCGAGACGCCCTTAGTTGGCCTTAGTTGGCCAATGAATCTATGATTTCTGAAGAAATTGTACGGATTGCCAAAAAATATATGATCTCGATGTTTTTGACCTATTATTAAATGATTTATTGATGCTCAGTGCTCACAAGAGGTAAGGAAAAGTAACCAGTTCTGGGGGGGGGGTTCAACCCTAAAAATTTCCATTGATACCCACTTTTTTGGCAAATGGAAATTTTATATTGGAAATTTTTGGAAATTTTTGGAAATTTTTAGAATTTTTTGGAAATTTTTAGAAATTTTTAGAAATTTTTAGAAATTTATGGACGATGGAAATTTTTGGAAGTTTTTAGTAAATGGAAATTTTTAGAAATTTTTAGAAATTTTTAGAAATTTTTAGAAGTTTTTAGAAGTTTTTAGAAGTTTTTCGGTAACCCAATTGTAAGCTAATGACAGGTAATCTTTGCATGTTTTCGACAGTAAGATAGTTATACAAGCTACATCCATGATCTACAGTGATCTAGCTTAAAAAAGAGTTTAAAGTTTTTATTTTGTATGCTAAGAAACCCGATCTACTACGGTATTAGGCATTCCGTCCGAAGGAATGTAAGGTGCTATTTGGTAACTTACTGGGGGGGGTTCAACCCTAAAAATTTCCATTGATACCCACTTTTTTGGCAAATGGAAATTTTATTTTGGAAATTTTTAGAAATTTTTAGAAATTTTTGGAAATTTTTGGAAATTTTTAGAATTTTTTGGAAATTTTTAGAAATTTTTAGAAATTTTTAGAAATTTATGGACAATGGAAATTTTTGGAAGTTTTTAGTAAATGGAAATTTTTAGAAATTTTTAGAAGTTTTTAGAAATTTTTAGAAATTTTTAGAAGTTTTTAGAAACTTTTAGAAGTTTATATAAGTTCGTCGGTAACCCAATTCCAAGGTAATGACAGGTAATCTATGCATGTTTTCGACAGTAAGTTAGTACTTATTCTCGCTATATCCCTTATCGAGTTTAAAAAAGAGTTTAAGTTTCTATATTGTATGCTAAGAAACCTGATCTACTACGGTATTAAGCATTAGTCATGGTAAAAGGACCCGTCCGAAGGAATATTTAAAAGTAAGTTACCAAATAGCACCTTATATAAGTACATAAGGTATCTTGTGCTATTTGGTAACTTACTTTTAAATCAGTTTTCGAGACGTCCACGTCCTTAGTTGTCCAATGAAGCTATGATTTCTGAAGAAATTGTACGGATTGCCCAAAAATATATGATATCGATGTCTTATCTATCATTCAATAACTTATTGATGCTGGGGGGGTTATCATGGTGACAAATGGTGACAAATGGTGACAAATGGTGACTCATCTGACCATTTAGGGTATGTCACCATCACCATTTGTCACCATTTGTCATCATTTATCTCCATTTGTCACCATTTGTCTCCATTTGTCTCCATTTTTTGACGAAATATGCGGATTTCGGCAGAATTTCTTAAAAATTTTTAAAGAATTTTGATAAAAATTTTTAATTTCTTTGGACCGATATATTTGTTCATAAGTTGTTAACATGGCCATTCCGGATCGGTTAGTAGTGTTTTGGACCACTAAAACTTCCCGAAAGTCACGTTGAGGGTGTACCTCCCTCGCACAACACATAAAAGCACAATTAACAACCTGTGACCCCTTAATTACATCCAATCGACTTGAAACTTGGTAGAAGTGTCCCCCAGTGTCCCATAACATCATATTATGTCCCATAACATCATATTATGCCTGTAGGAAGCTCCAGAGAGAATGGTGACAAATGGTGACTCATCTCAAAATTTTGGTCACCATCACCATTTGTCACCATATG
The DNA here is from genome assembly GCA_020137815.1 of Hormiphora californensis. NCBI lineage: Eukaryota > Metazoa > Ctenophora > Tentaculata > Cydippida > Pleurobrachiidae > Hormiphora > Hormiphora californensis. Next base: position 9,830,250 of record CM035350.1, read on the forward strand.
TCACCATTTGTCACCATTTGTCACCATGATTACCCCCCCTTGATGCTCAGTTGTCACAAGAGGTAAGGAAAAGGAACCAGTTCTTCGACAACTGTGTTTATATATTTTCAAGTTTTTGTTAATTTTTCTTTTCTTGGTCAATGGAAATTTTTGGAAATTTTTAGAAATTTTTAGAAATTTTTGGAAATTAATGGAAATTTTTGGAAATTTTTAGAAATTTTTGGAAATTTTTAGTACTAAAAACTTCTAAAAATTTCTAAAAACTTCTAAAAATTTCTAAAAATTTCTAAAAATTTCCATCGATACCCGGATTTTGGCAAATGGAAATGGAAATTTTTAGGTTGAACCCCCCCCACTTACTTTTCAATAAGTTTTCGAGACGCCCTTAGTTGGCCTTAGTTGGCCAATGAATCTATGATTTCTGAAGAAATTGTACGGATTGCCAAAAAATATATGATCTCGATGTTTTTGACCTATTATTAAATGATTTATTGATGCTCAGTGCTCACAAGAGGTAAGGAAAAGTAACCAGTTCTGCGACAACTGTGTTTGTATATTTTCATGTTTTTGTTAGTTTTTCTTTTCTTGGTCAATGGAAATTTTTGGAAATTTTTGGAAATTTTTAGAAATTTTTGGAAATTAATGGAAATTTTTGGAAATTTTTAGAAATTTTTGGAAATTTTTAGTACTAAAAACTTCTAAAAATTTCTAAAAAATTCTAAAAATTTCCATCGATACCCGGATTTTGGCAAATGGAAATGGAAATTTTTAGGTTGAACCCCCCCCTCTTTTGTTTGTTCGTCTCGTGTGGCCATTTACCCCTCTCCATGGACCAATACACATTACAATTTACAGCGGGCACTCACGACACTTCACGTTCAATGTTCTTGTGCTCGGGTGAGATTGAGTTCGAGAGAGGGAGATTTATTATGACGACAGAAGAGTAAATTTTATTTTTATAACGCTTCCTGTATAAATTATTGTGTTGACATGTTCTATTTGAACCGGTACCCCGGCTTTCGCAAAAAGAGAGGAAGACTTGAGATTTGATCACCACTACATCTTCACAGATTTATATGATTATTACAATTACCTGTGTGAAACACTGTTGAAATTGATTGTGAGAGCTCGTCGTTGCCCATCTAACGTTGTGCGGGGGAGAGCACTGTCTGTAAAGGATTTACAATACAATACAATACAAAATATAAATTTATAGTCCGCTTTTTAACTGTCCGATATACGGCTCAGCACAAGTTCTGCTGCTGGGAGTCAGATTCATCTCACATCCTCTTTCATCCTCAACAGCTCTCGCTCCAAAAGCGGCTAGCTTTGCAACAAGATTATGATAAATCATGTAGTGGGAATAATAGTTCTATCCTACTTGAATTATATTGTTTTTGATATAATATTTTCCGCCCGGGTCCTCTAAGCGGAGCTTTTTCAAGGTGGTGATAAGGGCTTTACGCTCCTTTATTTGAACTGGAGTTAAGTCTGGTGGAAAGTAAACAGCTGAGAAGTGTTCCGAGTTCTTCAGCTGACGTGACTTTTTCAGCAGCGCCATAAGTGTTGCTCGTTTTTCCAAAGAAACCAATAGTGGTCGAGGGCCCTTTTCGTTTCTCTCGCCGATACGTTTGATCGAATTTACTTTCGGTTTTTCATTCAGCTCGGCAAACAAACCATCGACACTGTTCTTAGTCAGGCGTTCAGTTGTTTCTGGTATACCGAATATTACAAGATTTTTGTCCCTCTCGGACAATGGTGCGTGAGTTGGTTCTTGAGAATATTTTCTCACCACCGGAGAGACTGCAGCACAGTTTTGAGCAAGAACAGTAGAGTAAGCTTTCACCCTCTGTACTGAGTTTGTCATTGAACTGAGTTGCTGCTGTTGATTGTTGATGACGGTCTGCTGCAGCTCGATCACCGTAACACGGTGGCGGTCAAGTTCTTCTTTGCACTTACGAAACTCCTCCTCTAGTTTTCTCGTACTACTAACCTCATCAAGGCTATGCATTGCACATTTCAGAAGTTTCACACTGGACAAAAAGGTTTTACATGTAGTGTCAATGATTTCCTCTTTAGATAAGGTCTTGAGAATCCGTCTAAAGTGAGAGCATATATCGTCACCAGGTGAACCAAGTTTTGACTCAGGGAATTGTTTAATAAAGGTGTAGTTATTCGTTACTTGCTGCGGTTCAAAAGTTATCTCTTCCGAGGTATCCTCGTAGTCCATTCTCATAATTTCCATAACATGGTCGTTCACTGCTTTTATCAATCGTTCATTCTTAGGGTTATCGCCCTCATTATCTTTCGTTCCCATCACTACCTAGAGGCTCACGCCTCAAATTAATTTGTTTAAAGTAGTGTTGAAAAGTTTGAAAAGTTTGGTAGTCATAGACTACTGTAGACCCTTTCAAAGGATAACGAGTTGTCTATAATCAAAACTGTGTTGTATTTGTTGTTGATATAGCTCAATTGTTGCTTAAATTAGTGCCCTCTTGTCCCATCGGTGTGCAGTCTTACCGACGAATTGAACGAAGACCGAAATGAAAGATTAAGCTTTCGTGAAATAATGCGAATCAGTGTGATATCGATCAATATGATACTAATATATGATTTGCGTCTAGCTACTCTGGCTCCTTCCATTTTGTTGGTGGTTATTTGCTAAAATTTCCAATAGAAATTCTGCCTCATCACACAATATCCCATAGCTATGTTATGAGATACAGGAGCCTACGAACATGATCTGTTCTCTCATCTCACGACGATGCATCAGTACAACTTCATCAGTATTTAAAATGCCAGCCCCTAAAAAGAGGAGAGACGGACCAAAGCAGGCAAAGAAAGCGCCTCCTCCCCCAAAAGTCACCATGCTGCAAGTGAAAGAGAGGTATTTGGAGGAAATGCCACCCCTTCCTTATCACGCATACCCTGATGAGCGGTGTTTCCTTGAGGGCCACTGTCGCACTGCCCCTTACCTCTCAGAGGAGGAGTGGAATGTTAGAGTTGAGCTAGAGAAGGATCATGCTCGTTACATGAACCAACATTGGATGGATGTTAGGAGGAATCACAGGAAACAAGTCCACTTGAGAGAGAGGGCTCTACGGCACCTACAAGAATGTGAAGGGAGAACTATATAGTGCTGCCTATCACATTCGACTTTGATCAGTTTCCTGCTCAGTACAGTGGGTTAAAGGACTCACCTGCCAACCCCCAGCACATTCCCCCCATTAAGGGTTGAGAGTGTATTGTTACTGAAGGAGGAGGCAGTTGCGACTAATGCCTCAGTTAAAGTAAATGCGAGGGAAGAGTATAACTTGCTTAAAAAGAAAGAGAAATCTCCCCCCAGTGTTGAAGAGTCATGTTGCTGCGAATGTTAGTTTGTGAATATATATTTATACTGTTTTATGTTTTGATATAATCAACTTTTGAACCAAAACAGCTTTTTAATATTCTCTCCGGACAATCTCCCTTCTGTTCTTTTTACTTTTTAGTAACTAATTATCTTCACCAATTGTTTATGACCTCATTTTTAACCCCCCCTCACCTCTCCAACGATGTACGCTGCACGTCTCTGCTCCCGAGTTGCCGTTGCCCAGCCTCTGATCCGCCCCCTGGCTGCTGTTCAGCCCGTCTTCGCCGTGCGATCCTTCCAGACCACTGCTTTGAAGACCGCGGACGTACGTTCCGGTTCAAAGTCAAAGAAAGAGGTTAGGATCCTCAGGAAGAAAGTTAACTTGTTGAGTGAATTGAGTGTATTGTTACTGAAGGACGATGCGAAGGAACAATCTATTTTGAAAAAGAAATCGGGGAAAAAAGAAAGAAAGAAAAAGAAAGCTTCCCCCAGTGTTGAAGAGTCGGTTGCTGCTTCAGCCAAGGTTAAGGACGATGCGAAGGAACAATATATTTTGAAAAAGAAATCGGGGAAAAAAGAAAGAAAGAAAAAGAAAGCTTCCCCCAGTGTTGAAGAGTCGGTTGCTGCTTCAGCCAAGGTTAAGGCGTCCAGTGCGATAGACAGGTCCAACAACCTCATTTTGTACGGGTTGACAGAGTCCGAGGGAGAGAAGACTGAGGATGTTGTTCTAAATGTTTTGGAACACACAAATGAGAAACTGGAACTGGTAAGCTGTGAGAGGCTTGGCAAAAAGAAGAACCTCAAGAAAGGGAGGACGCGGCCTGTCAGGGTGATACTTCGCGACCGAGATATAGTACGCTCCATTCTGGCAAAGTCTGAGATGCTGAGGGAAGTGGAGGGAATGGAAGATGTGTACATTAGTCCATACATGACTTTTGAAGAGAGAAGAAAGAGGGGAATGAAGGAGAGTGTTTCGGTGATGTAAGCGCTCATTCGATGCCTCGTTCTGCCTCTATATTTATCCTGTTTTTATGTTTTGATATCAACAACAACAACTGAAATACCTTTTTAATATCCTTTCTCTCTTCTACTCTTTTTAGTAATTATGCTAACAGAACTTAGTTGGAAAGGTGACCATTTTGTTGTCAAACTGACATCTTTGCCCTCTCCGGGTTTCATCATTATCTTTCCCTCTCGGATTGCTATCTCTCTCTATCTCTTTCACTTTCTCTCTCTCTCTCTCTCTCTCTCTCTCTCTCTCTCTCTCTCTCTCTCTCTCTCTCTCTCTCTCTCTCTTTCTACCTATCTCTCTCTTTCTCTCTTCTCAAATTCCCTGATTTACCTCCTGATTAACCCCATCGATGACATCCGTAACCCGGGCCGGGCAAAGGTGTCCGTTTGACAACATAATGGTCACCTTTCCAGCCAACTAATTTCTGTTAGTTTTTGGCATAATTGGGGTATTTTTTGGTATCTTAGATAGATACAGTGTGGGGCAATAAAAAATGACCCCCCCCCCCTCACCCCCCAAGTCTACCAAAGTTCCAGAAATCGTGGAGCGCCAAAATTTGGTACAGTAACTCTATGAGACAAAAAATAACTTGACTAAAAATTCAGACCTCTAGCTCAAAATTCATTTTTTTATCGGAATGAACATTGTCATTCATTCCAGAAAATAATATTTTACGGTCCAAAATTTAACCAATTATGTTTGGCTATCGATTAGCTTTCCAATGTGACAGAGATCAGCTAAATTGGACAACCACAACAGACACAGCGTCAGTTAGTCAGGTCATGTGATCCTCACTGAATCGTTGAGTGCTCAGTATTGCGAATCGGTCTAAGCGGTAGAGAATCATGTATCACGGCTGCTAATGAGGGATGACGATGCTGATTGGTCATGAGATCTGTAGCTCTTTACCAAATTTTGGCGCTCCACGATAACTGGAACTATGATAGACTTGGGAGGGCATTTTATTGCCCCACACGGTAGATAGATATCAATCTATCTATCTATCTTCAAAAAATCCGACTTTATTTATGACCCTGTTTTCTAACCCCCTGAACTGTCTAACAAGGAAGGCTCTCGCACGATGTACGCTGCACGTCTCTGCTCCCGAGTTGCCGTTGCCCGGCCCCTGATCCATCCCCTGGCTGCTGTTCAGCCCGTCTTCGCCGTGCGATCCTTCCAGACCACTGCCATGAAGGCTGACGAGAGCCTTGAACAGGCCTCCAAATTCATCGGAGCAGGTAAATTAGAATAACTAGGGGGACGATCGTATCGATCGCAAATCTAGAGAAAGCTTCATTGACTGTCCCCGTGATCTCTGTCTCTCTCTATCTCTCTCAAACTTATCCTCTCCTCAGGATGTGCCACCGTTGGTGTTGCCGGATCCGGTGCTGGTATTGGAACGGTCTTCGGTAGCCTAGTCGAGGGATACGCCCGAAACCCCTCTCTGAAGACCCAGCTCTTCTCCTACTGTGTCCTGGGCTTCGCTCTGTCCGAGGCCATGGGTCTGTTCTGTCTTATGATTGCCTTCCTCATTCTCTTCGCTTTGTAAACAGTGCGTTGTTTTATAAGTTATATTTTGTGTGATCTTGAGAACGGTAAAAAAAGGTGAAACCTTTCTAGAACATTCGAGTCGTTGATAAAGTGTCATTTCCCGCGCACACATGTGTCGCGTTCAACTCAATTCCAACTCTCTTTCTCTCTGTAGCATGTCAAATAGCAATGACGATCTTGGCTTTGAAGGAATAGGGAACTGTCACACGCACAAGTAAGTCGAGTAAGTTCATTTTGACCCCTTTTCCATTTCACATGTAGACCCCGCAAATTATCAGGAAGGACCCGTTTTTTGTGAAATTCCGATGTAGAGTGAACAAGTGTTAGCGTAGCGCCTTGAGAATTTTACGCGCGCTATGGAAACAGCCTTTCAGCATCTGACGTGCATTTTCCTTGCAGGAGCAATTCAAATGATGCAGAGTTTGATACCTTAATTGGCCACCTTCAAGATGTCGTAATTGGTAAGTTAACACTAGACCATGCCGGATGGAGAGGGGCTGTTCTCGTCATGTCTAACACTTCCCTCTCTGTTCAGAGGACGGTTTCCAAGATCTCCAGGACAAGTTTCTAAATGAGCACTGCGACGAATTTGAAGATGAAGAAGAGAACAAGTTGATATACACTGACATATACAATCAGTACATCTCTACTCTCGAGGGATACATCGCCAATAGAATGATGGAATTGTGTCCGAGCTTCAAAATGTCAGCACTTCTCGAACTAATTCAGTAAGTGTCATATTGATCCTCTCTCTCTCTCTCTCTCTCTCTCTCTCTCTCTCTCTCTCTCTCTCTCTCTCTCTCTCTCTCTCTCTCTCTCTCTCTCTCTCTCTCTCTCTCTCTCTCTCTCTCTCTCTCTCTCTTTCCCTTCTCTATCATGTACCGGAATCTTGGCACCAGGATGGGTGTATTTAATACTTATTCAAATAAGACAGTGTCCTAATTCCACCTCCGTCCCAGGGCCCGACCAGAAGAAGTGGATTTGGATCTATTTGAAACTCTAACATCGCTAGCTGACTTCACGATGTTCAAGGAGACTATGATAAATTATAAATCACAGAGAGACTGTCAATTTGATAATTTCCCTTCACTCCTTGTCACTTCTCTAGCAGGAGGTCTACCCAAACATTGATTATCACCCATTCCCCCATCACCACACACAGAATACACACCTCTGTAGAGCAGAGGGTTTTATGCTTTATTTTCTTGTACAGAGATCACGCCAGTTATAAGAGAACGCTATATGTAAAATCTAATATGTAAATGTGTACATTTTGTATTTGCTGAACCCAAAGATTTCAGTGTTTTCAATATCTCTCTCTGTCTCGGCTCTCCTGTGAAACCTTGTTCCTCGCTGGCAACTGCAAGATGTGGCAAATGGGGCGTCCTGGGTGTCTGCGCGTACACACACCTATAAACAAACTCCTGCTGACGGCGGTACTCTTCCCCTTCGCGCGCGCCTCCCTACTACTCACTGCCTCAGTAGACCCCCTGGTGGTGGCGCTGTGAGTTGCTGGAGTCGCTGCTGCACACACGCACAACCAGCAGTTTCCGCCTTGGTACCAGTGCACGGTGTTGGCACACCCTGAACCCACGTCTCTCTCTCTATCCCAACACAAGATTGTATGCAGTTACAAGGCTTGTCGGCAGGCAACTGCAGCTAGTTGGAACACACATAAAATAACGTCATATATTGTTGGGGGTAGTTAGAAGTTATTGGTTGCCTCTCTCCACGCAGTAGTTACACCACATGTGAAGTTCAATTAGATGAGCTCCTGCAGTGCAGACACACACACACAGTCCATACACTGTGAGCAGTATGCAGCTGGAGAGAGTTACAGTTGGTATGTGTGTGCTGCCTTTCTCTCTCTCTCTCTCTCTCTCTCTCTCTCTCTCTCTCTCTCTCTCTCTCTCTCTCTCTCTCTCTCTCTCTCTCTCTCTTCCTTGCATTCTCTTACTCCGTGGGCGTACAGCCTAATTCAGTGCTGGTGGGAAACATACTAAAATCCGAGAATTCTGGCGCTCTGAGGCAGTCTCTCCATCTCACAAATAGCTTGGAAAATCCTTTCTTTTTTCATCAAATCCTGATTTTGAGTCACACAAACATATATCACTTCCCTCTGGAACATTTCGCCACTGTGATATTGAGAATCCTGCCTGAATGATACCATCCCATAGCAGCCCTGACCTCACCTCTACTCCATCCCCTGACACTCCTGCCCCCAATCTGGTATATCACATCACCCTTCTCAACCCTACCATCCCTGTCAGTAGGGCTAAGGGGCACGATAGCAGCGACCCTCCAATATTTCCAGGCGGGTGCTACAATGATACCAGGTTGGGTTACACAGGGTATCTCTAGTGTCACCAGGGGGTGCTGTCTCTCATTTCCCGGTGTTACAGGGGGTGTCGGTGGTGATATAGAGGGTGATGGAGGTGTTATTGAAGGTGATGGAGGTGATATAGAAGGTGATGGTGGTGGTGAAGTCTGGACAAATACTGCAGTAGGTAGTGATATAACTGATGTTGAGGTTTGAGCGGACACAACAGTAGGGAGTGGTGAGGTCTGAGAGGATACAACAGTAGGGAGTGGTGAGGTCTGGCAGGATCTATCGGACGTGAGAACTGCAGCTGCAGGGGTGGGCAGTGATTGGTGGTGAAGTGTCGATACAAGGTCCTGTACCTGCCCTAACAAGTTTCTCATATCTTCTCTCTCCTCAGCAACCACCCTTCTCACCACCTCCTCTAGTTCTACAATGTCATAAGGAGGTTTAAATGAGGTTTTGGGGTGAGTCCGTGGTGGTGAGGTTGAAGGTGAGGTGAGGTGAGGTTTTTCAAAGGTGTGATGTGAAGTGGAGTGTGGTTGAGGTGAGGGAGGAGGGGTGAGACGTCTCCCAAGAACATCCGCTAAGTGTGCTTTGTATTGTACATTCTGTACCAACGAATCTCGTCTCTTAGGATTTCTCTCTCCTCCTTCCAAGAGTGTTAGTTATCAACTCCCCTACTTCACCGTCCAGTGATGTATGGGATGAATGTGTGAGTGAGTGATGTGATTCCCCTTCTTGACCCAGTGAAGTGTGGGATGTGTGTGAGTGATGTGACTCCCCCTCTTGACCCAGTGATGTGTGGGATGTATGTGTGAGTGAGTGATGTGACTCCCCCTCTTGACCCAGTGATGTGTGGGATGTATGATGTGATTCCACCTCTTGACCCAGTGATGTGTGGGATGTATGATGTGACTCCCCCTCTTCCTCTCCGTTATCGTTCCCCAGGGAGGTATGGGATGACATTCTAATATACTCGTCCACCCAGAAATCAGACATTAAAACCTGAACAGTGTAGTGAGTGAGTGATGTGTCATGAATAGGGTGATATAATCTTACAATCTTCCCCCGATCAACTGCTATCTCACGATAAGCTGATATAATGCTGTTATCCATCTATTGGGCAATCGGTAGCAAGAGGAAATATAAATGGTTTGTAAGGTGGGGTTGAGCGACCAGCAAAAAGGAATGTTCTAGACTTAAGAATGATGCAGATCATTTAGTTGTATCTGACCGATTGATCACTCTCTCTCCTCCCACCACCCCTCTATCTCTATCTCTCTCTCCCACCACCCCTCTATCTCTATCTCTCTCTCCCACCACCCCTCTCTCTCCCATCACCCACCACCCCTCTCTCTCTCTCTCTTCCTCCCACCACCCCTCTCTCTTCCCCATCACCCACCACCCCTTTCTCTCTCCCATCACCCACCACCCCTTTCTCTCTCCCTTGTCGTCTTGCATTCAATCTAGAACATTCCCTTTCCCTACATGGTTTTTAATAGTGCAAAAAGGATCTATTAAATGTGAGAAACAACTCACACGTGTTACCTCATTCGAACTAAAACCTACCAGCATTATGTAATGCCAAAATGGTTAGTTCAGCCAGGTGGAAAAGTGATTTTCAAGAGTGGGACAATGAATGTTGTTGGGGCGTGGTATCCGGATTAGAAAAATACTCATAAGACATATACCGTTTGTTCCGACCAAATAGAGTCTGATTGTCTCCCATTCTATTACTACAGCTACAACATACACTTTGGAGGCGTGTCTGTTTGTCCAACTCTCCTTTTACTCATCTCTCTTTGTCTCCCTCTCACTCTCCTTTTACTTCCTCTCTCTCTCTCTCTCTCTCTCTCTCTCTCTCTCTCTCTCTCTCTCTCTCTCTCTCTCTCTCTCTCTCTCTCTCTCTCTCTCTTCTCTCTCTCTCTCTCTCTCTCTCTCTCTCTCATCTCTCATCTCTATCTCTCTCACTCTCATCTCTGTCTCTCATTCGTTTACACACAATCATCTCGAGGAGTGCTGCTTGAGAGAAAGCTTGAGAGAGATGAGTGTGTGTACAATTGTGAGCTAGGGGGGGGGGGCTGTTTAAAGAGAACGTGACTAAAATATAAACGAGCAATTCGCAATAGTCAGAAAAGACATAACAAAACCAAAATGAACATCTTAATTCACTCTCGCTTTCAAACACCTACATCAAATCATCAATCGTAAGAGTTCTCTCTCTCTCTCTCTAATAAAACCCCCCTTTTTTCCCTCCCCCCCTCCCCCCTTTTTTTCCCCTTTTTCCTGGGGGGGTCTCATTTTCATTTTCCTCCCCCAAAACCAAAGAAGAGCAGAGACCCCTTTTCCAAATAATAGAAAGCCAAGCCCTTTTTTTTCCCCCCAACAAGAGAGAGATAGGTGGATTTGTGTGTCTCGGAACAACAGTCAACACCAACCCCTAACTCTAGGTTTGTGTTGAGGGTGACCCCCCCACGTGGGGTTTGGGTATGTGTTTGGTGTTTGGCCCGGTTTAAATTTTATTTTAAGTCTTGAGGTGGGGGGGGGTGTTTGGGCTAGTAAGATATATTCTAACAAGAGGAAGAAGTTTAGTAAAACTAAATCCGGAGTTTGGTCGGTAGTAAAGTACGGACTCCCAAAGGGGCAGGAGGGTGTTCTGTGGCGAAAAATTGTAAAGGCCCGTACCTGGCTTACTGTCTTAATATGTGAGCTTAAGGGAAAAGGAGATCAACCCGGGGAGAACCACAGATATACGTTGAGAAAGGGGAGAGAGGTAGAGAAGAACGTAAGAGAGAGGGAAGAAAGAACAAAGGGAGAGGGAAATAACGAGGAGCTGGAGGATCGATTAAAAGAGGGAGGAAAGAGAGAGAGAGGGGAGAGGGGAGAGGACGGAGAGAGGATAGAATTTCTAAAGAGATAACGGGGAACAAGGATGGATGGAGGAAAGGAGCAGCCAGCAGTCTTGGCATGCTACAAGGATGTAAAACCACAGGTACACAAAATTGTATTCCATCTGGTTCGGTGGCTTGAACAGCAGGGTGACGGGGCACTCGCAACGGGTTCAAACGAGAACAAAACCCACGCTGCCTCCTCGCTAAAAGGGTGTGAACTATCACACACGTCATGGGGGTGTAATCAATCACACACAGTCAGGCAATTCACACACATAGTAATCGTGATACTGCTGGCACACATGGCATATGTTATCAGGAATTGTGTGAGAGAAAGGAGGAAGGGAGAGCGAGAGAGAGAGGAGGAAGGGAGAGAGAGAGAGAGAGAGAGAGAGAGAGAGAGAGAGAGAGAGAGAGAGAGAGAGAGAGAGAGAGAGAGAGAGAGAGAGAGAGAAACCTTGGAGAGAGGAAGTAGTGATAAAGGAAGGAACGAGAACAGGCTCATCTTACATCCTGATAACACAGTCAGTAGTTCCTCACATTATCTCTCCTTCATTGTCCAATGAATCTCTTTTCTTTACAAGCCTGACTCATATTTTCTTAGCCTAGATTGGGTGAGAAAAGCAAGTCTTTTTTGAATAAATGAAAGAAAAGATAGAGATGTAGCAGAGAGGGCGTCCTGGGAGCTTTAATTACATTGCCACCACCCCTTGAAAAGGAGGAAGAAGAGTGGAGAGAAGGGGGGGGGGATGTATTGCTTGGTAGGAATGTATTAACTGGCAAGGTTCCAAAGGGTCTACCCCCCCCCCCCCTCATGATAGGAGGGACCCTGGAGGGCTGTATTACATGTGGTGTGGGGGGAATACTACGTGAGGAAGTACAACACACACATCGTGTTCTTAGCCAGTAGCAGCACGCACGGAAGTTTACACTCCACCACCACACGGGCTGCACCTATATCCTCTCTCTCTCTCTCTCTTTCCTTCTCTCTCTCTCTCTCTCTCTCTCTCTCTCTCTCTCTTTCTCTCTCTCTTTCTCTCTCTCTCTCTCTCTCTCTCTCTCTCTCTCTCTCTCTCTCTCTCTCTCTCTCTCACTCTTTTGAAAAAGTCACCCTGGCAAAATAACAAACAGTTTGTGAATAACAGAGATACCTAGGTGCAGGTATCTCATCATTTAGGAACAAATGCTATCATTCTCTCTGACTCATGATACTCTCTCTCTCAATCTCATTTTCTCTCACTTTTTACTTTTTACTAGACGATCAAGTTCTCTCTGATCCCTGCTGTATTTCTCAACTCCCTCTAGAAGATCCACCTCATCAACAAATTGTAAAAGAAACCAACCGAAACAACAACCAATCAGAACTCGTTATTTAAGTCACGTGACTGGTTATCAGCCAATCAGGGACCAGTATTACCAAATTGTAAAAGAAACCAACCCGAGCTATTGTAGAAAGTTGTACAAAGATTCAATAGATATATATTGGAAATTGTCCCACCCCATTCCACGAACCCCAAAATCTCACAAAATGAATCTCTCGCTCTGCTCTAGATCGTTTTTCACGATTCGGTCTATTTCTATGTTTCTCTAACTCTTAAATTCTCTCGCTCGCTCTCTGAACACTTAACTAACCCAAAACATTTTTAATCGCGCTATGTACATAAATTAACATAAAAAACACCACTCATATTAACGCAACATCTAGCAGTATATCGTTGCGTTGTTATTCCACACACGACCCACAGTTTAGGGGAGAATCGTGGGACGTGTGCGTGAGAGATTCGGCGGGTTTATAACGTCCTTTATTACTCTCTCTCTATCATATCTCACGGACCCGGATCATACAGTATCATTCTCTCTCTATCGTACAGAAACAGCACTCAGCACTCAGCTCTCAACAGAGATATATCTCTCTCCAAAGGTTGTGTGTGTGTGTACGGGGGGATCGATCGAGTTGCGGCATCACCCAGCTGGCTTACTTTTCCCACTCGCAGCGGTTGTTCCATTGCTGCTCGAGGTGGTGGGAGTAAAGGCGCTGTTAGTGGGCGAGTGGACACGAGATTGAGGTCGTGTCGGTATGGGCGTTGCTATGGGAGTCATGATGGGGGTAGTCATGACAACCATGTTATAAAGTCTCTCCTCACTGATATCATCAGGGTGAAGGTTGGTGATGTTGACAGCGTTAACAGCCGCCATACTGTCCGACATTTCGGCGCTGTCGTCTGCATCACCCCTATGGGGCCACGAAGCCAGGAGGTGCAGGGGAGTAGATCGGGGTGTGGTCGAGGTCGAGCTGTGCCGAGAACTCCCCGCCCCCACATGGCTCAACATGTAGGGTGAACTCCGGAGAGATCTCATCAGCTTCTCATTCAATATCTCGCTGGTAACCGGTTTGAAGGAACTGCTCCCGCTGACGTTGAACTCTGCCCGGGGTCGAGATAACGTTCCTCCCGATCCTGATTTGGAGAGTTTGGGGGAGGCATCACTTTTCGTTGTCTCAGGTTTAGCAACGTCCTCCCCAAACTCCCTGGTGTCCACAAAGTTGACTGGTCCACAGTTCTTGTCGGATGGGAATTGTGCCGATGAACTCTCTCCACTCATCGCGAAGATCTCGGTGCCTAGTCGTGCTCCATTGCTTGGTTCACGTGGTTGGATGGCGTACTGACCGGGCATCAAGGAGAAGGCGTTACTGTAGGGGCTGGGGGTGACTAGTCGGGATCCAATGAGCCTGTTAGCCTGGCTGGTTGGGGTCTCACTCAGCGTTATCAGATCAGTACCAGACAGATTCCGGGGGCTACTGGGACCTGATGTCACTACATGTCCATTGATTGGGTAGATCATTACCGGGGTTGGGTTTTTAATGGTCGTCTTGTTTAGAGGGGATGTTCTCCTGCTAGAGGGGTTGATACCTCGTACCTCCTCATCCTCTCTATCTAACCGAACCCTCTTGGTGCTAACATCGTATTGATCCTGACCCATCAGTTGGGGCTCCGTCTGTGTTGAGTGAGTGAACATTATAGGAGCCCTAAAGTTTTTATCGATGTCTGTCATTCTAAACACCCCATCTTCATCATCAACGTGGTCCTCTTCAGGCCTCCGGGACTGGCTGTAGACCAGGTTAGCGAGGTAGTAATCGAACTCTCTGATTGCTATCGTTATGTGGGCGGGTTGTATACAAAGGGACTTGTTGGTACAGCACCCTGCTTTGTCCAACCTCTCACCGTCTGTAGATTCCAATGGGAACGCCTTGAATAGCACAACCATAACCAAGTCCAGCCGCCAAACCTGGAGGAAGTGGTGTTGTTATTACAAAGTGAGGTATTTAATACTTGAGGGAGGTTTATGTTTTAGAAAGTTGTTAAAACTGTATTGTCCATATGATTGATTGTCCACAATATGTTGTTTTGATTTGTAAGGAAACATCATAAGGTGGCTAAATGACATTCTTGTCTCACGAAGAAATAAAATTGACATCAATAACCCCTCCCAAAATACCCAAATGTAATCGAGTACCACTTACTAAACCATAAGTACAACTAACAAGATGACTAATGTTGTGTACCTGTGTGTGTGTTTACTGTGTGTTAGATTGTTTACCTTATCAGCCTGTCTCAGGCAATCAATCCTCCTCATCTTGCCCTTCTGGTCAGGGTTCGATATGATGCACTGGGAGTTGTGTCTCTTATTCTTGATTATGGAATCCACAAATTCATCCTGATATTCCGGTTTGATGTCTTTACGAAGCTTAGCAAGCAGTCTGGAGGCCCATTTATTCTTCACCTCTGCTGCCTCCTCGTTCAACTCCCTCTCACACCTCTGCTTCTCTTTTGAGGGCATTTTCTTGTTGTGTGCCTTGTAGTATTTCCGCTTCTTGGCCTGGGAAGGAAGGGATGGTTAGGATGAATGCTATGGTAAGGGAGGGAGGGGTAATGAGTAACTTGGCAGTGAACAAGGCGATTAAAACAAAATTATGATGAACTTTGTAATAATGACAGTGAATTGTGCCTGTCTAAGTAACCTAATGAAAAACAGAAATGAGCCACCAGTCGTTCCACCCACTACTGAGGCCCGTGAGTGACTGATTGAGACAGTGAGTGATTGAGACAGTGAGTGTTTGAGAGTGAGTAATTGAGACAGTGAGTGATTGAGACAGTGAGTGATTGAGACAGTAAAACAAAAGATCATGACAATGTTTTCATGTGCATTAAATCACCTGTAGGTGGAACCAAGTGTACGCCTTGCTTTTAACGTGAGGCAGCAGTTTCTCGACAAACATCGTCTGTCGAGCACTGTCCATCACATTTTTCTTGGTGTCATCGGGGAAGGTGGGCCGCACGGAGGGGTAGTGGTTAAAGAACGGGGCACCAGGAGGTCCAACTGCACCAGGGTGTCCCCCGCTCGAGAAATGAAAAGGTAACCGTACAAAATCAAGATTGATGTTGCTCTGAGATGTTCCCTGGAGGACAGGGCGTGGTGGTTAACAGTAAATTCTCCCATATTGTAGAAAACTAGGCAGAGAATTATGCATTTAAGTACAAGTATTGGGAAACTAAAATAAGTAGTTACCGGGTGTTCCTGTCTCTGGTGTCCATTGTGTAACCGGAAAGAGTGGGGTTTAGAGGGGGAATGGTGGCTAGCCGCACCCGGACTGAAGTGCACGGGGGGAGGGACTTGTTGGGAGGACTGCCTTGAACTCGTACATGGACTCTCCAGTAATTCCTTGAAATATTCAGATTGATTCACCATTTGTATGATGGTACTACATATTTGTAGCAATTTCTTTTTGGATGAAATTTTAAATAAAATCACAAAATTAACCCACCTGTTTTAGAGGAAAGCTGCTTGCACTAAAGTCATTTTGAGGGATATATTTTTGCTGGTCTATGGGGGCTAGACCGTTCATCTCACGTCTAAATCGGTCATGCTACATGTACATGTGTATAAACTAGAAATTGAGAGATGACATTAAAAGATCCACGTGTCGATTTGAACAGATAACTGAATTATTTTTGAAAACTCGATGTTATTTTCTTATCAGGAAGGTTCAATTCGAACTGCACTGTTATCAGTATAAGCGCTGTGGTATCAGATGCCTAAAGTTTCAACAGGCCATCAAGCAACAACTATGGGCCATGGCAGAAGAACACACGAAAGTCGAAACATAGAATAAATATCGCTTTGATTGCCCCCCTTTGAAAGGGAAACTCTTTTTGAAGGTATTTAGAGATCCATGCCGTATCCTGCTAGAATACAAAGCGCGATTTTGAGGAGTTAAAGAAAGAAAACGGAGGTTGAAACTTGAAACCAAAAACTTGGCGAAAACGTGGACAGGACACTTTGGCCAAGTTTTTGGTTTCAACCTCGTATCGAGCCGCGCCGTCAAAAACGCGCGTCGCGGCTTGCAGCGTATGCCAAGAGAGGCGCGCACTGATAAATTTTGAAAAATATTTGAAGAACCAAATTTCGTTTTCGCGAAAAACGTGATTTTCAAGTTCCTCCTCGGTTCGCCTCCTACTCAGTACTCACTACTCTCCTGTGCTGGGCACACTCTGGATTCACATCTTGAGGCCACGGTAGTCATTTTGAAACTAGTAGCTAAAGTCCATTTTTATTCAACTGTTCACCCCTCAACTCGTGCGCGTGCGATATTTTAATTTACGCTGCGCGCGCTACACGTTAACATGTGATAAACGCGCAAAAAAATTCCGCGCACGACTTTGGGGGGTGAACAGTTGAAAAAAAATGGACATTAGACCGTCTTTCGAGGCTCGAGCGCCCCGCAACATAACACGCTGAAGCGAGAAGTCTTAGCTGATCAAAAAAACTCCTCTTCCATGATTGTTAACTATCCCGTGTATTTGAGGTTAATCTAATTTATACATTTTAATTTATTAATAAATACTATCCTCCTCAAGCGGAGGACATGGAGGCGAGACACTGTGTTGAGACGCGCACCATTGCGACGCGCATTGCGACGCGCATTTTGGCTTTGCGACGCGCATTTAAGCATTGCGACGCGCATGTGTGCGTCGCAAAGCCAAAATGCGCGTCGCAATGCGCGTCGCAATGGTGCGCGTCTCAACACAGTGTCTCGCCTCCATATGCCTAATGCCTCAGCTATTTAAGTTGCAATGTTTGATGTTTTATGGAGGCCCGAAAATTTAGATAGTTGTTCACAAATCACAGTTGTTTCCACATTACTAGATAACTACCCCTATGCTGCAGCCATGAGCGATGAAGCCGTTGAACGGTTATTGACTGTGTTTGAGGAGGATGAAGCAAGTCCGAGTGCGATAGTGAGGATCTATGAGAAGATATTTGGGGGTCTGCCAAGAGGGAGTATTGTCAGACCAACCTGTCAGGATGATGATCGAGTGAATATACAGCTGATCCTTGCTGAGCTAGAATCGGAACATCTCAAGATGGATTTGAGCCACATTAGTGCCGCTGAAATAGCGCTGGGCAACCCTCGACCAAGTAAGCATTAACCCAGACGTGATACTTCTTATTACTATAGCCACTAACCTCACAAAATAATAATATTTCTCTCTCTCCTCAGTTATACATGTGTTGGAGATATTTGCTGGGTACACTGAACACATTCTCGAGAAAGGGAACCTCACTCAAGACGAATCGTGGCAAGACTCAACTTTTGAAGACAAAGAGAATGTGACCTACGATATCTCAACTCGAGAACTGATAGAGACATCCCCAGTAAAATCAATACTGAGTCCTGATTGTGTTAACAGTTCAGCATTCAAAGCGGGGTATCAGGAGGGTGTACAATCGGACTCTCTAATTGACCGGTTAGATTCTCTACCAAACATTGCTGATGCACTGCGGACCTCACACGGGCTAGATGTGTCTGAATACAAGATCGATGAAGGGGTAGCCACCTCCACACCATGTCATTCCAGACGTCACGAGGAGGAAACAGAGAAGCTGATTAGAAGGATGGAAGAGAGAGAAGCAGCTGCAGATGGTATTAGAACACCCGAGCCAGTACCAGTTAGGGCACCCCCTGAGACACCAGACCAAGCATTAGATAGAAGTATCAAGGAAAGGATACTATTTTTGTTAGAGAACAGTGGAAATAAACCAAAGAAGACAAGGCAGGTTAGATTTAAATTGTCACCAAGGAGTAACAACTCCACCCCCAGAGAGGACCACACACCCAAAACAACAACTCCCACCCCTGCTGAGGACCCTGATCTAAGGGCTACATTGGATGAGATGGTTTCCATGGGGATGTCCCCCTCTACAGCTCGGACACTATGGGGCAAACAGATGAGACAGGTAGCGGCTCTAAACAAAGCAGACGAGAGCAGGGCACTGCTTCTTAAAAAGCATCTCAAGGAGGAGGAAAAGAGACAGGAGTTGCTGCTGCAGATGATGCAGAAAGAGTTGGACTTCGTGGCCCGGAAGGGGGTCGAGGAGGAGGTGAAGAGAGAGGAGAGATTACTAAAGGCCAAGATGTTTGAGAAGAAGCTAACAGCGGTCAGGGTTAGGAAACATTACGGAGACTATTGTATGAGGATGAAGAGTAGGATGGTTAACAAGAGTGCACGGGAGGAACAAATCTTTATCAAACAGTTTGAAAAAGGTGAGCTTCTCGTTATGTACTATATTTTCTTGCCCAACACTTCGTGGAGCAGAGTTCAGTACATGATTCAGAGCTTCTAACTCCTACAGTTCAGTACATGATTCCAGTCAGAGCTTCTAACTCCTACATCTCCTCCAGGTTTAAAGTTGCAGAAGGAACGGATGTTACAATCGAAGAAAGAGGAAAAACAGCGACAAGAGGAAAAGGAACGAAAATACAGAGATGAAATCAAGAAAATTGAACAGGTAATCTTAGCATTTTGATGTGCTCGTTTTTTTTGCGTTTATCTTCCTGCCATTTCCCCGACATTCTACCTCCCTCACTTACTATGGCTGTGACTCCCCATCTGGCGCCCCTCTCTATGGCGCCCCTTCGTACCGTTGTGACTCTGCCGCCTCCCCTCTCTGACACCCTCTCACTACCATAGTGACTCTATCTCCGCCCCCCTAGCCCTCTGACACCCCTCCCCCACTAGTTGTACAAGGACCAGGTGGATCTGATGCAAGATAAACTAGATAAGGAGAGAGGAGAGAAGATATCGTGGACCGAGGAGAGAGCGAAACATGTCAAACGATACAAAGCTAAGAAGGTATGAGTTGACAGTTACTACCACCTGTTACTACCACCTGTTGTTATACACTGACATGGTACATGCACATTTCCTTACATCTACAATTGTTGTTTCCAATTTCCATATCGGTCACTGTTAACACAATCTGTATCTTCCAGAGAGCTGCAATGAAGAGGACGATTGAAGCACTGCAGAAGGAACTGGTTATATCTGAAGACAGTCTACATTTTAAAACACAGGATATTGAGAACCTCTGCTGAGAGAAAACAGTTTTCAAAGTTATGACAGAAACCTAATCGGACTTTTTATTAGGGAATGTGGTTCGGATTGATTCCGAATCGACATTCCAACACAGTGTAAATAGTGAATTTATTATTTTCGTTAACTTTTCCACAGCCCCCAAAATCGGTTCATCGTGCACTTTGTTTACAACGGTCACTGCCGCTTAGACGTAGCGCGCGGTACCACAGGACTAGTGTTATCTGCGCAGAGAGCCTGGGAAATTCAGCGCGGGTTGCAAAACAGAGCCATCTGTTTGAAACCAGCAGCCACCAGAGGTTGGGACCAGCCAGCAGCCACCTGAGCACCTGGGACAACTCTTGGCACCGGAGACACTTTAAACAGGGATTTAATATAGTCATCAGAAGTAAATAAACAACTACAAACATTATCAAAATCAACTAAAACACAAAAGAGTCCTCACAAAAAACTAAATCTGAAAACTTTTAAACAAACCCTCTAAAAACTGACAACAAATAAAGTTCACCACTTGAGTCTCTCTAACGGTGGCAGAGTTCTTGAATCCTTCTTCTTTCTTCGTCTTCTCTGGGTAGGTGGTGTTGGAATGAGGGGCTGTGGTTGTCTTCTTCTTCTGTTTCTGCAAGGTATAGAGACAAGAGAGTTAATTAATGAATTAATGAATCAACATCAATTTTCAGGGATCTGGCTCACAACTTACACCCATATCGAGATGACCCCAGACCCCCCCCACCCCCAAACCAGTACTGCACACTAACCGGGCGGTGTTGTATGGTGATTTGATTTGACTGAGATCTCCCAACATATTATCCATATTGACACTGCTCAGTTTCACATTTCTCCTCGCCTCATTCACAGCACTCAAGAACTTGTTGGTAGATAGCTGGTAACGCTGTTTAGAGCCAGGAAAACAAATGGGCTTAGTGCAGCAGATAAGATCACAGAAACATGACTAACAGAAACTAACTCTCAAAAAGATAGAGTTTGAAGATAGAGAGAATTGGCTAAGAGATAGTTGCTAAACATGCTGTTACATGCTCCTATTATTCTACTACTGACTGATAAAGATGGTTGCTGCTACATGCTAGGTTACCTGTTTTGTCGGTTTCTCTTCTCGGTTGGCGTCTATTGCACCTATGGATACATCATGAGTAGTGTTATTCAAATTAATTTTAGTCGGTAGAGAATCAAGAGAGGGAGCTGACTCTAAAAGAAGACACTCTGATTCTGTTTTCTAGAAAGGTTAGCTCACGTTTCATTTTGTTTCGAACACTGTCCATTATGTCCCTGGTTTTCCTGTTTTGGTTGTCCAGTTCTGAGTTCTGTTGGGCTATTAGGGCATTGATCAGCTTCTTCTGTTGATCTACACCTTGACCACTTCTCTGTAGTATGGAGAGGAATATTTAAGTATAATAGGAGCATTAACATTAGGAGCCTGGTATGTAGTAGTAGACACTTTTGTCACATTGCAATGGAGCCAAGTAGACACTCACCGCTTCGTTAACATTGAACAAGGTATCTCGTTGTGTTATCAGCCTGGCAGGTCTCTCCACCTCCTCAATCCTCCCCCTCCATCCTGCTGTGTCAGCAGGTTCCTTCCTAATCACTGGACTTTTACTGCGCTCCCTACAACATGTTCATAGGCTGCATTATAATGCATTAAACAGAATATTAGACAGGACTGTGTATTGTGGTTTTACGGAATGTTCTTGATTCGTTAGAGTAGTGTTGAGGTGATGAATTACCTTGTCTCCAGTAAGATGTCAGATAAAGAGTACACAGCAGATATCTCGTCATCATCCTCCTCTACAGCTCCTAGTAATGCTGCAGTGGTGGTGTTACTAGTGGTGGTGTTACTAGCTGCAGTCATGATGATGTCATTACCAGCACGTGTGACGTCATGATTACTATTTGTGACGTCACCACTACTGATGACATCAGAGGAGCTGATGAGAGCTGAGGAGGAGGTCAGATCGCTGCTGGTAGTCAATTGTTCTGCTGTAGAGGGCGGTGTATTAGGATGGTGAACTGTATTGGGGGTAGTAGTGGGGTCATTACTTGCTGCTTCATCTGCTTCACTGACATTTGGTGCTTCACTCGCCCCTAAAGGTGCCTCAGTAGCATTAGCCACTCCTAAAGGTGCCTCAGAAGTAGCTTCACAGACAGTCTCGCTCAATGCTGCAGTATCCTCCACTACTACAACAGGTAGACCCCCCTTGACATCATTGTTCAGACTCTCAGAATCTCCCACAGAGTCCTGGTTCAGACTCTCAGAGAGTCCTTCTATAGCATGCCTATAGGTCCTATTACTGTACCCAGGTCTCGCTGGGGCTGGTGACGTAACACGGGGAGGTGGGACCTCCAACATCCTCCCATCCCCCGTGTTGGTCTGGTAACTAGTCACATACCCCACCAGAAACTCCACCGTCTCAGCTTGTGCTTCACAGTCAAGAGAGAGGGCTGTGTCGGAGGTTTCAGCAGCCCTCTCTGGGTCAAAAGAGGGCACTTGGGAAGTGAGCGACACTGGCACATACACATTGGATATACTATTACAGGGTGGCCGGGGTAGCAATGGCTCACTCTCAGCTGTATTTACACGAACTCGCTCAGAAAATGTGACAGCCTTACGATTGTTTTTTAGTAACGCCTCAGCAGCAAGACTCCTAGGATCTGGTATCTCTTCTTCCTCTTCTTCCTCTTCTTCTTCCTCGGAGTTGGGAGGTGGGACGGTGTGATCTGGTTTCTTGACGACCACCACCTCAGACACGGCCCTGGGGGTGGCAGAGGAATACTCATCTTTCTGCCACTGGGCAGAGGATGGAGGGGTGGAGAACACACCACTTCTCTCTTCAATAGATTCCAGAGCAGTGGTGGTCGGTGGTGGCACTCTAGTAGTGGTGGTACGACGCGGTGGTGGGGCAGTAGTTCGTGCTGGTTTCTCAAACCTGTCAACTTTCTTCTTCTTAGGTCGGATTATCTCTCTGGTTTCTGAAACAGCCTGCTCCACGATTAGTACGGGGGGGGGGGGATTGTAGGTGGGGATATTGGATATCAGGGAATAGGATTGACACAACAGGGGGTTGGAACTGGAAGGGTTGAGAGAGGATTGGGAAATGGGGAAAGATAATTTCGGGTGGTAAAGACACACTGAATCATGGAACATACGGAAAGAAAAGTTTCATGCGAACTGATAAATTGGAAAACAACAAAACTAATATTATCAAGTTCCTATTTTGTCCTAAAACCGACCAAAACCTCTTGGACCACCATCACGGGCACCACGACCGAATCAGGAAATACTGGTCCCTGATTGGCTGATAACCAGTCACGTGACCTAAATAACGAGCTCTGATTGGTTCCTGCCTAAAACCGACCAAAACCTCTTGGACCACCACGGGCACCACGACCAAAGCCCCCTCGTGGGCCACCCCTGGGTCCACCCCTGTTGAACTGAGGTGCCCATGAGCTCATATCACCTGCACCTCGGCCCATTCCACCTCGGCCCCCACCCATATTCATGCCACCTCTTCCCCCACCCATATTCATACCACCACGGCCACCACGGGGGTGAGGTGACATGCCAGGACTCATTCCTCCTCCTCCACCCGGGGCTGGATCCCCCAGGGTCAACTGGAACATGCTAGTGTTGCTATTAGGAGTTGCAGTCCGGAGGGGAGGGAGTGGTGATGCCCTACCATTATACCCCTTCTTAACACGATTGAGGGCTGGATTCCCCTTATTCTTTGCCATCAGCTCATCAATTAACTTCTTCTGATCCTCTATTGTGTTCTCATGTGCCTCTCTGATCTTGTTCTGTGTCTCCAGATCCTTCAATAACGCCTTCATCTTGTTACCCATGTTCTGAGGATCACTCTTGCTCTGATTATAGAGCCGCTTCAGATCAAGTACCACCTTGTGCCTGTACCTCCTAACAGACCCACACACGGCCTCGCTTGTTTTGGTGGGGTTAGCAATATATTGTCCCACTTTGGACATCTTATTATTTAGTAGATCTATCAGTTTCTCCTGGGCAGGCACCTCCAGATCCCTCATGATCTCAAGCCACTCCTCTTTGAACTGGTATAGAGGGAGAGAGAGAGAGTTATACAGAGCTAGGTGCCTCATTATGCTTCACTGAGAGATGATGAGACCAGGTGTGCCATCTAGGGGAGAGACATCCCTTACAAGGTGCGGTGGAAGATGAGAGAGGGTGACCCTCAACAAGGTGCCATGTTATCTCGTATATATCATGACGTACCAGGCTGTTGTGATCGGACCTGCTGCTGCACAAGGAGAGAGAGGGTTGTGTGGAGATGCCTTTTAGACTGATCGGGAGCAGCAGCAGCCAGCGTAGCAGATTTGGGCGTAGATAGATAGAGAGGAGATTAGATAGAGATATATAGTAGAGTATAGATAGAGATTAGAGAGGAGGTTGAGATCGGCAGAGAGAAATAAGGTAAAAATGAAGCAGAAAAGATGATCAAAGGATAATTTTTCAGCAGTAAAAAGGAAAGCAAACGAAAGCAGATAGAACGATATTGAAAGTTATTGAAGTTATCGAAAGTTATTGAGTTTTTCAGCAAAAAAAGGAAAGATTAGAATAAAGATTGCATGCGAGGGGGCTCATTGGGTAGACACAAAGTGCATGGCAGCTGTTACCTTTGCGATCTCTGGGGTGGGAGTTCTGTTCTCGTTAATTTCATCCAGACCACTCACATCCCCACTCATGGCAGAAATGGGACTCTGGCCCTTCTGGACAACTGGAATGAGGGGGTGTTAGGGATCCCGCGGTAAGAGTTTCTCTAGACACTTTAAATGCTGGTAAAGAAGGAGGAAAGATGGTGTTACGATGCTTTTAATGGGTGAAAAAGATGGGAGAGAGATAGCGCATGTCCCGTACACTGCAGCGAACACACACAGTTTAACACAATGCAGCATGGTAGGGTACTGGGGCAGGTCTGTCTGGTGGCGCTCAGAACAGCACTGCAAGACAGGGGGCGGGTCTGTCTGATCTGGTGGCGCTCAAAGCAGCACTGCCAGACAGGGGTGCAGTTATAGATAGTTCAGCACACACGGCTCGGTAGATTTCAGCAGGACTGCACGACACGAAGTTTCAACCTGCTCGAAGCAGATCAATGTAGGCATTCAGTTCCTCCTTCGCAGCAAAATCCTTGGTAACCAGTCTGGCATCATGCCGGGGCATGAATGCCAGGTTTTCATCTCTCCACCCCTTTAGAATTATATTCCGTGCAGTAGGGATCTCAACATTGGCCACAAAACTCCTCTGTTGCGTCAGAACATGTTTAAACAGCTCCTCCTTCAGTTTATCAGACATATCCATGGCATTAACATCTTCATAATTCAACTTCCATAGTGTCAGTGGGTCCTGTCCAGACTCCTTTAGGAATCTCATTAGTGCAGGTGAGGCTTGCAGGTACTTTGCCAGGTATATCGCATTCAGCAGCTCATTTAACTCCTCCTCGGATAGACCCAGTGCCAGTATATCCGCCTCCTCTAACTTGGTAATATCAGATATCCCAGCAGCCCTGAGTTTGTCTAGTAAACTACCCGATAACGATGCAGCCACATCAGGGTCATCTAACCGGTAAGCCCGGGAACTCCTGGAGCCCAGTTTTAGTCGGTGTTCAGCCAGCTCCCTTCTTCTCTCTTCATCAGCCCTCATTCTCTCCTCCAACTCTCTGAGTCTGTCCTGCTCTGAACGGAGCCGGGCCTCCAGCTCTGAACGCTCCCTTTCTAACCGCTCTGCATCTTCTGAAAATACAACCTAACCCTTGAAGTCACACTACTAAACTACTACTCGCTACAAAAAGTGTTGGTTTTCTAGAAAAGTGTGGTGTTGGGTCTGTTGGCCGCGGCGGAAGGAGTTCGAGAGGGTCGGCGGGATGAGGAGGTCAAAACGTTACCTTTTGCTCCGGCTTTCTTCCTCGCTGGCTCACTCTCAATAACGTACTTATCCGCTGTTACCACTCGTACCTGTAGGACACATGATTTAGGAAATCTATCTCCGCGTTATCTTCTACAATATAGGCACAAAAGTGAAACTCTGAGAACAGTGAAACTCTGAGAACAGTGAACACTGAAGACACGATGTCCAAAACAGTGAGGTGTGTCTCACATTGAAGGTATATTCTGCGAGTGGTTCAAGGTTGCTAACTCTGTAACTCTGCTCTCGGCCTGTGTAGATAACTTGACCGTTCATCACCAGTTCATAGTGCTCGATAGGGCCCAACTGTTTAGGAGGATCCACCCAACTGACGTTGATTTCATTAGCCCCACCACTAGTTGACAGGATGGGCTTCTTAGGAGGGTAGTCACCTGGGTAGACGTGAGTGAGTTAGTTAGATAAAAGACGCTAACACGTGAACCAAATAATGATCAAATGGGTACCACAAACCATTGACTACAATACCCAACTGTGTTTCTTACTGAGGTTGAGTGTAGAACACATGATAGGGGCTTGCCAGGTTAGACTGTTTTTTCGCGTGCCCCGCCCGCGAAAAGAATAAAAGAGTTTGTACAAAACAAGATAGGGGCACTCTTCTCGCCCTCCACTAACAAACAATCCACGTGACACACAACACCATATATGGGTATCACGTGGACTTTAAAACTGTGTTTCTTACTAAGGTTGAGTGTAGAACACATGATGGGGGCACTCTTCTCACCCTCCCCAGCCGAGGTGACTCCAGCCACTTGGACAGCCACACTGGTACTGTGGGGTAGGTCCTTTACAACAAAGGCCGTCTTCTCCAGACCCACTACTGACACTCTCTCTCCGTTCACGTATATGTTGTAGCCGGTCAGAGTTCCGTTAGGGTTGGCAGGTCCACTCCAACTGATCTTGATAGAGTTGTGTTGAGGTTTCCCCTCATTCACTACCTCACCAGGGGGTCCAGGAACTAAAGGGGAGGTGTGAATATGTAATGAACTCTTTGTGCCGTGTAAACATCCCAGTATGTCAGGCAAAAAAGACAGTAGAAACCAGTTCTATTATTGAACTTGCGACTCAAACAGGTTCATATATTGATAAAATGGGGGTTTGAGGTTCAAGGCTATACAGTTTATAATACACAAACCTCCTTCTGATGTAGTGATGATGGCAGGTCCGCTGTAAGGACCCTCATCAGAGTTACCAATCGCTCTGACACGGAACACATATGAGGTGAAGGGATTGAGGTTCTTGACATTAGTGGTAGTGCTGCTCCCCTCATACACACACGTGCATCCTGGAAGATAGGGGGTTGGGGAGGGAAGATTGACTTTGAAGTGTTCGAGTTAAAACTAGGAGGGAAGAGCCTTGGAGTCATGTGTACCCCACTACTCACATACCTTGGTATAGTTGGTATCTGGGTCGGTTACCAGGTGTCGCTACCACTGAGTCCCATCTGGCCGAGATGGAGTTACTGTCTACAGTGGTCAAGACGGGAGGGGCCAGTTTTGGCAACCTTCCAAGGATCTCAATCGTCATCTTCACCTCCGTCATCAGGTCACTTTTTAACTGAGATCCCCTTCACCAACTTCCTCAGCACAGAATAGACTGACTTGTGATCTCGGAGTCGGAACACGCCCTCTTTTTGACTACATATTGCCCGCAGAGTTACTGCAGCAAACCACGGCTGTCTCGTCGTCTGGGTCTGTTATTAGTCGTGCTAGCTGGTCGAGAATTAACTCACTGTTTACGTTACCTAGCAACCTGGGGAGAGGGATATATTGTTGTTGGGGTGGCGTTACCTAGCAACCTGGGGAGAGGGGTATTGGTGTTGGGGTGGCGTTACCTAGCAATAATATATGCGGGGGGGGGGGGGGCTGTTTTCGAGGGGAATTGAATTGTTATCTTTGGAATACAAGAAATTCAGTAGACGCTGTCTTTTTTAGTCTAGTAGATAGTTCTAAACATGATATGGCGGTGCAACCAACCTGTCGTGCCCTTCTCTGCTGTTAGCAAGGCAGCTGAAAGCAAAACAAGCATTCTTCCTTGGTCCGGGCTCATTATTATAAAGCATTTTAGTCATTGCAGTCATCGTGTTTTTGAAGTTGGTCATCTCCAATAGCTTTGTTCTGGCGTCCTCTCTCTCCAACAGGCGACCAATAGCAAACGCAGAGTTCATACTACTTCCTGGAGAGGGGGTGTGTCAGATTTAATCTGTTTGTTTAATTTAAACTTTAAACCCCCTGACTCAGGGCCTGAGCGGCGAGACACAATGAATTCCTCAAAATAGAAAGGAGTTGGAGTGTTTGGTTGCTCCTGGTTACCTGGATTGTGTCCACAGAGTGACACACACAAATTGGTCAAGATGTAACTTGATCGCTCATGTGTCAGGATCTTAACTATTCCTTCTTGGGATAGGGTCAACCTGAAATCAGAGAGGGTTCAGAACACCAATTCTCACTCTCAGGTCCTGATCCAACTTGTAGACCATAAAGTCGGATTTTTTGAAGTTGTCACCCCCCTTTTCGTGCGCGGAATGTTTTTGCGCGTCACATCACATGTTAACGTGTGGTGTGCGCGTCAAAATTGATAAATTTCACATGCGCGGTCATTTTGGGGTGACAACTTCAAAAAATCCGACTTTACTGGATTGTGCGCGTCATTGGTGTACTTTCACCACTCCCGAGACTGCGCGCGCTCCCTCTCTCCCCGACCTCTGAGTGTGCGTGTGTGGGACACAGAGGCAGGTGCTCCAAATCTGATAACCGACCTGGCAACTACAAGTGCTGAGTTACTGGCTGCCCATTGGTGGGGGTCAACAGTCAATACTCCCAGGATCGGGAGGGCGTCTTCAAACGCGGCTTGTTGGAGAATCCAGAGGCGACCATCCGCAGATTCGGCCTGTGTGAGAGGATGATCTTAATACTGAAAGTTTTAATACTATCCGATCTATATCTGCCTTCATACAATATCTTTTTACATGTTCTACTGATCATACAGTGATGGTTCACCACAAGTATTCATGGTAAGATTGTTTAAAAACACCGCTCCTATAGTCAGTGAGAGGGTGGCGGGACAGACACGGTGGAGTGACATGATAGAGGGGATGGTAGGGAATGGTTAAAAGCAATTTAAAAAAGGAGGAACATGCTCATATTATTTGAGCTATTTATCGTTTACAAGTGTGCATGTTGTCACGACAACAAAGTGCCCCATTCAGATGCAATTGACCTGATGATCCCACCTCTCTTTGTATCCCTCTGTCTCCCTCCTTCTCTCTCCCTCTTTCACTCACTCACTCTCTACACATCTCCCTTTCTCTCTCACCACTTATTTCCCTTCGCTTCCCTTTCTGTCTCCCATATGACGCATTATCCCGGGATATGAATAGAAATGAATGGGATATGAACGATTATGTGTTTGACCCCGCCTCTTGGAAGTATTCGATTATAGAAATCTAAAAAGAGGGAAAACGGATCATAGAGTAGTATGTGGCTGCAGGGAGAGAATGGTGAACTATATGCCACCTTATATATTACTTCTAAACCTATACATTTCTTACTCTCCGATAGTAAACGAAATTTATATCATATGACCACTGCTCGACTCCTCTATACGATAATTGCCAGACTATACACAGTACAACTTATTACTGTACACAGTAATTACTGTAGTCCACATACACGAAATATCAAAACGACTTACTATGTTAGCTATAGTTCCTGCTGCGTTCATCACCACGTTTTTATCATCGCTCATTAGCATGTTAACCAGGGCAGTAAACAGGGTGGGGTTGCTCTGTCCACTGGCAGCAGTGTTCCGAGGTACTGATAACACATACTCCCTACATCGAGGGTGCTCCACTATGGTCCCTAGAATATGTACCACAGACTCTGTCAACCTGGGGGAGGGAGGGATATGGAGTGTATAACTTGGAGCTGTGACATTGAACCATAATTGGGGTCGTACTTTAGTTCGTAGGCCCAGGAGTG
Source organism: Hormiphora californensis (assembly GCA_020137815.1). Classification (NCBI taxonomy): domain Eukaryota; kingdom Metazoa; phylum Ctenophora; class Tentaculata; order Cydippida; family Pleurobrachiidae; genus Hormiphora; species Hormiphora californensis. The sequence goes on from CM035350.1 coordinate 9,859,753, forward strand.
TGCACGGGGATACTTGAAGGGGTCGTTCAGAGACATGAACCTAGTAGTGCACGGGGATACTTGAAGGGGTCGTTCAGAGACATGAACCTAGTAGTTATCAAGCAAGACAAGGAAATATACTCAAAGAAAGACTGGACTAAAGCAGTCCACTTTGGCGTGAAATAGACAGAAGAAAAGAGAGAAATAGTGAGAGAGAGAGAGAGAGAGAGAGAGAGAGAGAGAGAGAGAGAGAGAGAGAGAGAGAGAGAGAGAGAGAGATAGAAAGAAGGGAGAGAGAGAAAAAAAGATAGCGGGAGTGAGAGAGAGAGAGAAGGAGAGAGTAATACAGACGAAGAAAGAAAAGAAGTTAGGGAGTGAGAAGTAAAATCAAGATTTAGAACAATTAGCAAATTACTTGAGAACTAAGCGGTCTTGCATGACTACGTGGTGCGTCCCAACATAAAGTCTAAATGGACTTTAGAGAATCCTAGTAGAACTAAACTTGTGGTGGAAGTGTAACGAATCATCAGAAAATAACATGCCTAAATTGTAAATGATATACCATTACCAAACTTCCAACCCGGCCGGTTTTATTTTCATACCTTTTATCGTCGAATTCAAGGAGATCGACGAGTCCAGCAATCGCCTCATGACCATTATCATGCTGTAATAGTTTATACACCTGACACAGAGAGAGAGATAGTTACTCCACCCTGTCTTAGGACGTCTGTATCAAATGTTCGAATGTAAGTGTTACAAAATAATTGTGTGGGAATTCTATTCTTTATATCACCGCAAGTAGGGGGCTCGATAACATGCACTGTCTCTTCACACACTGCAGCCAGTATTATAGTACTACTAAGCAGCACGTTCTAACCGCAACTCAACTTCTTACTAATAAAATCAGATCTTACCGCCGCTTCCGATTGCGTGTCAATGAAGTCAGTGAGCCAAGATAGGACGGTGGGTGCTCTGTAGACGTCTCGGCTGGCTAGATACGAGAAATACTTCTCCACGATGTCTTCACTTGGAGAACTTGTCATGTTGTCTACTACGTTACCATAACACCTCCCTACCCTACATGTCAGTATGAGTAAGGATTAGTCATTTAGATTGATGCAGGTGATGCCTCTGTACTTTGTTATATGATACGGTTAAAGAGAAACAACGATTTTGCAGTACTAATATTCAATTAAGAACAGGTCTGTAACAATTCATAGTGTGATGTGAGCCACAGATATTGAGAATAACACGTGAGCTACACTGTGATACGAGTTGTCTGGCGTTGTGACCCCATCTGAGCGCACTGTCACCGCCAGACAGGATACGAGAGGGAGAAAAAGTAAAAGAGAAAAAGCAAGGGAGAAAATTTAAGAGAGACTATGATGCAGAGTACGGCATGTGATCTCATAAATCCCTAACAGGAAGAGAGAAAGAAATCAAGAGAGTTACTTATTGAGGGATGTGATCCAATCCGTGACGACGATTTAAGGTTGGTCGTCAGCGGATCAAGTATGGGCCTTGGCATATGTTGCAGACCCCATTTTTATTCTGCAATATGCAGAAATTTTCACCCCTATTCTCGTGCAATCGTTTTTTGTGCACCTCATTCCTTGTTTAATTTCCCTGTCTAATTTCCATGTTAACGAGTGATGTTCACGGCAAAAAGTGAAAAATGTCACAAAATTTGAAGTTTGAGGCGACTAGACGACATCAAAAAATCCGACTTTACTATGTAGTGGGAATTCTTGGCGTGCTAAAGTAGAGCACGAGAATTTCAGAAGGAATCTGCAAAGCATTGAATTCACGCACGATTAGCACTTTGAAGAACACACGTGTTGTCAATCTGGCGCTCTGATTGGTCAAGCAATTCAATTCAATTCAATTGTTACATTTGATACCCCGCAAATTGACTCAATATAGCTAAGAGATAAACGCAAAAAACAGAGAAAAAATAACTCGTAATTAAAACGCCAGAGCTCTTAAGCCAGCCTTCTTATGCGGCAGTCCATACAGAAACAGTAGATAGATCAAGGTGGGTACACACTGAGGGACTGTATGAATAAGTTAATTAAAATAGTTATAATTAAAAAGAAGAATTTAGAATTCCAATCATAAAAAGTAGTAGATTAATGATTAATAGTTAATTCAGTAGATAACGTTGTCGATAAGCTATACGATTACTTGGTTAAGAAAATATGTTAAAAAATTCACTGTGCTCAGTATAAAAAGGGGCTAGACTCGGAACTCAGAACAGAACAAGACACGTAAAACAAGACAGACAGCGACTAGACAGATCTCTCTTCTAACAAAGCTACAAATCAGCCAGCAGGACCGTATGACTTGTCAAAGAGGTGCGTCTTCAGCTTCGATTTGAAGAGTGACTCATCTGTGCAGCTTCGAATTGTTTGAGGCAGGACATTCCACAGTCTCGGTCCTGCTACTTGGAAAGCACGCTGAGAAGTTTTATACTTAGTGGAAAAGTCTTTTTGGAGAAGTGTTGGATCATCATCATGTCTCAGTGATTTGCACTTTAGTTGCCGCCTTTGTATTAGACTCTGTAGGTAGGATGGTGCTAGATTGTTGATGCACTTGAAAACCATAAGACAGATCTTGTAGTCAATTCTCGCTGTGACAGGAAGAAAGTGCAGCTGCTTTCTCAGTTCTGTAACTCCTCTCCATTGCCACCTTCCAAAGATGAATCTTGTCGCTGCATTCTGCACTTTTTGAAGGCGGGTGATGTCACTTTTATCAGCTCCAATCAATAGGCCATTGCAGTAGTCTATGCGAGAGTGTATAAGGGAGTGAACCAGCTGGACTTTGTTTTTCTTTGACAGTTTGTCGCCGATGCGCCTCAGGTTGTGTAAGGTCATGTTGCAGTCCCTGACTACCTTGGAGATATGGGCTTTCATGGTGAGCCTTTCATCAAATATAACTCCTAAATTCCTTGCCTGTTCCGAGGGACTGATGTACGTTGCCGGTTGATCAGATCTACGCAGAGAGAAAGACTCATCATGAGCGATGGGATTTGTAGTTTTGTCAGTCCGCGATGATATAAACAGTAGTTCTGTTTTGGAGGGGTTGAGTTTCAAATAACTCGATGCCATCCATTGCTCGATTTCTGAGAAACATTGTCGAAGCTGATCTTCATTTTGTGTCCAGTTGTTGTTGGTAAACTTCACATATAGCTGAGAGTCGTCTGCGTAAAGGTGAATCCTCATCCCATGTTTGGCCGCAATTTTCTCGAGGTCTTTCGTGAACAGAATAAACATAAGGGGCCCCAAGATGGATCCCTGGGGCACTCCAATGTATACACTTACTTCAGCAGACTGGGAATCACCTATTTTGACAACAGCTTTCCTTCCTTCGAGATAAGAAGAGAACCATTTGAGAGCTGTTCCACTGACTCCATACATGTGCTGCAGGCGACGTAGAAGGATTGTATGAGGAACAGTATCAAAGGCAGCAGAGAGATCAAGTAGAAGGAGTACTGCCTTACTTTTCTTGTCAGTCATCACGAGTAGATCATTAAAGATCTTCAGGGTGGCCGTTTCACATGAGTGTTTCTTTCTGTAGGCAGACTGCACTGTAGCAAACAGCTCGTGTTCTTCCAGGTGTTCCGTCAATTGTAAAGAAACGCACTTTTCGATGATTTTAGAGATGAAGCTGAGGTTGGAGATAGGCCTGTAGCTTCCAACATCGTTGCTGTCTAACCCTTTCCCCTTGTACACAGGCCGGATAACTGCTTTCTTGAGGACAGAAGGAAATACCCCGTTGACCAGACTACCGTTGACAATTGCTTTAATGATGGGGATCAGCTCGTGTATACAGGTTCCAACGAGCTTAGAAGGAATGGGATCGAGGTCACAGATTTTATAATTCATTGAACGAATGATCTTCACCAGCTCGTCACTGGTTACAGGTCTGAAAGAGTCAAACTTAGGCAGGCTATTTTCATCCTCAAGACCAGAAGCTTCCTCGGTGTCAGCACGCATTGCTTCAATTTCTGTGTAGATCTTGTTGATTTTTTCTTGGAAGAATTCAATGAATCTCTGGCATAGTTCGTCAAGATCCGTGTATTCAGGAAGTACTGATGAATTTTCATCCTTTCCCAGCAGACCATTCATGATTCTGTAAGACTTCTGCATATCACCATCGGCTTCATCAAGCTTCTCCCGATAATATCCATTCCTAACTCCAACGATAAACTTGGTTGCTGCTTTAGCCTCGTCACGTTTAGTTCGGAGACTGTCCCACAGTTTTTCAGGACACACAGATTTCAACAGCGTGGCCAGATACTGTCGTTCAGCTTTCCTCCTACGACGTTTAGCAGCTTGACAATCAGTGTTATACCACTTGGGGCCTGGATCTTCAGGGACAATCATCTCAGTGACCGGGGCAAGTTCATCGAGAAACTCAGCCAACATCTCATCATACAGTTCAATAAGTTCCTCCACCTCCGAGGGAAAGTTTTCTATGTCACAGAGAGGGGACTGTAGGATTGAGAATATTAGCTGTTCAATATCCAGTGATTTCATGTCTCTTTTCTTCACCGAGACAAACTTCTTCCGCTGGGCTGTAACTCCATTTTCTAGGGTGAATGACACCAGGGCATGATCAGGTACAGCAGGAATCATATCCACTTGTCACCCCTCCCTCTCCACACCAGCTCTCTCCGGTGCTCCTCTCCTGGGTCACCCCTCCCTCACCACACCTGCTCTCTCCGGTGTTCCTTTCCTGGGTCACCCCTCCCTCACCACACCTGCTCTCTCCGGTGCTCCTCTCCTGGGTCACCCCTCCCCCTCCACACCAGCTCTCTCCGGTGTTCCTCTCCTGGGTCACCCCTCCCTCACCACACCTGCTCTCTCCGGTGTTCCTTTCCTGGGTCACCCCTCCCTCTCCACACCAGCTCTCTCCGGTGTTCCTTTCCTGGGTCACCCCTCCCTCTCCACACCAGCTCTCTCCGGTGCTCCTCTCCTGGGTCACCCCTCCCTCACCACACCTGCTCTCTCCGGTGTTCCTTTCCTGGGTCACCCCTCCCTCTCCACACCAGCTCTCTCCGGTGCTCCTCTCCTGGGTCACCCCTCCCTCACCACACCTGCTCTCTCCGGTGTTCCTTTCCTGGGTCACCCCTCCCTCTCCACACCAGCTCTCTCCGGTGTTCCTTTCCTGGGTCACCCCTCCCTCTCCACACCAGCTCTCTCCGGTGCTCCTCTCCTGGGTCACCCCTCCCTCACCACACCTGCTCTCTCCGGTGTTCCTTTCCTGGGTCACCCCTCCCTCACCACACCTGCTCTCTCCGGTGCTCCTCTCCTGGGTCACCCCTCCCTCTCCACACCAGCTCTCTCCGGTGTTCCTTTCCTGGGTCACCCCTACGTCTCCGGTGTTCCTCTCCTGGGTCACCCCTCCCTCTCCACACCTGCTCTCTCCGGTGCTCCTTTCCTGGGTCACCCCTCCCTCTCCACACCAGCTCTCTCCGGTGTTCCTTTCCTGGGTCACCCCTCCCTCTCCACACCAGCTCTCTCCGGTGCTCCTCTCCTGGGTCACCCCTCCCTCTCCACACCAGCTCTCTCCGGTGCTCCTCTCCTGGGTCACCCCTCCCTCACCACACCTGCTCTCTCCGGTGTTCCTTTCCTGGGTCACCCCTCCCTCACCACACCTGCTCTCTCCGGTGCTCCTCTCCTGGGTCACCCCTCCCTCTCCACACCAGCTCTCTCCGGTGTTCCTTTCCTGGGTCACCCCTACGTCTCCGGTGTTCCTCTCCTGGGTCACCCCTCCCTCTCCACACCTGCTCTCTCCGGTGCTCCTTTCCTGGGTCACCCCTCCCTCTCCACACCAGCTCTCTCCGGTGTTCCTTTCCTGGGTCACCCCTCCCTCTCCACACCAGCTCTCTCCGGTGCTCCTCTCCTGGGTCACCCCTCCCTCTCCACACCAGCTCTCTCCGGTGTTCCTTTCCTGGGTCACCCCTCCCTCACCACACCAGCTCTCTCCGATGCTCCTCTCCTGGACCACCACTTCGATCCCTACACCTGAGACCGCAACCGAATACTCTGCTCATTCTTCTTCTTCTCATGGTACTCCCAGGCCTCAGCTTTAACGTATCCTGGTTAAGTGGAAGTGGTAAATCCCACAGTAGCACTTTTATAGACACCGAACCAGTCCCTGAGGATCAGACTACACCCACCAAAGCTAAACCTGACGCTGAATTCGTTACTCCCCAAGCAACAACTCCTCATCTCAGCAACACCACTCCCCAAGCAACAACTCCTCGTCTCAGCAACAGATACCTGAGCCGGAAAAGAACATGCAGCGAACATTCCATAGACGGATCCATATTAGACAATATCGGGCAGGATACACCGTCCCGGAATGAACCTGCATATTCACAGCTCGACTCCAGAGGCCCTGTATACGACCCAAAGACCAACACACAGATACTGTTTAAGTCTACAGAAACAGACTTCCTGGATACCATTGACCTATTGAGCATTGGACGCCAAATAAGTCACGACCTGATGGAGATACATGGGAACAACACCCTCAACTCGAAGTGCAAACTAAACATACGAACAGCCAGTAATGATTGTCCGAAAATATACAAGGACCTTATATCCGCACTCCTCAACACACGTCAATCAATCTACCCAGACATCCCCGGCGATGATTGGAACAATCTGACAATCATCTCCACCTACAGCAGGGAAAATGAAGTCAAATTCGTCACTGCAAATGATGTCTTGACAATCGTCCATATCGGAAGATCGCAGACTGTTCAATACAAATCAAAATACAATATAGTGGACGCTCCTCTCGACAAAATCAGTGCTCTATTCATCAACCCGAAACACAGGAGCTCTGTCAAGGTTATCACTAGCTCCTCCTCTGAAGAATCCCTTGACTTCCACTACTGGATAGTCCCCACATTCAGAACTCCAATACAAAATCCCATTCCACCTGCTGTGGAACCGGAATCCATCAGCCACACAACAGACTCGGCAAGAGAAACCACTGCCCAAGCATCTGACGAAACGAACGATCCCAAACCAGAGACCCGGGTAACCATAACCCCAGAAGAAAAAGATCCAGATGGCGCAACCGAGTCCACAACCACAAAAGAGATCAGTCCTGAAACAAGCTCAGAAGTGGCAACACCGGACTCGCCTAACCAAATTATCTTTGAACCCGACAGCAAAAACTTCATCAAAAGGGAACTGGCGACAAATATAATCACTTCGGCCAGCAAGAAAACCCTCAAGAAGCTCTGCGAAGCAGCCGACCACACCTTCACTGACATACTCGATGCAAGGATGCTCCTTCTCAAAGACCTAGACTCTATCTTTGAAGAAACTAGTAGGCCCTCGGCTAAGTTTTGCCGAGCCATGCTGGAACAGTTGACATCAACCGCCGTAAACTTGGAACTAGACCGACTTGAAATTGAGTCAAGTGTCAACACGGTGGCCTTCAAAAGAACTCTACTGGTCAAACACTGGTGCGAAGATTCTGAATCTACCCCACATACAGCTAGCCAAAAACCCGTTACTGCAGCAAGCTTAAAGAAATCTTCCAGGAAACAGCAGATTAAGGCCCCGACCGATCAACAGAAGGTTGGAGAATCCTCAGAACACACCAATGGGAACAGACAGGAAGATGTAGCCAAACAACCCGCTCAGCCTGAATCCTCTAAAGATATCATAATCAAGCTAATGGAAGAAAGACTTCTCTCACTGGAAAGAAAGATGGACTCGATGTCAGCGGCAATGGTCGCCAGCGACAACGGAACAGAACTGCTCCTAAGAGAATCAGAAACGAAGATCAAGAACCTCCAGAAATCAGTGGAAGATCAGCAAAAACTCTTACAGAATCAGCAACTGTTGATCAATCAACTTCAAACCACCACGAACAACCTGAACCAAGCCCTTGAGAAATGCACCAAGGACCTCCAAGAACTCCGACCTACCCCTAGCAACCACCAACCATCCTACAACTCACGGAGGAGGCAGGGCTCTACTAGACCAGATCAAAGCACAACCAGCTCTGGCAACACCACTCCAAACACCATCAGTCCCCACATGAGGCAGCCCAACGCACAACCACCCACTCAGAGAGGAACCACAACTGCAAGTGGAGACCTCGCTCCAAGAAAACCAAAATGCTTCATAGCCCACGGCGCGGAAATGGACTCATTTGATAGGACGCTGTTCTCAAAATCTTTCGACATCGAAACACACAAGATAACATCACTAGAGGAGGCCAAGACTGAACCCTCACATCCCAGTGAACTCCAAAAAGCTATCAGGAAGCATCGCCCCGGTGCCATCGTCCTTCACGTAGGCAAGGAGGACATCCTTAAAAAACTTAAAGACAAGCAACCTATTTCAGCTGAGATAGAAATACTAAAGTCTGTGGTAAAAGGGATACTACAAAACACCCCCTCTAAGATCTGCGTATCTCTACCGATACCGGCTCCCAAACTACCATCTCTCGATGCCAGCATCAAAAACTGGAACCTACAAATATCCAGATTCATCACAGAACTCAGGAAAAACCCAGCCTTCACTAACCGGGTATTCACAATAAACAACGCCAGAATCGGTGAACACACTACAACCCAAGTTGCAACAGACAGTGGGATAGAAAGTATACCAACCGAACATGGTGGGAAAAAACTCTGGCTAAATCTCAGAGAAGGGCTAAACAGAATGACCAATCCTAACCACAAAAGAAGAACTCACAATGAAGAGTAATTCTCAAGGTGCACCCGAGGCAAACAGTTGCACGCTCAACATCGTGTCCTGGAACATTCACGGAATCAAAGACGCTAATCTTGGGCCCAAAACCAACTGTCATGAATTCCTCGCCCAACTGGGTGGTTCCCACGTATTCCTGCTACAAGAAACAAAGGGATCTGTTGAAGTTGACAGCTACATCTGCCACAACAAGACACGTCCCAACCCACGATCTGGCGGACTAACCATCGGCGTCCACTCAACTATAGCAGCACACACTAAACTAATCAAAACTGACCACGAGGACCTTCTCGCACTAAGGATTTCCAGGAAAATCACCGGGACAGGGAAGGACCTCACCATCATTAATGTATACGACTCCCCACCCGAAAGCAGTTACAAAAAGAAATGGGCAGGTACCAGTGAGGAGAGGGACACACTCCATGACCTGAGCCAACTGCTCCTATCTCTAAGGCAAACCGAGATCCTAATTGCCGGTGACATGAACGCTAGATTGAGTGGACTCAACACGATCCCACCGACTCAACACATCTCTGATGACATTCTCTCCAGCGGAGACCCGTCTTATAAGGAACTCCGCACCAGCAAAGATACTGTCTGCAATGACAGAGGAGCCAAGCTACTTGACTGTCTGTCATCAGCTGAGCTTACCATCCTAAACGGCTGTACAATTGGCGATCTAACAGGACAGTATACCTGTCACACGTACAATGGAGCTAGTGTTGTTGATTACATCATTGCCTCTGATAGCATTCGCTGCTCCACCCGATCTCTCAAGGTCAGGCCACTCCTGCCACTATCGGACCACTGCCCAATAGAAGTGACGCTTAACACCAAGACGACATTGAAAAGTGCAACAGCCCAAAGGAAGTTTCTAAACCTACCAGACGCTCCTCGGCGAACCAAATGGAAAGACACTACCGCCCAGCTACTCAAAGAACGGCAAATGAAGGACTCTGATGCTATCTCTGGGTTAATCCGGACAACCTGCAATTGCCGTGATGATGTGTACACCATGAACCAAAAAATATCAGATCTGCTTGCCGCCCAACTCAAAAGCACTGAACCAGCTGTAGACAAGAAAAAGAAGCACAAAAAACGATACACGAAATCTAAATGGTATGATAAAGAGTGTGACATCCTACGCTTTGAAACCAACCGCCTTGCACGAGCCCAGGGCAAGGGGAAAACTGCTAACCCCAGGATCAAAGACCTCTACCACCAGCAGAAACGATTGTATCGTCGAACAATGAGGAACAAGAAGAGCCAGCTCAAGCAAAACTTGAGCAGCAGAATTCTCTCATCCAAAACATTGAACTGGGACACAATCGAGGAACTGAAACAGCAATTCGATCAAAAAGAGGAACTCAGCATCTCTCATATGACCGACTTCCACAGCTTCTTCAATCAGCTTTACTCCAAAAATCAGAACGAGAAAACTGACACCTGGAAAGCTGACATCCATACTAAAATCAATCTGCAATCAGACCTGGAAAATGCACTCAACCAACCTATATGCACTAATGATGTCGAAAAGGCTATCAAGGATCTAAAAAGGGGCAAATCGCCAGGCATTGATGGAATACCTAACGAACTACTCAAAGAGGCATGTCCCAACACGATACAGCTACTCACACATCTGTATAACCAATGCCTCGAACACGGCGTGTACCCTTGGAACACTACGGTTATAACACCTATCCACAAAAAAGGGCCCAAACATGACCCTAACAACTACCGAGCCATTGCTGTAGGGAGCAGTCTGGGGCGTGTCTTCTCCGCCATCTATCTGGAGCGCCTAGTGAACTTCAGGAAGACTCACTGCCCGGACCCGCCCAACCAACAAGGCTTTGTGAAGGGTGCCCAAACCAGCGACCACCTCTTAACACTCCATACTGCCATTCAGAAAGGAATACAGAACAAAGGAAGGCTCTACACTTGCTTTATCGACTTTCGTAAGGCATTTGATGGCCTCAACAGAGACGCCCTTCTCCTAAAACTGCTAAACCTTGGAGTTCGTGGGAAGTTCTTCAATGTACTCGACCACATGTACAACAACTCCAAGGCTCGCCTAAAACTAGCCCAGAAACTCTCTGATCTCATTGACATCCAAATTGGTACAGAACAAGGGCATGTCACAAGTCCAGAGCTTTTCAAGTGTTTCCTCTTGGACCTATCCACAATACTCAATGATAAAGACCTAAAATCTGACCCAGTAGCACTAGGAACAGCCCTAGTGACTCACTTGCTCTGGGCTGATGATCTGGTACTTATGTCAACCTCGGCTAAGGGTCTACAAAAACTCCTCGATGCCCTCTACCGGTTCTGCTCTGATTGGGATCTTACCGTTAACACCGAAAAAACGGCTATAATGGTCTTTAACCAAGCTGGGAGGAAACTCAAAGAATCCAATGGCTTTCTCTACGGCGACTCACACATCCCATCAACCAAGACCTATCAATATCTCGGTTTGACTTTCTCGGTGAATGGTAACCTACGAGAAGCCCAAAAACAACTGAGAATCAAGAGCATGCGGAGCATTTTCGCCATAAAAAGAATAGTGGATATCAGATCAATATCCAAGCAAGCGGCCCTAAAACTATTTGATGCTCTGGTAGCACCTGTAGCAGGGTATGCATCAGCTATCTGGCTGCACGAAACAAGATTTCTCAAGACATCTATAAATGGGAAGCATGTGAAAACTACATCGAAGGACATCTGGGACGACCAAACAGAAAAATGTCAAACCAGCTTTCTGAGATGGCTACTAGGACTTCGGAAAAACACACCGCTACCTCCACTCTACGGGGACACTGATAGAGTCCCCCTGGCCGTAAGAAACAGCAAACACCTGCTGGACTTCCACAATAGACTATGTATCATGAGCAACACTCTCGACAACCAAAGCAAGCTAGTCGTACACGCCTATAACGAACAGAAGCGACTACAGTTGCCCTGGTATCAAAGTGTCCTAAGGACCTCCGAGATATTCGACTCCAATGCCCACCACCCGCAGAAGACACTTCTCCCTAACTCCCAACTCGTGCAGGCCCGTATCTCAGATTGGTTTTGGACCCAATGGGACGATATTCGCCACAGCAACCGGAAGCTTGAATTCTACAACAGTGTCAAGACCGGACATGGCTTTGAGGATTACCTAGAAAGAAGGACGGCACCTGACTTCATCAAGTTAAGAACGAGTACCCACCGCCTAAAAATCGAAACCGGACGCCATAACAAAACTGACAGATCTGAGCGCCTCTGTGATGATTGCTCCTCGCCCGAGTCTATACCTCTTCTGCGTGCCCTCCCTTTCTTCGACCCAATCATCCAAGATGAGTGGCACATGCTGAATGAATGCACCCGCACCAAATCAGCTCGAGACCGCCTAACAGATCAAGACAGAACCTCCCTTCGTGGTCATGTCTTCCCCTCACATATCAATCATCATCTCTCTCACCTAATTCACACCATCATCAACCCATAATACACACACTACCACCGCCCACCATACCTCTCCTCTCAACCCCCCTGAACCCTCTCTCTACCCCTCCTACTCCCACTTTTTTTATAGTTATATGACAATAATATTATTGTTAAGTACTTTTTAATTTGAATCTTGAATCTTGAATCTTGAATCTTGAATCTTGAATCTTGAATCTTGAATCTTGAATCTATTGGAGATGGGAGAAGTACCAGGTAAGGTCTTGGCAAGGACCAAATCCAGTGTACCACCCGCTATATGAGTAGGTTCCGAAACAAATTGATGAAAATGATGGTCATCGAGAAGCCCGAGAAAGGTTTTAGTTGATCCGGAACTGGTATCTTGCACATGTATGTTGAAATCACCTGAAATAACCACCTCTCCAGGTCGTTCCGAAAGGTCATGGAGCAACGACTCGAATTCATCGAAGAAGGTAGAAATAGGGCTGGATGGAGGGCGATAGATGCCAAGAAGACGGAGGGGTTGGAACTTGGTTCCCTGAGCTGTAGGATTGGAACTCTTTTGAGTGATGAGAGTTTCCACACACTCGAATGATGAAAATGAGTGCTTTACCTGAACATGGTGGAAGGATTTCCTCATGAGGATGGCGACACCACCTCCTCTAGAGCCACGCGGCCTGCTAACCAACTTGTAGCCATGCTCTCTAGTCTCTCTCTCAATAGCACTCTCATCTAAGTGTAACCACGTCTCGCTTAAACACACTGCATCAATATCACTGTCAGAAATACTCAATAAAACATCTAACAACTTGTTACGCAACGAGAAACAGTTAACAGTGGCCAGTTTTAACCCTACTGGTTTTTTGAACGAGCTTCATTGAACTTAGACAGATACAAGGGACAATCTCGACTGTTTGCAGCATGGGCAACATCTGACTTTTTCGCAACAGAACAGTTATTACATTTAGGAGTGAAACTTTCGTTAGATTTTGCCGTACAGTCTTTAGAAGAATGTTCTTGAGAACAGTGGGTACACACTGGACGTCTGTTACACACATCTTGCGTGTGGTGGAAGTCCTGACAATTATAACACTGAATAACCCGCACACGATCCACCACCCTACACGCCATATAACCAACATATACTACTCCTTGTCCCAGTATCTGCCGTTTGATTGTAGTAGGCAGCCTTAGTCCAATTGTACATGTATCAGGGACACGATCATTTACCCTGTAGTATATCACATCAATGTTATCATTGTCCAGTTGCTCATTTTTCTCCTTAAGCATACCAAGTATTTCCTGGCACCTCACCGAGCGATCAGTAGTTTGCCTCATGGAATCAGTAAGAGGGAAGTTGAGGACTGTTATCTTGCAAGTGGGTTCGGATCGAACTCTGACAGTTGTTGAAGAGAGGTCCTTATTGAGGGCATCTGCTGCCTTATCACCATCAGTACTGGGCACAGTAATGATCACCGCATTTTTCGTCTTGACCAACCGAGAGACTTTCGTTTTAGACAGGGCAGTCTCACTGAGCCTGTGTACTTCATCAACATCAGCCTCCTTGCAGTCAACGACGATTTTCCTGTATGATGGTTTTGTTGGAGGGGCAGTAAGAGGTATGGCAGCTGGGAGCACTGTAGGAATGGAGGGGGTGGAAGGTTTTCCAGACATAGCAAGTTGGGCATAAGATGGTTGGAGTTGCTGAATGGTTTCTTTGACAGTCAGCTGGAGTTCTTCCCGGAATTGGATAAACCGTTCATCTTGTTGTTTTGCAAGTTTGACGAGGATATTTGCGTCACTGTTATTATCATTCTGAGCTGGTTTGTTGCATTGGGTAGCTTCGTTCCAAAGCGCTCTATAGGCGACCTTTATAACCTTCCATAAGTCATTTCTACTGACCGTACGTTCGGTGTTTCCAGACATTTCTCCGTTATCTTGTAGCAGGCTAAACAGGTTCATTTGGGTGAGCATTTCTTCAACTTTCTCCAGCTCACATTGGATATCGGGTGGATCAGCCATCTCGTCTCTTTTATCAGACATGGGACTGCCCATCGTGGGCTGTTGATACATTCGATCTACCTGCTCAAATTAATTTGTTTAAAGTAGTGTTGAAAAGCTTGCAGTCTTGTTAGTTTCGGTCGATCTTATTCGGCAAGGTTATTTGAAAAATCACAAGCTACCAGTTGGTAACGATTCTGCACTATTGGAGTACAAATACAAATACAATTATAATTTATATCCCGCTTTTGGGCCTATGCATTGTTAGTGCTAGGAGGACGCCGTTTCAATCAGTCGATTGAAGCAACGCACCCACCACTAACAAGCCTTCTAAAGCGGCTCTTATAGGATTATAAGATCCTAAAGGCCTTAAAAAACCGTCGGCAGTCATTCGATATAATATATATAAATGAATGTAGAAAATAAGGGTTATAAAATATCTAATTAAGAAATAGCGTAATTAATTCGTTGAGTGATTAAGTAGTTAGATAATTGAGAAATTAACTAGTTAGATAATTGATAATTAACTAGTTAGATAATTAACTAGTTAGATAATTAACTGTTGATTAATAAGTACATAGTGTAAATACTAAGTAAGTAGTACTAGAAAACCCGTTGAAGTAAAGCGTAACTGTGAACTGAATACGACACGGGCATGTACTATAATAATATACCCACTATAGAACACCATGAACACTGCACCCTGAACACTCTGAACACCCTGAACACCCTAAATACTCTCTATTTACAGATCCGTGAATTAAAGGAGAGTGTCTGAAGGAGGTTCAGAAACTCATTTAAACGGTGCAAAACGTCAAGAGTTTTAATTTTATTTTTAAAAAGAATTCAAAATTTTTTCAGTTTGATTTTTCGTTTTTATTTTGGAAGTGGAGGAGGAGAGCCGCGCGTCTTTTAGAAGACAGTTTGCGCTGGCGCGTCACGTGCCGCGCGCCGCGCGATTTCAAAAATTCAGAGATTTGACCTCGTTTTTAAAGATGGCCGTTTTTCACTTTTTTTTCTTTTGAGTTTGTCCTTCGGCCTTCCGGCTTCCCCTTTTTCCCTTTCCCGGTTCCCCTTGAGTCTTCGTCTCTTCTAGATGTGGCGCGCTCATGGATAAGGTGTAATTTTGGATGTGGCGTGCTCTTGAAATTTTATGGGATCCCTAAAAAGTTCCCGGATCGCCCATCGGGCACCGGTGATCGGATACCAAACGAACAGTATTAGGGAGGGGGATCGGGAGGCTCTGTAAGAATCTGACAATGGTGTAGTATTTGCACAAAGAAGATTACAAGATTACTTTTAAGTGAAAGCGAAACAACAACGAACTGGCTGGGAAACGTTAAAATCTGGGTGTTTTGAGTGTCAATTTTGAGTGTCAGTACTCACGGCTTTTTAGGGTTAGGTCTGGGGTTGTGGTAGGGGTTAGGGCTTGAGTTTTCCTATTTGATAAGCTTTGAATTAGCCACGGTCGAGTGGTTTAGTCGTTAGAGCTATTTTATTGTAAGGTACTTTTTATGAATGTTTATGAACGGCACCCGAACTGGCATAACGATCTAACCGGTGAGAGTCAGATGTGCAACGTGCAGCCAGTTCGTTGTTTCTCTTACACTTTTCACAACTTTATCAGTTAGTCGTAAAGTCGGACTTTCTGAAGTTGTCACACTAAACGTTGACGGTTGAATTTGGTGATATGTATTTCTCTTTGACCCATACACCACACGTTAAAACGTGATAGGCGTGCAAAAAACGAGCACACAAGAATGGGGGACTATACATACAGTTTGAGTTGCCTTCACTCCCTTGACTTTTTGTATGTTTAATGGAGTGGTTAGTTTAATTGAATTAACGCTCTTCAGTTTCCCGGGTAACCCCAGGTTGGATCCATGGATGTCGAGAAAGAAGAAGCGAAGACATCGGAGCTGGTCAAAAGCTGCCTTTTCCAGATGAGAGCTCACAAGCTCGAGAAGATGGTCGAAACGGTGAAAGAAGTGAGAGAGATCGACCGTCAAATTCCATCATTCTACAGCCGAATTAAAAAGCTGGCCATGTGCAGTACTGGGCAATTCCACCGAGAGGGTAAATTCCGTTACTGGTTTAAAGAAATTCACCGAGTATCGTGTAAAACAAGCCTACCAATCGATCAGTTATTCACCCGGGCTCTACGGTACACACAACACTCCCTTGTTCCTTCCTCGCAATACTGTCACGCAACAAGGACCCTTCCTAATGGTCGGTATATGGCACAGTTAAAGAAAGGAAGGACCCTGACTATATCATCATCACCCACTGCAGTCGAACAGTTTCACCTCACATCACCCCTTACCAATGTGACAGGATTCACTTGGGACGTGTCTCTACCATCTCAGTGTATGGTAGTAATCGGTTTTCATGGCTTGGTAATGAGTCGAGTGTTTGAGGGAAGGACGATCTGGGAAGGTAGGTCACCCACCCATGTTTGTTGTACCCGAGGACTCACCATGGAAACCTTCATCACCCTAGGGGACAGGTTGCAAGTATGGGATATAAGACAATGTTATCCCGCTCTCTCTTGGCCCCATGCCTCCCTCTGTGCCTCGGGTGGGGACTGTTGTGTGGTTATCTCGGAACGGGAGGTTGTGTGTGCGGACAAAGAAGGGTTCCTCTCAAGGTACGACCTGAGGTGTGGCCCGGGGGTTCCTTTAAAAAGAGAGAAGACCTGGTTTAGCTCCATATTCAGTGTCTCAATATGTGGTGTCTCCTCCTGTGTCTCCTCGTGTGGAGGACAGAATGTTTTGGTGCAGAGTGTCACTGGGAAGGTCAGGGTGTTCGATAGTTCAAGTCTCACGTTACAAGAGGCAAGTTATGAAGGGCAGGAATCATTCAGTACTCTCCCAGGTTGTGTCTTTGGTCCAGATATGTTCCTGGCTGTAAACAACAATACTGGGGAGCTCATGGTGTTCGATACTGTCTTCAGAAAGCCTCTACTGAGAGCTAAAGTCGAGGAAGGAGTTATGTCTGCTGGTCAATTGGAGCCGGGGGTGGCAGTTTTATCAGGAATTAAAGGAGCTCAGGTGATCAAGTGTTTTTAATACTGTGGCCTTTATCTGATAATATTGTGTACTAATTTCAACTCCAATGGAGTTATATCATCTTGACAAGTAGTTATTATCTTTGTGTTGGGTTTTTGTTTGAGTGTTTTCTTTTCGGCTTTTTGATAGTACTCGTGTGTGTTTTATTTGATTGTTTTTTCGCCAGGTTTTTCTACTTTTCTACAACTTCTGTGTTTTGTCTTCTGAACACCACCCACGGCGTGTACTTGCTCAATAAATCCCCTTAATAACCCAATCCCGAACTAGAAGGGTCAGTATGGACAGTTACAAGAAAATAGAGAAGGTGGGAGAGGGAACGTATGGTGTGGTATACAAGGGAGAGCACAAACCAACCAAGACCATAGTCGCCCTCAAGAAAATCCGGTAAGTGTTCGTTATGCTCTAAAGTCGGATTTTTTGAAGTTGTCACCCCCCCCCCCCTTTTCATGCGCCGCGTCGTATTTGTGCGTGACAGCCCCCACTTGCTCTCACTTTTCGGCAAAAAGCCGCATGGCGCATATCATCGGAAAGAACATAATTCTGTGAGTCCGTAAAAGTTTTGTTTGACGAAATTGGTCAAGAAACAAAGGCGTGAGAGCTAAAACAAGTTTCCGATAAAAACTCGCCCGCCACCATGGGGGTGCAGGTGACCCGTGACAACTTCAAAAAATCCGACTTTAACCCTCCTTTACATTTGTGAGGGGTTCGGTGAGACAGGGCCGATCAAGGCAAGCCATTTTTCCAGATTTAGTTAACCTCAAATAATTCAAAGATCAGTTGGATTGATGGTGTAAAAATTAAGTGTGTGGTGTGTGGGAATGTAACAGTCATAAACAACGATATCAAGAAATTGACGGAAGCTTTTGCAACAGAAAATTGTGTTTCTCGTCTTCTGTCTGTTCAATTCTAACCTCCCAATTCTAACCTCCCAATTCTAACCTCCCCTTCTTGTTGCAGTTTGCAGGCGGATGATGAGGGTGTACCCAGTACCGCCATCCGAGAGATTTCAATGTTGAAGGAGCTGAAACACTGTAATATTGTCGGGTAAGTAGTAGGAGTGTTGGTAATGAAATTACCGCTCATCGCAAGCTCCCGGATACTACAGCGTTATAGGAGTAACCAAGGAGTCTAGTTCTTTGATTCTCTATGTCTCTCCCTCGCTCATTCTCTCTCGGGGGTGTGAATGTGTGGGACTGTGGGAGAGTTGAAATATACGTGGAAAATCACTTTGTGCTATAACCCTTCCAGATCCGTCCTGAGTTTATAAAACTCTCAATGTTTCCCGCTCTGATTGCTATATGATCTTTGATCTACCGAACCCTCAAAGAGCGGTGTGAGCCACACAATTTGATCCTAATCCCCGCAGATTGCAATATAAGTAATATATCCTAATCCCCACAGATTGCTTGAGGTTGTCAACGAGAGTAATGTGTTGTATTTGGTATTTGAATTCCTGGATATGGATCTTAGGAAATACATTGAGAGTCAGCGGGACAAGCAGATAGACCCCAAACTGCTCAAGGTGAGATCAATGTTAGATTGCAGTAGGTGATCTTTGTTGAAGTGTCTGTGTGTGTTGTGTACCACCTCTCTCTCCCGCCGGAGCCGCTGTGTTGGACACACACCGCACACGCGACTAGCAGCAACTGTCGCGCAAGCGGCCATTTGGCGCTCTGTTTGAACATTTCGCGCGAGAAAGACGCGCAGTACGAATTCTGAGGATCACATTTCTCTCTGTCTGTGTGTCTTGTCCGACCAAAATAAACAAGCAGGAGATGTTTCCAAACACTAATCCGTGACCCCTTTTCCAGAGTTATACCTACCAGATCCTCCTAGCGATTAAATACTGTCACAGTCACAGGGTCCTGCACAGGGACTTGAAGCCGCACAATCTTCTGATCGATAGCAAGGGAAAGATAAAGGTGGCAGATTTCGGTCTTGCTCGAGCATTTGGTGTTCCAGTCAGGGCTTATACTCATGAGGTAACAACTGATATCAGCAAATATATTGGGTGTAAATGTAACCATTCTAATTCTACTGATATAGGTTGTGACGCCACCCCCCTCTCCAATAGGTTGTGACGCCCCCCTCACCCCCCCCTTTTCATCAGGTTGTGACACTGTGGTACCGTGCCCCTGAGATTCTCCTAGGCCAGCTGCGTTACAGTTGTCCAGTTGATATGTGGAGTGTGGGGTGTATCTTTGGTGAGATGGCCAATAGGAGAGCTCTATTCCACGGGGACTCAGAGATCGATCAACTGTTCAGAATCTTCAGGTATAAACCAGGAACCGACCGAATCAGGAAATACTGGTCCCTGATTGGCTGATAAACAGTCACGTGACCTAAATAACGAGTTCTGATTGGTTGTTTACTTGTTTCGGTCGGTTCCAGGTATAATCCAAGGGGGTGTAAGTGGTGAATCAATTGACGTCACATGTCAAGCTCTTCCTCTTTTGACAACCAGCTATTCAATTAAATGCAATATATGTGTTCACTTCTTCAAACCAGCATCTCGTAGAGCACTCTCCTACAAACATGACAGTCCTGGTATTACTACCCTCTCACACACACACATACACATTACACACCCTCTCACCGTTACAAGATAAATACTAGCAGCCCACACCACATTCTCTCAGGACGAAGGGTACACCCAATGAGCTAACTTGGCCAGGAGTAACAGAGCTTCCTGACTACAAACCAACTATGCCTAGCTGGCCCATTCAGCCCCTGTCCAATGCCGTACCCCGTCTTGAACCTGAGGGATTGGACCTTCTTGAGGTAATAACTGAATCCCATCATTTGAATCAACTTTTGTGTATCAGTTTGTTTACATCAATCTTGAGTCGCTTGACACTGTCTCCGTGCATTAGAATAAAAAGAAGTATGAACAATTCAACATCAATCCCCTCTCCCAGAAAATGCTGGAGTATCACCCTGCAGCGAGGATCAGTGCCAAGAGGGCCATCAACCACCCTTACTTTGACGATCTGGATAAATCAGCCCTCCCCGATACTGAGGTGTCCTACTACAAATCCCACCTGAGTGAGCAGTAGTTGTTTGTCGAGTGAGGGAGAGTGGGACAAAAAGAACAATTTGCAGAGACAATGATGGGGTATAAGAAGAATATTGTTTTCCCCGAGGGGAGTTGTTGAGTAACTCAACGACGGGGGAGGGAGTATGATTATTTGTTAGCGTAGTGTATGTGTGGCATTGTAATAGGGAGCAGGTGAAGTGATACTGTCACGAGGGATTTTTACAAAAACATAAAAAAATTGCCAAACTCCAGTGTGAAAAGATGGAGATACGTTTTTCATTTTCAAATTAGCGTACAAAAATGCATCAATAGACAAACGACGTGCATTTTTACCAGTGCGTGATTGTTTTTTAATATTATAAATTCTAAACTATATTCTAAATACTAAATATACTTTTATTTGGGCCTATGGAATAATTTCATGGAACAAAACATTATATTGGGGACAGGCGCCGTGTTGTGTTTTATGCGCTGCAAGGTCCCGCCGCGCCGCGTAAATTAAAAGTCGTGTCGAGATTTCCACTTTTGAACTTTAGTGGAAGCTCTTACGGTAATTCCCACGAGCGTGGGAAATTCTCACGCTGCGCGCATTTTTCCCACGCCGAAAGCATATACAGTGCTGACAAAACAGCTGGGCTGCGCGTGGATTTCTCAAATTTATCGTTTC
This sequence comes from Hormiphora californensis, assembly GCA_020137815.1. Taxonomy (NCBI): domain Eukaryota; kingdom Metazoa; phylum Ctenophora; class Tentaculata; order Cydippida; family Pleurobrachiidae; genus Hormiphora; species Hormiphora californensis. The sequence continues at coordinate 9,880,696 of CM035350.1, forward strand.
TTCGATTCAGTTTTTAGTTTTTACTCTTCAGACAAAGCTCCTTTGATTCGTCGTTTCCCTACATAAAAGAAAGACATTCAGATGGGGCTGCAGGCTGCAGCTGCTGATGCTCACTTCCAAACAGGTAACACAAGATAAAGAATTGCCCTTCTGTAGTAATTGTAAATTGTGGTTGGCCCGTGGCCGTTGGAGCACCATTCTTTTTGGTTTTTCCATTTTTTCTTTTCTTTCTCCGTCTTTTTGGCCTGGGTGTCCGCGGACACCCGGACATCCACGAGTGCCGTCCCTGTGTCTCACGAGGGAGCACTAAGAATCTACAAAAATGTTAAGAAAAGATTCCTAACTGTGAGGATACGGCCCTACAGAGAGACTAGATCGAATGGTACGGTACCATTGGTACTATGTAACCTGATCACACACTAGATTATAGAATAGGTAGGTGCCCCGTTGGGGTTTTCCACTGGGCACCTATGACCTACATATTCTATCATCTAGTCAAGTCTATCATCTAGTCAAGTCACAAGAGGGAGATTGGCAATACAGTCGGACCCCGATTTAGTGGCCCCCGATTTAGTGGCAGGATTTTTTCCCCGAGGATGCCACTAAATCGGGGTCCGACTGTATGTCTATGAAAAAGTTATTAACAGCTAGGCACAATATTACTTAACTCTCCCTATCATCCTCTAGGTTGAAGATCGTTTAGTAAAACCACTGTGTATCTACCCGACACCACGACCATCTCTGTACAATATGATGGACAGATATTTGGATCGGCCCTTTGTGGTAGAGTTTGTGAGAGAAAATAATTCCAGGCTTGGTATGACGCTCTGTCTAAATGAAGAGGAACATCTTGCTGTCAAGAATATCGTGTCAACAGGTTAGTGCACGCTGTATATAGTTTAGAGGGGGATTTTGGAACATAGAGTGCAAGTGTGAGCACTTGAACAAAGTATCAAATTCCCTTCCATTTCCCTATATGAATGTCAGCGGGTGAAAATTTGTCTGATATACCCCGCCCGCTATTAAAAGCAAGGATGTTTTTGCCGCTAAAACTTATAATCAATAAATCCTTGCTTATATAAAGTATAAACCCATCCCTTTGGTAGGGTTTTATACCATATACCACCCTCCCTGCTTCGCAGGTCGGGCAGTATATGGTGCAGCGAATCACCCTAGCGGGTGACCCGCTACATATAAACCCAGGTTTATTGATTACATATCCATCACCAGGTCCTGATCCCAGATCCTCTCTTCACCAGATCTAGTCTTGACTGACCTCACCTCTTCCCCCAGGTCTAATATACCAAGATGGCCGTCTCCGGTCGGGTGACGTTGTCCCTGCAATAAACGATGTCCCCGTTAGTGGCCTATCATTCGAACAGGCAGCCTACTACGACAATGCAAGAATAGGGTCCGACTAACTGTAATGAATGCCAATCTTGTCCAGTGCCCCCATCCGATGCAGAGCTGGAGATGCTCTTTAATATCGGGGATGGAGATAGCAGTGCACTTACCACTCATGAGTAAGTTTCAGATCACACGTTGCTACTTGCTATAATCTCTTACCAGTTCCAGTATCGATCAAATCACACCCCCTGCCTTGCCTTGTTCGACCTTGTTGCACTGTAGGCTAAGTTACACTATAGTAGCTGGAAAGTTACTCCGCCGTGATTAGGGAGGGAGAATTGTTAGAGATAGAGATGGATATGGAGATGGAGATGGACTATGGAGATGGAGAGATGGAGAGATGGAGAGATGGAGAGATGGAGAGATGGAGAGATGGAGAGATGGAGAGATGGAGAGATGGAGAGATGGAGAGATGGAGAGATGGAGAGATGGAGAGATGGAGAGATGGAGAGATGGAGAGATGGAGAGATGGAGAGATGGAGAGATGGAGAGATGGAGAGATGGAGAGATGGAGAGATGGAGAGATGGAGAGATGGAGAGATGGAGAGATGGAGAGATGGAGAGATGGAGAGATGGAGAGATGGAGAGGATGGAGAGATGGAGAGATGGAGAGATGGAGAGATGGAGAAGATGGAGAGATGAGAGCTGCGCGCTGGCGCGCCTGGCGCGCTGGCGCGCTGGCGCGCTGGCGCGCTGCGCCGCTGCGCGCGCCTGGCGCGCTGCGCGCTGGCGCGCTGGCGCGCGCGCGCGCGCGCGCGCGACGCGCGCGCTCGCGAGAGCATTTCATAGTCTTTCTTTTGAATGGGATTCTTGTTGTGTGTGTTTACAAATTTTTAGGAGGGTCAGAACTCAGAACATAACAACCTGCTCACACTCCCCTGATACCGAGTGCAGATCTCTCTAAACCCTGTTCATCCTCTAGGTTTGACGATCAGTAAAACTCTACACTACGAACAAATAGTGACGGTGACAATAGTTCGGCAGGCTCTTGGCATCACCATTCTGCATTCTGATTCAGGGAGGTAGCGACACACTCCAGGGCTGTATCAGGGTGTTGAGTAGTCCTGCAGTGGCGACTGAGATTATACCTAAGGATACACTGCTCAGTGTAGCTGGTGAGTACTGAACCTGATTGTCTTGTTCCACCCTGCTTCACCACGCCGCGAACAAATGTAACATAAGAACATTGTCGAGGGGAATTCAGGAGAGGGAATAAGAGGGAAATTTTTACACAATCATACATACCTAGATATGTAATAACAGCTCTCCTTGCAGGTCCTGACTAACTGTACCCACGACTGAGCACTAGAGATAATGAGAGAGGCTCCCATTCAAATCACATTTTAGTTGCCTCGCCACTTCGGATCCCGGCCAGATGAGAGGTACAAAATTATCGATTCTTGTCATTTCTGATAGAGGCCCACCCCATGTGACACATTAAGATAAGGAAGGAAGCGGAGAAGACTGAAATCATCCCTTCTCAGAAGAGATGATTTGTGTCTCTTTCTCAGCTAGACGGTTGTCTTTTTGAATAGTCGATAAACCAAATTATAAAAGGAGCATGGTACTGGACGCTCTTTTAACTAACCTTCCCTCCCCCTCCCAGGATTATGCCGAGTACTGGTTACAACACCCTCTCTAGACGATTAATATCATCCATCTACAAGATATGTGTATCTAAAATCGATGCCTTGAATCAGCCGTTAGACCCGTTTCCCATAATAATATAACGGAATTTGACTAACTACGGTACGGACATCGGACACGTCTACTAAAGTTAGACACGGAGCTGTCACTGTCCGCATTCCCTACAAGATGCTGCTGTAAATTGAGATTTATAGGACTATAATTATCGTTAGATTAGGATATCACGAACTCTTTTTACCATGTTCTAGGGTTTGAACAAAACTCTTTGAGAATATTACATACATATATTGTGATCGATAAGTAGTGTCCAGAAAGTTAACAATTGTTTGTGATCTGTCTTCTTAGAACTTTGCGTTCAATTTGTTATAAATTCATCTAATCAGAATATTTATTTTGTACCCAATATATCAATTAGGAATGTTTCGGCGGAGGGTGAAACTTTCATACTTTATCGTTGTAATTAGACGACGCTGGGGCTGGTTACAGCCATGACAGCACTCTTGGACTGGTTTCCCTTCCACCGAACTGTTCCTCATCGATGTTCCAACGTCAATAATGCAATCCATTGATGCAATGTGGCATGTGTGTGCAGTGTGATTGTAACGAAATTCTCAGTGACGTGCTGCTGCTGCAGTGCTCCGATGCTCGCGGCGCTACCCAAATTGGCCCAATGTTGTTAACAACTGCATCCTCAACATTTTAGTAGACGTCACGCGCGATAATTTTTTGCGCGTCGAAAGCAAAGCGTGGGAAAAGAGGGCGCGGCGTGGGAAATGTTCCCACGGTGCGTGGGAATTACCGTAAGAGCTTCCACTACTTCAAAATTCGAACGTCCGTTTTACTTTTTTTCGTGTTCGGTTCGTTCCGTTTGCCGTCCTGTGACTCTTGTTGCTGGACGAACAACCCTAACCCATCCATTGGCTTGGTAATACATGAACTACCCTCACAGATAGTGATTCAACTACTGTGAAAATGATCATGTCCAAACAGAATTGACCGAACGCACCGATTGCTCTCTAAACCTTGGTCTGGTCTATCAGATTTGGGTCGAAAACAATTGAAATTAACCTTGTTTGTTAGTTAACAAAGAATGGTATCCATGCAATCTTTGTGAAACTCGACAAACTACATTTCTACAGTATTATTATTATTGTGAGCTGTGAATTTTTGTTCATCTTACCCCACGTGTATCCCACTTAACACATTCCCTCTCTGTAGATGGTTAACATGCAAGATGATGAAAAAGTTGAAGGAAGGCAGCCACGATCAGAGGAGTTCCGTCCCCAGGCACCTCGAGATTACAAGAGGAAAAACTACTGGCAAAACAGGAAGGATAACAAACCGAACTCAAACTATCGCCCTAAATCAGCAGACCAAGATGAGAAAAAGCCACTCCCTCACGGGCATTATCGGCACAAAAACTCGAACAAACCTCGGTTTGCTAAGAAGTTTGCTGAAAATTACAAGCAACAAACAAAATCGGATCCACCAGAGACGCCCAGTGATCCACCAACATCTTTATTACCTACCCCCACTGCCAAACCTGAAACATCGAACCATCAATCCAACTCCGCCATATCACCCGATAAACCGAAACAGCAAGAACCCCCAGTACCAGAGAAGTCGCCTCTTATCCCTAGAGTGGACACAATAACGACACCCAGAGTTGATATTATCACCTCTCCTCGAGTAGATATTATCACCACACCTAGGGCTGATATTATCACCTCTCCTAGGGCTGATATTATCACCTCTCCTCGAGTTGATATAATCACCTCTCCTAGGACTGATATAATCACCTCTCCTAGGGCTGATATAATAGCCACACCTAGAGTAGAGATGACAAACGGTATTAAAGCAGTTCCAACGCCGGAGAAAGATGTCTTTGAAAAGCTAAAGAGTGGAGAAGAAAATGCTCTTGAAAACTTGAAAGAGCTCTACGATAACATCCCTGATATCACCAAGACGGAGATCGTCTCCAAGGATCGGGAAGGCTGGACCGCTGAAGAGGATAGTTCCGAGGGAGGTCCTGACCATCACCATCATCACCCATCGTCCATGCCAGGACCATGTAACAGATGTGGGTGTGGAACCCCTGCCTTCTTCCCTGGCATGTTCCCACCAATGCACCCGGCATATTACTACGCCATGTGGAACTTCCATTACCCCATCCCACCCCCTCCGGTACACCGTCTAGCCCACGCCCCATCCCTACCCTGCCCCGACCCAGCAGCACCTGGAGGGGATGCTAGTACAACCCACAAACGGTACATTTCCCGCTCCACCAGGACACCCGGTACTATACCCTTTGTGCTTCACTCCACGGATAACCTCCGGATTGTGAGTGTACGACCTGCCGAGGGTGCTTCTACCTCCACCCCTTTCACCATCACCGCTGACCTCTGCAACGAAGAGGGTGACATCGTCGCGGAGAACTTTGTACTTCACAGTGAGGAATCACCCAAAATGTGGGAACAGTTCGCCTTCTCAGGGAATCACACCGTGTATTTCCGGATAACTGCACCTGATGATCCTGCTACGATTGTCCTGACTTTACTTCACGAGGTCCTAGTGAAGTAGGGGAGGGGTGATTCCTCTCAATTGGTTCAAATCAATAGGTTATGGACGATACTAGTAACAATGGTATGTGGTTACCATGGTAACGATTGTATGAAAACATTACTTTTTCAAAGTTTTTATTGGAAGCTGTGAGTTGGAGGATATATAGAGGAGTTAGTTAGGTTGTGAGGAGTTAGGTTTGAAAGACATTGTCTTGTTTTACTAAAGCCGTTTCTATTTGTTTCTTTTTTCTAACGTTTTGTTCAGACTCACAGTGTTTTTTATCGACCTAACTTTTAGCAATCCACAATCTTCCTTCTCACTAACTTGTCTCGCTAGAGATGGTACAGAACTATCAGAGCTGCTGTCAGAGCATTGGCGGAACGCGAGAGAACCGTGGTCAGAGCAGTAGCCTGACTTGTATTGTAGTGACAAGAAATGCAGCCACATATATTGGACGAGAAGGTATATTCGTCTTTTCCTTCATACTTGCTAATGCGAGTAATGGACCGTAATGGACCTGAGAGTGTAGCCTAATAAACGTGTAGCAGTAGACCTTGGGAAAAAGAGGAAGAAAGGTGGTGGTTGACATGATGCCATGCTGGCTAAATAACGGTGGTGCGGGGGGGTGTAACACTGTGACTGCTATAAAAAGTGTGTGTGCTGTCGCCCTCTGAAAAGACATAATATGTCATGCATATTATTACTGAGTCCTACTTTGCAGCTAAGTTTTTGCTACAATAGAGAACACACATATCTCTATTTTGTCAAACAATATGACTTTTTCTTCGCACACGGCCTGGTTTGGAGAGTATTTTGTGAGACAATGTATGTTGTAGTTAGATCTATCTCATAGATGGTAAGAGGATAACTATCTAGATCACGTACCCGATATATGTATGTATGTTTCTCTCTCTCTCTCTCTCTCTCTCTCTCTCTCTCTCTCTCTCTCTCTCTCTCTCTCTCTCTCTCTCTCTCTCTCTCTCTCTCTCTCTCTCTCTCTGTCTCTCTCTCCCCTCTCTCTCTCTCTCTCTCTCTCTCTCTCTCTCTCTCTCTCTCTTTTTGTTCAAACATTTCTCTCTCTTTCTCATTTTTCCCCTTCTTTTCTTTTCTCTTCCCCGTTTGTCCTTCCTTCTCCAAAATCCCCCTCCTCCGTCCCCCTCTTCCTTCCCTCTCCTCTCCCCTTTCCTCCTTTCCTCTCTCTCTCTCCTCCCCTCCCTCCTCTTCTACCCTCTCCACTCCCTAATCTTCTCTCTCTCGTCTCTTTAAGGTTTTTTGTGTACAGGACATGTTTGTTCCTCCCCCCGAAATTATGTTGCCTGTTTTTTGTGTGTCAATTAAACCCCCCCGTTTGTCTTCCTCTCCAACGGTCCCTCTCTTTACCAGATATATATACCACCCTCTCTCTAGTTTCCATCTCACTCTCTCTACATACCACCCTCTCTTTACCTCCCTCTCTTTACCAGATATATACCACCCTCTCTCTACCCCCTCTCTAGTCTCTACCTACACACCACCCTCTCTTTACCTCCCACTCTCTTTACCTCCCGGTTCCATCTAACTCACATGTTCCTTCCCTATTTCTAACAAACTCCCTCCATCTACCAGCTACCTCCCACTACCCTAATTTCTCTAACCTCCTACATCTATCGAACGGCTAACTAATAACTATCACTCTGTGACAGTGTACATGTAATTGTATCCCTCCCTCCGAAATGTCCTGTGTGTGGGACATATTGTTACCTGTGTGTCACAACATACGCCCCCCCCCCTCTGTTACATTGCCTCCCCTCTCAAGGAACATGCAAATACACACACATTATAATACTGACATTTCTCTTCCTGCCGTTTTTGTTACAGACTCTGCCACTCTTTCAGGTTGCCTGGTGTCTGAATTGTTGTGGTTTCTGGATGGTTGGGAAAGATAGCGGCAGATTTCAAACCGAATGTCAATTAAGCTAACTTCAAAGTTCAAGCTTGCATTCAAGTTGCGTCCTGATGTCCTGAAAAAGGTAATCTTTCACATTTTCATGGCGAGGAATCCTGTGCCGCACGCGCGACTAGCAACAACTGTCGTGCTGCCCTCACTTTGGCGCTGTCTCGCGCGCGCAGCACGTGAGCCCAGGAACTCCTGATGATCGATCCTTCGGAATCCGCTGAATAGATCCCTAACCAGTGCCATTTTCCAGATTTAGGAGACTGGACTAAAGATAGATACACCAAGGAAACAGGATATTTAGCTGTGTCAGGTCAGTAAATGGGAGGGGAGGGGGTAGCTGGTAAGGTCGGTAGACCTCATGCTTAATAAGGTCTGGGGAGTTTTTTCTCCTGCCCTATTTCTATCCTACTTTGTTGAGTAATTCAACAAATCCTATTTACAAGTCATACTTCCCTTTGTGCTAAGCGTGAAAAAATAGAATTGTTTCTGAAGTATACCAGTAATAGTTTGTTTCAAACTTTCATCATCTACAACGTAAATTGGGCAAATTTATTGATTGAATTTGTTGTGTGACAGCCGCAACGTTCTTGAAACACGAGTTTCCGTGTCACAAAATCCCTTCCCTTGCTCGGCCCTATCAAAAGGGCTTGAACAAAACAAAAAATCCTTACTACCAGTTACCACTGACGACAGCCTTGGTGTGAACACTGCAGATTTCATACCCCACCAGTCTCATCTCAACTGAAACCATTCCCCGTCTCGACAGTCAAGTCACCCGTCTCCTCTTCGTCTCGACACCGGGGTCGGCTATAATATACAACTTATACTATCCATGCTGTTCTACAGCTAAAGAATGCAACGCATTTAATCCTCATCTATGAGAAGAAAGTGAGATATTATATCTCTCTCTTATATCCCTCTTTCCATCTCTTTTCTCGCTGACAGTCTCTCTAACCTTCCCTATAAATTTTGGATACCCCAATTTAAGCTCCTTCTCTTAAATCGGTCTTTAACCAAGCATGGCACGCTAGTCTAGTCTCCTCTGACGTCAATTAGAATTAACCTCTTTTCGCGACTCCCCTTGATATTCTCCCTTGATAGCTTCGTCAAATACGGCTGTAAGTTGAACTTTAGTTTTATTTAAACTAATGCTTTTTACAGGGAGTTCAAAGACCATGATATATCTACTGTCTCCAGTAGCAACCTGTTGCATTGCTCGACCCTTTCTCACTGCGTGAAAAACAAAGGCTTTGAACAAAACAAGCAAGCTCCCAGGACACACAATTGGAAATCTGGCCTCCAGAGGATGACCTTCCCTATTTCTCTTGGAGTGACGTGACATTGTGTAATACTGGCTTTTCGAATGACTCATAATATTATCGAAAAGCTTTTAAAGTTAGAGAGCTGGTTTATTGTTGACAATGATCTAATTTTATAATTCTCAATACCATTTATTATTCCACGTAGAATTCAGAGAGGGAGAAGAGATATGCCATGAAAATCAAGTTACATGTTAAATAAATACACCTACTTTATTTACAGCTCATTCGTAAAATGTTTGCAGTTTCGTGTTTCCGTCCACATCAAAACTCCCCAGCACGTCGTCAAGCACTGACAGTGACTGGGGATCGGCTGATGCTTCTTCTCACCAGCCCATGAGCGCGCGCTTCTCAATGAAATGTGCCGCGCGATACTTTCTTCTGTCCTCTGAACACCGCGCCTTACGTCAAGTCTATTATTTGCATTGTGCAGGCAAAATTAGACAGATCAACGTCTGAACTGCCTTCTCGTCACCGCTTTGTTCGTGGTGGTCGCCTTGCCAGTAAGCCAGGTAAGGAGTTTGCCAATAACCACACTGTAAATACTGAGAAATAGTACCTCCCTCTCTGTCGCTATGTGCGTATTGAAATTGAGAATGATTTCAGTGTTTGGATTTCAGTGTTTGGATTTCAGTGTTTGGAGAATGATTTCAGAGCTTGAACTAGTAGTAGAGAGATAGAGAGAAGACATGAACAGATGAGATAGAGAGAATACATGAATATAAAGTGGTATATAGTCACGGTACACTCATAGCACATGATCAAAAACCTTAATGGATCTCTTAGTTTCAAGACACATTATCATTTTATCTCTACCCCTCCTTTTCTATCTTTCTCTCACCTTCTCTCTCTCTCTAATCCGCCGCTCATTTAATAAACCCGTTCAGGAAGTGGCCGCAAAACCTTTTACACACGATGGCGCCCAATTGCTCACAGGTGGAGAGATTGTGACAGTTGTGCAGGGGCTATTTGAGAGCAATTAAAATAGGATTGACAGGAGGACTGCTGCACAGATCCAATTAGGTCTAAGCCCACGCTGCATGCGGCTGTAACAGGAATAATGAGAGAGAGAGAGAGTTTGACAACTGTGAGAGAATCACTCAATTTAGTGAGAGAATGAAAGTATTCCCGTCCATTCACTATTGTCCAATGTTTCAAAGATCTCATTGTCTCTCTCTTTCTATCTCTCGTACGTCAAAATTAACTCTGTTGCTCTATCGTATGAATACACTTCTGCACTTAATTTATTATTAACTCCCATTGTCTACCCCATCAGGCATCATTCATTCACATAACATGAAACAGACACTCCATCTCCCTCACCTCAGTTTGTATGTTTGTTTGTTCGTCTTAGGAACCTGGGACACTGAGCTCTCACCTCAGTTTTGCAGTACAACAGAACGCGGGGAGAAGTAGAGATCATGTTACCTGTGAAACCTATCTCTCTGTGGGGGCCTATAAAAAGCTCAAAGAATGTTCTTGTTGTCTCGTGTGGCCCTACCAAACAATGTCGATAAAGGGCTATCAAATTGGCCTCTTTAGCAGCATTTCGATGCAGGGCACTGTGTGACTCTGTGACACACAAGCGAAAGAATGCTTATGGTATGGTAAATTCTTGGTATAAATTTTAGCGACAAACGAACAAACATTCAGAGGTCTTCCTTTCTGCGGTTAGAGCTGGTAATTATTCGGCCAAGTTACCTGTCTCCTCCTCTCGCTCTATCTTTGTATCTCTGTATCCCTCTATCCCTCTATCTTTCTATCTTTGTCTCCCGTCATATCTCTATCACTAAATCTATGCCCGACAACCTAATACCTCCTCGTAACTCCACTATACTCTCAGGGCCATCTCTCTCATTGTGTCTACTACCCTCTACCGATAGCTATCTATCTCAATATCATAACCATAGATATACCCCCATATCTGCTTGGCATTATCAGAGACTTGATCAGAGATTTGATCAAAGAATTTCTCTCTCTCTGGCCAATACACAATACAAACCCATATGTGCGTATCATGGTCGGCCCTTTACTATGAGTTGCTCGGAGTGTAGATTATGTATGGTATCTCTTTGTGTCTACGAGACGACGGGCCGTTGAGAGAGAGAGAGAGAGAGAGAGAGAGAGAGAGAGAGAGAGAGAGAGAGAGAGAGATAGAAAGAGAGATGGGTGTGACGTGCTGCTGTTGTTCCTGTAACAATGCAGGCTCCATCGCCCCCACCACCACAATGGCATGAGATAAATGAGGAACGAGTGTATGTTCTTTGAGAGAGGGCCGGAAAGAGAGAGAGAGAGAGAGAGAAAGAGAGGGGACGAGAGAGAAAGTAAAATATGAAGGAAGGATATTAATACTGGGTTTGATAGGAGAGGTACGTAAATTTCCCTGCCCTTCCCCCCCCCTTTCTTCCTCTCCTATGACGGCACATTTTTTTCACGCCCAAAGGAGTGGTACAGAAAAGGAGAAACCAGTTTTAACAACAGGGAAACAGTGAAGAAATTAATACCGTGGTATAATCTGATTCTTAGAGAAATTATCAAGCCGGTTAAAGTAACATTAGAAAACATAAAAAAGGGATAATCTTGGAAATTCCCATTTGTGGGTTAAAATATTGTGAAAATTCAACGTTCTAAGAGGCCCAAAATTGACAAAACTTCCCCTTCCTTTTTTCTCCCTGTGCAAATATCTAGAACAGGAGGGGTTTGAGGACAACTTTATTAACTTCTAACTTTTCTCCCCCCATGAAAAACCTTTTTTAGAAATTTGCCCCCAAAAATTTTCA